>OX438785.1:13874121-14474121 GCA_949316455.1 Acleris holmiana | reverse complement strand
TTGTCGAGCCGCACAGGGGCAGGCGGATGATGCCTAAGTGTAATGGCTAGGAGGGGCCTGCCCTTCTCTTTGTATTTATTTACAAAAGGGACCCATAGGGAATTAGTTATCTCCTTCTGTTCCATTAATCAAGAAAACTTACATCTACATTAAAAGAACTAAAAGTTTCACAATCTATCTCACTTCGGATACGAAATTATGAAAGATTAATTGAATTTAAAGCTTAGGACTATAGTTATTAAGATTATTAAACTGTAGGAAGTTCATACAAAATTGAGCTTTACTGTATGTGAAAGATTTATTATAATACTAGGACATTCGAACAACATTTCCTATTCAAACTTGAATAAATTAATTAGATGGGTTAAGTTAGTAACTTTGCTGACCCATTAATATGTTTATCTTAGGTCGAACATAGGGCATGGTTATTATGGTTGGATTCACACGGTAGGGTACTAAGAAAGATTGTAAGATGAATTGTTGAATCAAATATTATCTAAGTAAAGTTAGGTATTAGATTATAATGGAATATATAAAATTAGGTAGGTAATATACAGTAGAAGCCTCTGAATTAGTAAATTAAAGTTAATGTTTCCTAAACCTTTCCAACACACCTCGAGTATTCCTTAAACGAACTGGTTACACACGGGTTTAACTTGGGGTCCTACCTTTATATAACTAGATGATCACGCTGGCCAATTATTTTATAAGTAGATATTTATTTATTTATATTTATTTATATATTTATTTATGTTATGCGACTCACTCTTGACTGCTGTGGGGTCGGTATCGTTACAGTACGATGTCGCAATAATTTGCAACTATCATTTTGTTAATTTGTCAAATTAATGTCAATAAAAGATAAACAAAGAGAAAAAATGTCGGTTAATAACTAGTTATTTATTTTTTCTAATAAATAGTTACTTTACTTTGCATACTTAATGTACCTTGTTAAAAAATCCGCTTCCGCGTACTATCTTTTTTTTTTGTTACAGCTCAAAGTGACGAGGCGCCTGACTACTGGAATGAGCAATTTGACGATCAATGGTATAAATCAGAATTAGAAAATCTAGGTATTATTAGCAATGATGACCAAGAAGCCCCAGAAGATAACAATAATTTCAATGACTACGATAATATCATCAATATAGGTAGACAAGAAATGGATCAAAATGAAATGGACAAACAGGTAGAAGAAGAGATACAAGAGTTTCAAGAAAAAGATAATACTAATAGCCGTGTTAACAATGATTACCAGGTTGAAGATAATAGGTCTGAGTCCGCAGATGATACTAATAATCAGGCCGAAGCTGCTGCTGATGATGAAAACGTACAACTTCCTCGTGATATTAACGACATAAATGAAGAGGACGAAAATGAGAATAACTATGACGATTATAAGGCAGAACTTGATGATACAGTTTTAGACGATTTGGTAAAAGATTTATTTGATTCTAACAATTCTGATAGATTGGATGCTAACGAAACTAATGACAAACTTAATCAGGTATCTAAAAATGACGTTATTAATCCGCTTCCAATGCTCCCTGAGCAAAATGACATCAACGAGCCAATTTTAGAAGAGACCAAAGCTATTTTGCTTGAAGAAGCAAATTTACCGAATGATTTTGCCGAGGACAAAACTAACGTTGAAGTAGGAAATGACCTAAACGATATTTTTGAAGAAACTAAACAGATCATCGAAGAAACGAATGATCATTTTGACGAGGAATCTGCTAATGATAGTCAACAGGTAAATGAATCTCTTCAAGTAAATGAAGATGAAGACACAGTAGACAAAGTCTATCAAGATTTAAATGAGGATTTAGACACATTATTTGAAACTCTGAATAAAATAACGAACAGTGCAAGCAATGATAATGTACCCGTCAATGTTGATTATGCTGTAAATTCCAATGAAAATCTTGATGATAAAAATGACTATGAAACAGTTTTTGATAGTAACCTATCTGAATTGTTTGCTGAACATAGCAAAGCTGAAGATGACAGCGCTGATAGAAATGACGCGATTGAACAAGCACCTGAATTTGAATCATGGCTGAGTGATGAACCAGCACGCACAAAACAAACTAAGGATGAACCAATAATCGAACTACCAATAGAAGACAAAGTACCTAAGGATAAATCTGACAAAGCAGGATTAGCGAATGAAAGAGAACATTATGTAGAATCATCTACTAGTAACCCTAAAATAAGTGATAATATTATACCTAATGCTTACATGAATGATGCATTAGTCTTAGAAGATTATGATGATGGACCTATCAAAACAATTGACATTGATGAGCTTTCAGATAATCAGCTTGATCAGCTCATGAATGATTTTGCAATTCAGCATAGTGACGTTTTCGACATTGAAAAGACCGACGACGATCAAGTTGCATTGAATCATATAGTGAATGAAATTACATTAAATTATGGCGAAACTAAATTTATAACAAGTGAAAATCATCCAGAAGGGTATCCAACAAACAGGGTTGTGGATTGGATTATAATTGGCGAAGGAGTAGGCATTGAATTTAATGTGACGGCCCTTTCGATCAACAGTGCCTTGGGAGACTACCTTCTTGTTAAACCTGGTAAGATTTTAATATTTTTGTAATATTTCAGAGGAGCAAAATAAATCGAGGAGAAAAGGTAATTTTTTTAGCCCCATAATAATGTTTTACCTCTTGTATGATGCAGTACACATGTCATGCATCTTTTCACTCGTTTATTTTAAATTGCAATGTAACAAAAAACTTAACATTAATATTGTTGGCTTGCCAGTATATAGATATAAGACACAATGAACTCTTACGTTACCAGTTGATATTATTGGGCAGTCAGTCAGTTAATTTATTGTTTTACATAAATCTACACTGAAAAGTACTACAAACATTATTTATTTGTTTAATATAGTACATTTTGCAACAAGGGCGCTGAGAAGGGGATTTCTAACGATAGTCTATTAGAAACCCGACGCTGGAGGCGGAGGGCTTTTACTACTCGAGTTTGTTATAACCTTACTGTCTGATACACACAATGTTTTTCATCACATCTGCGAGGAAATAAAAAAAAAAAATAAGGGACTTTTAATTTAAACAACAATCAAACAAATTAACGGCACTCGACTCGCTAAAAAAGATTGATAAGATAACTTTTTCAATATAGTCTTCCACAGATAATGCTTTAGTTTTGTTTAGTTTTCAAACTTGACGGACCATGCATTTCAAAATGAAATTTTCTAAAATACTTCCAAATGTCTCTAAAATAATGGTAAAATATAAATATAATGCAGTTAAATGTACCATATAAGTTTTAAATGCAGTAAAATTAGTTTGTGGCCAACTTTTGAATTTAGGAAATAATCCTTGTATGATTTTAAACTTCCTTAGTCTGAAATGAAATAACGTCCAATAGTGGGTTCTATAATTTTAAACTCAACCCTTAACTCCCGAGGGAGTTATAAAGATCCATAACTCCCGAGGGATGATGATGCATATGTATTTAATTATGTTAGTTTATTTACCCTAATTAATATTATGTATATACTCTTTGGACGTATTTACTTGACTATTCTATCTTCTGTTCTGCCTCTCTAACTGTTATACGTTTGACTATCCGGTTATTTCCAAAATCATTAAAAAATTAAGTGAGATCTCGTAAAGGGATACATGCCTCTGCACATACCTATTGCTTCTGTTTTTTAATGTATGCACTGAATGGTTTGCATACATGGGTCATACGTACTCTTAAAAATAAAAGTTGTCTCTCCTGTGGTCAATAGTTAAGAGCTTGTGTGCATATAAGTTATGTTTTAATATGATAGGTCTAAAGCAGTCCTGACGGTCTTTTTGCGAGAATGGGATTAGCCAGAAAATTAGGCCTTAAAAACGTTACAGGAAAGATTGTAACCTAAATTTGTGTATGATATGACCCACATACTTACATACATATTGATGTAGAGCTCGCTCAACGCATTCATTGCCGGCGACGCGACGTGTTTTTTTATGATTATCTCGTTTTATCCTCAACGTGTGTGACCCACATGTTATTTATCTCCAGTTCGGAACAATAACATTTTTATCATTCCTTGCTAAAAGAACGAAAACAAGTAAAATTCCACTCTTTAAATTCAAAATTTATAACATTTTATTTTGCTTATTGTCGATGAAAGTGAAATACCGCGTAACCAATAATTGCTAATGCCGCGTAACCGACTTGTGGCTAATTTTACAGGAGAGCATTAAAATTTAATATCTTCGTGTTTATTGATGTCGGACTTAGCCAAACTTAAATTTGACACATTTGTTAGTTACGCGGCAGTAGCCATTGTTGGTTACGTGGTATTGCAGTTTCATCGACGATATGCACATACGAGTATGCAAAATCAAGTTTAGTATTTAAACGAGTTAGATTTAACTCGTAACTTTGAGAATGATTAAGAAAAGAGGTTGAATCGTCATCGGAACTTAATATAGCTATGATATAGATTTCATTTATTTAATTAGGATGAACTATTTAAACAACTTATAACAAAGGGTCTTCAAAAAAAGTGTGCTAAATCCGAAATTAAACCTTGGCAGACTGAAAATATAGATTTAATATAAATTCTCTTTTTTTTATAAACTTTAAGTAATATATTAAGTAATTAACTATAACGAATTAACACATTATAACTACCAAAATTACATGAACTACATGTACTAGAACAACAAAATATTTAAAGAGACGACAGTTTAAACAGTCACTTTGTTCAGTTTAGATTTAAAACCTAGAGTCAACCCAGTACTTCTTCTTCAAATTACCTTTTAACCAAGCCACTTAGGGCCGTGTTCACCAACAATTAATCGGACGGTTAAGTCTTAATCAGCTGTTAATCAATACATCTGACACCCGTTAAACTGCTAATCGTCCGTTTAATTGTTGGTGAACACGGCACTGATTCTGGTTTCCCTCTGTTAGTCAAAGCATATCTTATGGATAAACCAACATCTTTACATGGATTTTTAAATATCATATTACGGTATTTCTATGTATATTTTGTTAATCTCCTAGTTTTTTACTTAACAGGCTTTATACAAAATTTAGCATTTAATTTTCAACACGAAAGATAAATATAATTTACAACGAATGTATGAGCTACTTTTTTGTTTTTATAATTTTATTTTTATTAATCGACCTGAAACCGGTGACTGTTTTGCGAATTTTGCTGTAAGAGGTTAGAATATCGCATATTCACGAATCGTTTTGATGTCTAAAGGATATGAAAAAATCACAATTTATTTCTGTCCAACAGTAAAAGTTGTCTAAAAAATTTATGAATCACTTCTTACCATCAATAAATGGGGAAAATTATATAACAGTAATAAATTTCAGTTCAAAATCAATATGACTTAAAACAACCTAAATCTCGAATTATAATACTTGATAAAAATAAAAAAGTAGCTCATTCATTCGTAACTCATTTATTCGATCAAAACTGAAATGATATTTTATGATGTGCATTAAAACTAATAAAAAAGCAGTATTATAACTGTAAAAATTGCCCTTTGTACTTTTGTAGGTACATCCTTTTTTATCTTACCTAAATATTTATTTTGTTCCATTTAGTATGACCATGTAATAAATGAATAAACGAATAAATCACAGGACAATGTCACACAAATTGACTTTGTCCTAAACTAAGCTCTAGGCCTGTGCTATGGGTTCTAGACAACGATAAACTTACTGATATAGAGAAATTTATACTTAAATACATAGAAAACACCCAAGACTCAGGGACAAATACTCGTGCTCATCACATAAATATCAGCTCTTACCGGGATTTGAACCCGGGACCCTACTTTACTACCAACTAGGCTAGCGTGTCGTCATCGTATATATGCGTTTTCCCTAGGTCAAATTGACGACAGTGGCTCCGCCGGCTTGCTGTTCTCCTACCACCTGAACAGCCCCCGCGCCTACCGCTTCGCTGACGTCGACCGGCTCTTCATGAGATTTGACTCCAAAAACGGGTTCAGCTTCCTCAGCGGATTTAACATCACTGTTAAGATGATCGGTGAGTACAGTTATGACTTAGCTAGCGTATTGTGTGTTTCTAGTTGTTATCTCGGGAACTATTAAGGGTTCCTGGATTTAGAGTTAGAGAGAGACCACACCAGTGCGTAAATTACGGTCCGTCATTATTTCGTTTACGCAACGTCACCGTATTTTACGCATCGGTGTATTGGCCTTTAATGTCTGAGGATTGTCACAAAATTTTCCATATTTTTTTATCATTAAGTAGTTAGGTAGTATCAGTATGATTATCTTGAGAATTAGGGTTGAAGATAATCTTGTTTGCCCAATCAGAGGTATAGTTTTAAATTCGACGAACTAACTGACGGTTTGTGAATCGATTTTTTCAATAATAACTGTTTTTGTAAAAAAATACATGACTTACTCTGGGATCCTATCATTTTATAACCAACGTTTCACAAATGATTCATTTCACAAACGTATCATTTGACAACCCGCGTTTTTTTCCGAAACTGTAAATAATTCTGAATTTATTTCAAGACCATCGTGTGGAACCCTATAGGTTAGGTTCGGTTAGTTTTATTAAAATCCTGAAATATTTGTAGTTACAGAAAAAAAGCGGGTTGGCATTTGCCAATAGGTTGCGAAACGATGCATTTGTCAAAGATTTGTCGGCGAAAAGGCAGAGAGCCCTTACTCTATACAAGTGAAGGTCATTGTCCAACGTTAACTTAAAAAAATAGCATAATTTAACCGCCTGTACGAGCTAATTTGCACATGACTCAGTTATTTTCATTGTTTTTGTTTGACAAATTCGAATATTTACATAGCAATGAAGTAACATTAGGCAATTGTTCTTGAAAATGTAATAAAGACGTCTACGTAGTCTTTCGAGTTATTCAATTCGTGAAATATATTTTATGATGACAGAAGAAACATCGCGAGGAAAGGAAACCTTTCATTATGATCTAAGACCTAATAGAACGCTTAGCGGAGTATTGCGCTGCTCGAAAGATCTTACAATCAATCAATATTGTATTAGATAAGGTTCTCCTGGGAGTTGTTTCTTGGATCTTAATCATCTCGTTTGTGTTTCTTACGCCACTCGTATTTGACATTACGAGCGTAAGAATTACACACAAATGATAAACAAAAATTTGAACGTCTAGTAATTTAGAAAAATCACCTCTACCTTTACCCGAAATAATAATACTTATCAAATGGTGAAAGTATTTTCGGAATAGGTTACGTGCTTCCGGAAATTGCCTATCGGATAGACACAAAGTCACAAAATTCGCACTCTTTAATTGATGAATGACTGACTTTGGTACGCGTAGAATTCTAAATTCCCGCTACATCGCCTACTTCTTCCTGTATGGGGTCGATCTTCGAAAGATCACCCCAAAAGCACCAAAGGAACATTTCCATTCTTTATGTTCAGAGGTATATGCTACCCCTAAGGTTTTTAGCAGTATCTCAAATTCAATGTTAACGCATATTGAATTATCTTTTGTTAGTAATAAGGTTGATATTCCTAAAGGAGATTAATCTGACATATTGCCAGGCTTAGGAGGGCAGTATCTGGTGCTCGGCACGGAAGAATTATATACGTATATAGATAGAAGATAGGTGATTAAACATCTTTCTCCAGCACCACTCCCAGAAGACCCGGAACCCGAACCCGAACCGGAGCCCCTCCTGCCGGAACCAGCCCAGCACCTCACCGTGATCCTCGGGGGACTCTCACTCACGACGTTCAGCGACATCCGCGAAGACTTCCGTCTCCTCATCGCTGACATGGCCACCATGTACATCATCGCCAATAGGGTCGACCCTGGGATGAATACCACGTGAGTCATCCGTTTTTCTTGGTTACTCATCACTTCATCGAATTTCACTTCATCGAATGTATCATTTCATCGAACGCTATTTTCTAGAATAAGAATAGAAGTATTTATATTCACCCAAAATCAGAAAAGTACGAAACGTTTTTTTTTATAGAAAATAAATAAACGGTGTGACAAAAGGCACAGACTCGGCCTGTGCTGCGAGCGCCGGCGAGTGCTCGAGCCTTCGCAACGCTCATTTTCAGTCTGCGCTTTTCCGCACTCACTTTAGAATAAACACAATTTAGCAGGCAGATCAGACAGTATAGATAGCTTTACAATTGAGGCAAAAAGTGTCTTGGTATACAAAACAATGATAAAAAGTGAAAAGAAAAAAAAAACAGTTTATTTTAAAACATGTAGAAACAGCCGTAGACCCTTGGATAAAACAGCATTGTTTTTTTTTTTAATGTACAAGGGTAGGTACTAGCTTATCTGTTAGTTTGAGAGTAAAACAAACTTTCTGCTGAAACCATAATGTTTTCAAGGTATCTTAAACATTAATAACGTAGGTTAGGTAAGATGTTTAAGATAACCTGAAAACATTATGCTTTCAGTAGAAAATAGCGTTGATACATTGATACATTCGATGAAAGATGTTTCGACGAAATGATAGACATCCGTTTTTCTTTATTACCTCTATGGTAAACACACAATTCTAGAATCCTTCGCTTGCTCGGGATTCAAAATCAACACTCGCAGCGAAAGCCAACTTTGCTCTCTTGTTGCACTAATAACTATTTCACCTCAGCACCTCAAAAAGCATGGTTTTACTGTTTAAAGATAGTAAGTTAGATAGTAATTTTGCTGCAAGCGTGAGACAAAGTAACTTTTTAATTTTTGTTCACAATTATAAAGGCGGTCGTAGTGCGGCGCGCGGGCGGCTGAGGGATGTTGTTTTATTTTTACCATATTGTCTTTTTTACCTTAAGGTTATATTTTCTCGCTGCTGAGGTGGCAAATTGTATGTGCAATACGAAACCATTTATTTATATCTCGTGTCTTTGAATCAACAATCGCAATAAAAAAAAACTTTGCTCTCTTGTTGCATTAATGGGATCCTATTATTTCATAACCAACGTTTCCCAAATGATTAATTTCACAAACGTATCATTTGACAACCCGCGTTTTTTTCCGAAACTGTAAATAATTCTGAATTTATTTCAGGACCATCGTGTGGAACCCTATAGGTTAGGTTCGGTTAGTTTTATGAAAATCCTGAAATATTTGTAAATACGGAAAACAAAACGGGTTGGCAAATGAATAAATTGCGAAACGATGCATTTGTCAAATATTTGTCGGCGAAAAGGCAGATAACCTGCATAAATAGCTATTTTCACCACAGCTCTTTGAGCGAAAAATTCGATTTTGCTGCGAGTGTGAGACAAGTAACTTTTCAATTAGTTTTCACAATATAAATGTAGTGGAGGTTGTGTGGGTGGAAGTCGGCTGGGTGGTAAATATACATGTGGTTTATTTTTTACCTGAACATAAGATGTTCTCGCTGCTGTTGAGGTGAAAAGTTGTAAGTGAAACTCGAAACCAAAGTTCTTTCGTCGATGAAACTGCAATACCGTGTAACCAACTAAAGCAAATTTAAGTTTGCGTAAGTCCGACATCAATAAACACAAGGATAATAAAGTTGAATGCTCTCCTGTAAAATTTTCCACAAGTTAGTTACGTCCAATCCTTCGCCTGCTCGGGATTCAAAATCAACACTTGCAGCAAAAAGCGACCTCGCTTTCTTGTTGCACAAATAACTATTGTGACACGTAGGGCTCACTGGCAGCATGCCCTTTGTTGCGTTAGACGAGAATATCAAAGGGAACTGAGAGCAACTAAAATAACCGGAGAGCTATCTCTCTGCTCAAGTGTTTGTTGGACAAGTCGCCCAACTAGTCGGGCAAGATGTTACTCAAGATTTCATTTGTAAAAAGTAGGCTATTATTATTGGAAATATTTTAAACGGTACATGCAATAACGATTGGAACGAGAAAATTTCGAGTAACGGATTGACATAAGCTACTTTTTACACAGAAAAAACAGAGCAAGAGCATGTTGGACTATGCTCAGTGTAGGGTTCCGAAGCCGTTAAGTACTACAAACATAAAAAGCGGCCGAGTGCGAGTCGGACTCGCCCATGAAGGGTTCCGTAGCAGCAAGTAACATTATATAAAAGTTCGTTGTAGCTTTGATCATTGTTTTTATGACGTATTAAAAAAACTACTTACTAGATCTCGTTCAAACCAATTTTCGATGGAAGTTTGCATGGTAATGTACATCATATATTTTTTTAGTTCTATCATTCTCTTATTTTAGAAGTTACAGGGGGGGACACACATTTCAACACTTTGGAAGTGTCTCTCGCGCAAACTGTTCAGTTTAGAAAAAAATGATGTTAGTAACCTCAATATCATTTTTGAAGATCTATCCATAGAAACCCCACACGTATGGGTTTGATGAAAAAAAAAATGAGTTTCAGTTCTAAGTATGGGGAACCCCCAAAATGTATGGTTTTTTTTCTATTTTTGTGTGAAAATCTTAATGCGGTTCACAGAATACATCTACTTACCAAGTTTCAACAGTGTAGTTCTTATAGTTTCGGAAAAAAGTGACTGACATACGGACGGACAGACAGACAGACATGACGAATCTATAAGGGTTCCGTTTTTTGCCATTTGGCTACGGAACCCTAAAAATCAACAAGTAATAACTAATTTTCTATTTAAAGTCTAGAAGGTATAAACACTTTAATCGCCTGTATTTCAAGACGCAATGATGTCTACTTAGTCGTGATAGTTTTTTTTTTTTTTTATGACAAGGAGAAAGCACACGAGCACTCAGGCCACCTGATGGTAAGTGGAATCTGAGACCCATAGACATTTGAATTCTCAAGACTATAATCCTAAGACCTCAAATGCGTTGCCAACCCTGAGGGCTAAGATGGAATGCCTCTATGCCAGTAATTTCACCGGTCGGCTTATCCCCACACCGGAACACAACAACGCGAACACTATATATTTCCTTTGAAATTCGTTATATGCTCTTTCATTTAAGATTGTTTTTCTGATTTTTAGTATTTGTAGTTTTGGCTGTAGGTGGGGGGACACTAACAAATATTTGCGTTTTAAAACTTAATATTTCATAGACGGATCACTTATTCAAAAAAAAATTCTCTCGAACCCGTTTTTACCACTTTGTTAACGTAACTAATAAGTATATTCATGTTTCCTGATATTAGTTTTCTATACGTCACTAAGTGATCTATGTGTTAAATCTATGGGCACCTAGTTGTTTCTCGCGGCTCTGTCCGCGTAGAAGTCGTTCATAACCAAGCAGCAGTGTTCGCATAGCTGTTTTTCGGTGTGACGACAAGTGGGTGAAATTAGCATAAAGGCATCCCAGGCATTTGTATTTTTAACCATTAGTGTGTTAGGTGTGATGATTATTTTGTCTTTACTTGACAACATTTTAACAAAATTCCGTGACACAACAAGTTTCGCGAAGAAAACAACTAATTAATAGTCCAAATCGAGACAACAACCTCTTCCCGCCACTTTTTTTTCATTTTTGCTTGAAGCTTGTAACTTAGGTGGAACGCAATACTGCCAGTTTTGCGAAGAAAACAACTAATTAATAATTTAAAACGAGACAAAAACCTCTTTCCCGCCACTGTATTTCTTTTAAAACTTTAAACTAAGGTCGAACGGAATACTGCCAAGTGATACGTTGATTTTGTATGTTTTTTGTTAGTAATGCTTGTTTTTAATAGTTAAAAATTTTATTTATGTTAGATGCAACATTGAATGCAAATGAATTAAAGTAAAAGTATTCAAACAACTAGTTTATTTAGTGCAGTCACCTCGTCTGTCTGGCTGTAGGGCTTAATCGTCTTAGTCTAGAGGACGACAACTCTTTATGCACTAGTGCATAAAATGCGATTGTATGCAGCCTATACCCAGCATAAAGAAGGACTTTACGAGCATGAGAAGTGAAAAAATAATATCATGCTTCTCATAGATGGTAACCAAAATAGTGCACCGAAGGTTGTTTATAGAAGAATTATTTACTATAAATTGCTGAGAAAACACACAATTTATTCCCTGTTTATCGGTCTGTTGTCTAATAGCTGGCGTGATTAAATAATCATTATAATCCGCTGATAAGGAGTCGCTGTGGAGTTCAAGACAATACACATTTTATTTCTTCGGCTTAAGGTTAAAGTTGCAATTGAAGCGTATGACGAGGTAGCGAAAACACAATCATTTAATGACGTGGCTCACGTATTAGATAAAATGTATTATATCTATAGAATATCGGTATGTGATACATCATACACGTAAAGTAGTAAATGTATGTATGCATGCAAACTCTTTATTGAAATTTGATAAAGCTGGTATATCTTGCCCTATGTCAGTCCATCCTAGATTATTGTATTCTAGTTTGGGGTGGCTGTGCAAAATCCTCGTTGATCTCTCTGGAAAGAGCACAAAGGGCGGTTTTAAAGGTAGCCCTTCGAAGACCCCGGCGTTTCCCCACTCTGGATCTTTACAAGGAGGCTGAAGTTTTAAGCCTAAGGAAACTATTCTTACTGCGAGCTATAATTTTCACTCATAAGAATATTCTACATCTGCCATCCTATTCTGATTTGTTGAGGAGAAGGGTTTTTAAAGTTCCCATTCCAACTGTAAAAACTGCATTCGCCAAACGTTTCAAAGTATTTATCCTTCCTCATATTTATAACAATTTTGTAAAAACATAAAACTTTGCCGAGCTGTTGTGGCTAAATTGCGAATACGGGAGCTCTTGATGTCGTGGTCTTATGATCAGGCTGAAGCAGTACTGAGATAGTTACCACTCGTATTTCCATCCCGTTACTTACTCCACATTCACTCACACTCACACATTAACACTACAAATTATTTGATTATTTTTCGGGTTCTTAATAACCCCCTTAACCTTTAAAATAAAATTAGGATAATTTTTGCCTAGTGTAAATATCTTTTCATATCCTATTTAATATCATTGTTTAATTTTTTCTGTCTTAGCTATAGCCGCATGTGTTTTTGAAATTCTCATGTATGTACCGACCTCCACGATACAGGCAACGCCTAGTGTGGAGGTCACTGTTTGTAATTTAAATGTAACACCTTTTTTGGCAAATAAATAATCTAATAATAATCTAATAATCTTTATTGCTCAAACAGAAGACAATAAAGTTAAAAAAGAAACGGAAACACAATAGGCAAAGGCGAACTTTTAGTGATCTCTTCCAGTTAACCTTTGAGCGATTGAGAGAGAAATAAAACAGCCCTGCACTGTAAGCCCGCCCTCGCTTTGTTTCAGTTTGTAACACCTTGTAACACCCGTTCGTTAACATAAAAACCTTCCGTGAAAAATTGTCTAAGTGATACTGAAAATCGCATCAAAATCGGTTGCGTGGTTTAGGAGTTAGCGGATATAGAGACACAGATACGAGAAGCGACTATGTAAAAAAGATAATGATTTTCATACATAAACAGTTATCAATCCGCAAAATTGTAACCTGACTCACCATAGAACCTTGTCACAGTGACGTTTAAAATCAAATCGTAAGAATAATAGGGCTTTAAGCTAGTTACCTAAGTAAATTATTAGCCGATTTTTGAATTTGTATCTGTATTAATATTATTTCATTTGGATCATAGTTGTCTGAAGTAAACGTTTATTTGATTTAATTTAATTTAAATGTAATTGTGACACATTTCTATGGTGGGTTGGAACGAAATTCAAGATTTAAGACACAATTTGCGCTCATCTCACATATATTTGCTTTTACCGTGAATCTACCCAGGGCCGCTAGCTTCGAAGGCAGTGTCACCTCTAAAATAGACGCATGTTTCCATGCATTAATTTACGTTAACATACGTTTTTTTTAAAAATGTGCAAAGTTAATACAAAGTTAGTTAATAAAAAACAAAACTTAACCCATGTAGTTTGTATGACTAACTTTCGTTTCACAAAGGACGCGATCGTGATTTTTGTTTTCATTAAGCCTTTAACCATATATGTACATTTTTTTTAAAAACAACTTTTTACTCACTTTACTATTCGATGACGAAATTATAAAAATAAAGTAAAAATCAATGTCAACGCGCTATCGAATTTTAGTACTAAACACGGACACGGGGCGCTGTTTCCATTCCCCAAACGTATTTTTCGATGGCGATACGTTAACTTTACTTACTCGATAGAAGGGAAAAGTTTGTGTTGGAGGGTCGGAATAGCTCGCGCGGACACTATGGCCTCCCGAGTCCCCAGGTTTATCCTTGAGGACATATTACCAAACATAAAACCCTATATTCAATTCGACAAGGTTGAAATTACAATGTCACTAAAATTGGTATTAGGTCTTTAGAGGATAGCCTCGTGGAACTTGATGTGCATAGGAGTTAATTAATTAAGGCAATTTAGTTTTAACTCAATTTAAATGATCTTAAAGATCATTTTTATTCGAATTAAACTTGATAATTACGTAAAAGTAATTTATGTAAAAGTAAAGGTAAAAGAACTTTATTTTCTTGCTGGAAGATTCAAATTCCCACTGACTCACGGCTTCACGATAGTGATTTATTACAAGCCATGAAATTATTAGTTTCCTTATACCAAATCCGAGTCTCTGATATAGAGTTAAATTGAACACTAATCTGCCAATAACTATTCTTATTTTTCTGGGTTGTAAGTTCTCCTTTATAGCTTTACAAGTTTTGGTAAAGTTCTGCTCCCGCCGGCCGATCACTACTGATACAAAAAATCTGTCAGTAGGTACTAAAGCGTTAGTTTTGTAAATCTTGGTATTAATAGTACTTAGCTGACTATCGCTGAAACTCTCACTGGCATATGTCAGTGTATTTGTAATGCCAGAGTGTGAAAGCAATAGGCAGGCGAGTGCTATAAACATCCTGGTTTTACTACTGGTATTTATATATTTATCCCGCGCACAAGGACCAGGGAAACATGAATGGTAGGCATCTGTAGGCAACAAGCCTGTTTGTGCAAGTGAAAAAAAAAACGTTTTGATTTAAAACGCTGTCGTTAAAAATTAGTTACATTCAAAGGAATAATCAAATGAATCCTACTATAATAGTAAAGTGCGAAAGTTTTTGTGTGTGATAGTTTGTTACTTAAGCTGCAACGGATTTGGATGAAGTTTGGAATGGAGATAGCTTATACCATAGGCCTCATCCTGAAATACTGGCCAAGGGCGAGTCTGACTCGCACACGAAGGGTTCCATACTTACCATTATCCATACAACCACGGTGTCGTCTGTATTAAGATCAATCAAAAAACGGCAAAAAAAAATATTTTTCGTGTGGGAGCCCCCCTTAAGTATTAATTCTTTAAGTGAATATACAACTAGGTAAATATTTTGTGAATATTTCAAGTGTCTACCGGTTGCCGTTATTAATATCGAGCAAAAAACGACAAAAAAACACGTTTGTTGTATGGGAATTAAATAGTTGTTTTATTTTGTTTTTAGTATTTGTTGTTATAGCGGCATCAGAAATACTTACATAATTTATGAAAATTTCAACTGTATAGCTACCGCGGTTCTTGAGATAGATAGACGAGTTCATTATACAATGTGTTACAAAAAAAATCGTAAAAAATAAACTACGAAAATAGTGTCAACCCTAGTATACTGTATACCTAAGATACTGAACTGACGTTATTAAATAAGGGTTGACACTACTTTTGTAATTTCTTTTTTACGGATCATTTTATAACACGTTGTATTCGCGTACCTAATGCTAATACGTAGTATGTTATTTTGAAATTATATATTATTTTGATGGACATTCTTTCTTTGATGACAATGTTTTAGTTGTTTCATTGATTCTGTATGGAAGATACAGCTTTTAGGGTTCCGTATCCAAAAGGCAAAAGGAAACCCTAGTGTCATAAACATAAAATAATGATCATGAAAATATTTTTTTTCCAATATAAGTAAGTATTATTATTTGCCTATTGTTAAAAGTCTTAATCATTATTCCCATTTTTTTTTGTCTGGATATTTTGTAACTTGTGTGGGCTTGTTTGTCGTTTGATTGCCTTTATCCGTATTTCATTTACGTTTTTTAGGGGCCCGTAGTCAACAAGGAACCATTATAGTTTGCCCTGCCCGTCTGTTGGTCCTGTCCGCGGTTCAACTCAGACTCTTTGTACTACAAAACTGTAACTGTAACTGTAATGTGGCATAGTCATACATTTTACATCACGCCGATAAAGTTGTAAAACAAAACTGATTGAGTGACATATCAACACACAGCTCAAACCGCTGGACGTAGGGACTTGAAATTTGGAAGAATTGGTGCACTAAGAAAGATTTTTCCGAAAATCAACCCTTCAAAGGAAGAAAAAGGGGGAGTGGCGGGAAACCAATTCTACAAAAAAAGTAACTACTGTGTATGACGTTGAGTGAGCTATCATTGGATAACTTAAAAAAATCATTATGCAAAAATACTATCATACGTTTTTAGATTTGTGGGACCGTTTAGAAAATATTGAACGCGAAATGTGTAGGTAATAAAAATCAGAAAAATATCTTAATTGAATGTTCTTGTAATGAATTTAAAAGAAATACTGTACTTGATTGGTTCCTGAGATACAATGGTTAAAGTGTTTATACGAGTACCTACTAAAATCATCTAAGACAGCATCAAATTAAATAAAAAAACCGTTTATACTTTTTGTTTGTAGTGACGGCTTGGGAACCCTACACTGAGCATGGTTCGACATGCTCTTGCCCGGTTTGTACCTGTATAAATAACATCATGCGATATTTGATACCTAATTATTTATCTTTCTGTGAACTTAATGCTCAAAACGAACATCTGTTAATTTTATTACTTTAAATAACACCAATTAACTTCTATTTTTTTAATTTTCGGACTGTACTAGACATTTCAAACTCTACCTAACCTAATTCCCTTACTTATTCATAAAAAACACTCCCAAAATAACACGCGCACGCAAATATTTGCCCCAGAAATACGCTTCTTGCATTTTCTGGACATGCCAGTGCTATTTATTAAGACGCGTGTACTTTCTACTCAAGACAGGTGGCTGTGAGCCTCTGACCTAATATTTTGTTTACGTCATTTTGACCTACTAACGAATATGTGATCTCTTTATGTTCATGCAATTGACAAAGCCAACAATAAAGGACAAACATTTTAAACTGTTCAAATATCGAACACAATTCAATGACTAGAGGTTTCTTATAGTTTTTATAAAGGGAGACGCGTTATTGTCAGCCAGTATTAGCACCTTGTCCGCGTGGAGGGCGTTGTACGCGTGCGTCAAGCTCCGCGCATGCGTCCTGAAAACGTCAAATCTATTTCAGTAGTGCATACCCTCTCGTGGGAACACACGTAGAAACAAACGCTCTAGTTAATTGTATAAAACAAAATACATTTAAAAGTAATTGTATAGCCCGCGGGCAGTTATGTTGTTTATTAAGGAGCTAGGTGGTGGAGCTAAACGATTTTAAATGAATAACAAGTGAGCCTAAAATGCGGCATTGCGACATGGGGGAATCGATGCAGCCAGTTCTGTTTGAGGCCAAACTTTCAAACATTTAGTGTCAAATAAATAGAGATGGAGCCGCTTATAGACAGGAATAATTTTGCTGTCAGCGCAATGATGACGGTCGCTATGCAGATATTGTTCTTCACAATAGCGTCGCTCTTTCAAAGTGACAAGGTGACAGATTTCACGGGCGGAGCGAACTTCATCATCATAGCTCTCCTCACATTCTTTCTGGGACAAGGCGGTAGTCACATGAAGAACTACGATAGCAGACAACTGATGGTGACTGCGTTTGTGTGCGTCTGGGGCGCGCGTCTGTCCGGGTATCTTATATACAGAATTTACCACATCGGTCGCGATAAGCAGTTCGAGGATCGCAAAAGCAACACGCTGAGATTCGCCGTCTTCTACAGTTTCCAAGCCGTTTGGGTCTACATTGTCAGTCTACCCGTTATCATCATCAATTCACCTCACCATTCGTTTCCTAAGTCACCAAAAACCATGACGACTTTGGACTCAGCTGGAGCTGGAATTTTCGTCATCGGTTTGTTGATTGAGACGTATGCGGACCTCCAGAAGTTTGCTTTTAGACAAGAGCCTTCTAACCAAGGCAAATGGTGCAATGATGGCTTATGGCGCATGTCGAGACATCCCAACTATTTTGGTGAAGTCGTTCTCTGGTGGGGTGTTTTCATAATTTCTCTAAATGTCATCGAAGGTGTCGAATGGATTGCTATATTATCGCCACTATTCACAACGTCTATCATATTGTTCTTATCAGGTATACCGCTCCTCGAACGATCGGCGGACGAAAAATATCGCGATAACCCAGATTATTTGTATTATAAGGCGTCTACGTCACCGCTTATACCGATACCGACAGCGATATACGTGGAGGTGCCGAAGTTTCTGAAGTTCATCATGTGTTGTGAGTTCCCGATGTATGATTCGACTGGGGATGAGTTCCCAGCACCTACGATTGTCACTGAGACCACGAGCGTGTCAATGGTGCAGAGCCAGACATAGCTAGTACACGCCGCGCGCGACGAAGCCGCGGCGAAGCACGACAACCGCTCCCAGCAGAACCACAAACAATTGTGATACACGGCTGATGACAGAAAAAAACACCCAAACACGCTACCGCTTAAACAAAACAACACAACCGATATGAACCTCTATAATAGTTACATGGAAAATGTTAGGAAAAGTAAAGAGGTAGCTTTAGAGTTACTGGAAGATACTAGAGACATAATGGACGGTATCACAATAGATAATGAAATTAAACCTAGGAAAAATGAAACTCCTAATAGTGATATAGAAATAGATGTAAGCCCTGGTCCTAGTTCACAGAAGCCTAAAAGACCGACTGAATTTGTGAAGTATGGTAAAATTACTTTTGACACTACGGCTATTTTGCATCACTATCCGCAAAGCTCTCAGAGAAAGAATCCTGCGAATGTAAAGGTTGTTGTTAAAGTTGCCACAAAAAAGTCTGACTTAAACCAACTTGCAGAAGGTAGTAAAGATAATAACAATGATTTCAAGTCTGAAAGCAAGGAAAGGGAAGAAGGGAGAAAAGATAACGTTAATAATAATAAATCTGTTGCCAAAGCAAACTGCGTCGTAACAGCCGACAATACAATCGAAGTGCTAAAGGAACCTGTCAAATTTACAGAAGAAAAACTTGTATGAGATTTAGAGATACATTTTTTTTCAATGCACTTTCGGTTTTGTAGAATGTGGTATCGGCTTACGAGGAAGGCTAAAGTAAAAAAAAGAAACATATCGAAATATGAAATGCTGTAAATATATATTATTGAAAGACTGGCGTTAGATATGAATCTAATTTAATGTAGCTAACAGAGATTTATCAAGAGTATGAGCTATATGTTCTTATTATAAAAATCTAATACTTAATAAATCGTTGTGGATAGCATATCGTTTTGAAATTTAGTGTCAACCAGTCTTAGTGTAGATATACAAATATACGAAGGCCTCTAGTAGATATCTAATGGTGATATGAAGGCAACAGGAGTTTTGCGATCAGGTAAGGTTAGTGTTAGAAAATTGTTCACAGTTCACACTACGCATTTACCCCAAAAGTTTACACATTATTATATCATAGTTATTGTACAGTGCCTCAACGAAAATGTTAAGCACTATAGTGCCTTGTCATAATAAACTTCAAACTGAACATCAAACGACAAGCTTGACAATGACAACTACAACCACAGTGACAAGGTTCTAAGTATGCTCAACCTTTTATTAGGTGACTGTACTATGAAAGGATCAGCATAATTTCCTCCAGTCTATTTGCCCTTAAAATCAGCGTCACGGCTCTTATAGGTCGGACACTATTCCGTGTCACTCAATTTAGTGCAATATAAAACAGTTGTTTTTGTTCTTAATAATTTTCTCACTGTAATGTAATTTTGCTTTGTTTTTTGCACCAAATAAACGACTTTATTCATCATTTTATGTCTCACGATCTTGCTATAGTCTCAGATAGAGGCGATAATAAAACAACATCGTATTCGTTATTATAAGCTCAGTTGTGGGACCTTAAAACATCAATTATTGATGCATGTAACAATCCCGTCTTATTACCTTATCCATCGTGTTACCCAAATGCATGATAATAATAATCTTTATTAATGCTTATCAGTTCCTGTTTATTGCTTGGAATACCTAAACTGGTCAGGTTTCACGAGTTTTACCTATTCAATGTTACCATTTTATATTTTTGTAACTACGAGTATTTATGTTTTCTTTGTTGCTTTGTTAATATTTTTCCAGTGTGTTGGCTAAAAATTATACATTGGTTAAAAAAATATTTTAAAACAAATATTTTTTTTCTTACTTACTGTTCATTCGCTTCTTTCTGTATAAGGGAATCATTAAAATTGTTTTTATAACCTTCTAGACAGTGACATTATTATCGTAAGCACAAAACATAATTATAATCGTATATGCTTATAAGTACCTGCATTCAAATTATGACCGCTAGGTTTTTTCTTAAAGAAAATAGAGTATAATAATTTAAACACAATGGCAAATGCTAAAAGTGTAATGCGACGTGTTATAGTATGATATTTTTTAAATACACCAAAGCTATAATTGTCAAAATCTACGTCGTCAATTTGCTTTCTCAACATTTACAGTACAAATTCCTAAATCGATTCGGTTTACCTCAGGGGTCACTACTCGACCCGTAGCTGTTACCTAATTGTAATTATAATTATTATTATCCTCAAAGTTTTTGTTTAGCGTTGATGTCACTTTGGATATGCGTCATAAAGCGCCCGCCATTGTTAGATTAGAATACTCGATTAAATCATTCAGTACCGACAACGCAATGGCTAGTTCATTTTGTTTGGAACTTGGCACGCCTGGCTACGAATGTTAAACTTGTTTGGAGCTGAATTATAGCAATTTTAATACAAACGTTTTTAACTTGACACTCATTTGAAGTTAACGTATTTTAACAAGTGTATTTTTGGGGTTCCGTGTCAATTGGGTAAATACGGGACCCTATTACTTATAAGACTTCGCTGTCTGTCTGTCTGTCACCAGGCTATATTTCATGAACCGTGACAGCTATTAGTTGCTCGATATTAATAACGACACTGGAACGCTTGCAAAATTTACAGAATATTTATTGTTTATAAAAAAAAAAAAAAAGATAAATAAAAACTAAATAAATATTTTAAGGGGGCTCCCATACAACAAACGTGTTATTTTTGCAGTTTTTGATTTCAAGTTATTCCTAATTACCTATATGTCAGTAAATCGGCATACTGGGCCCCAAAATGCAGGCTCAGCGTAGTTTGAGGTCCATATGATGTTTTCTTGATTGTTTTTGTGCTCTCTCCTTAATAGGGCCCCGTAGAAGTAAAAAATCTAGACCAAAATTAAATACAGTAATAATAGATGATGTTATATTTGAGTAAAATACAATTGAAATTGCATCATAAAACGTAGGTAGTAAAGTTTAATTTCAGCCTATTGTAATGTGGTAAATATATGGCCACTACCCTATTAAGGGTACTCAAGCATTGTATTGACGAAATACGTATTAACCTCGTTAAACCCACCATACAACAAACAGGATTTTTTTTTGGAATAGGAATCTGTATCTAGCAGCAAGGAAATAAAGTTCAAATACGCCTGCTCTGTAATGCCAATTTAAATTTTTAAACAAAGAAAAATGGACTGAAATCCATTACAATATAGTTTAAAATTAATTGCCGTGAATATAAGGTTAAATTGTAAAAAAAACCTACTCGATTTTATTCTCGGTGTTCAAAGTTTTCAAAATCTAATTGAAGGATACACTTTTGATATATATGCATATTGCTACTGCAGTTCTGCTACAAGTACAAACAACCAAAAAAGGTAAAAAGCAAAACACCCAGTAAGGTTATTGCAATGAAAAGCGATGAAAAACGTCCTTATCGTGTAAAATAATGAAACCCATGAATCAAACTGCAGAAAATATTCAACCATCAACAAATGACACAAAATTAGCTTGATTAAAATTGGCCAATGTTCACTTATAGTCTTATTCCGAGCACAAAGGAATCCGTTTTTCATCAACTGTGTTATCTCTGCTACGGAAATACCCTTATCAAATGATACCATATCGAAAACATTTGAATCAATCGCTTTAACATACCTATAACTGTTACTTTTGTTCAAATTCTTTTGTGTACGAGTACAAATCGTATCCATGCATGGTGTCAACACTATTTAATCATCGTTTATGCGTATTACATTGTTGCATTATTGACAATGACCTCTCGCTATTGATGGGTATATGTATCACTATTTATAGTGATGTTACTGCTCTCTTTAACCTACTTACTTTATCTTGTTAGTTTACTTTACTTACCTACTCTCTTTGTCAAAATAGGAACCCTTATAGTTTCGCCATGTCCGTCCGTCCGTCCGTCCGCAGCCTAGCGCAAAAACTATTAGTACTAGAAAGCTGTAATTTGGCATGAATATGCATATTAGTCACGACAACAAAGTGGTATAATAAAATGTAAAAAAATAATTTAGGGTACCTCCCATACCCCTAACGTGGGGATGTATTTTTTTTTCTCGTCTACCCTATAGTGTGGGGTGTCGTTGGATAGGTCTTTCAAAAATATTACGGGTTTTTGAAAACAGTTTTTTAGTTTCTGAAATATTAAGCTTTAACGCGCAAATTTTTGTTATACTCAAATGCCCCTAATACTAAAATCAGAAAAAGAATCTTAAATAAAAGAGCATATTACCAATTTTAAAGGAAAACTATCACGACTTAGTAGACATCATTGGTTCTTGAGATACAACACAAAGTGTTTATACCTACTAAAATCATCTAAGACGGCACCAATTAACTTTAAATAGAAAATTAGTTATTACTTGTTGATTTGTATGTCTGTAGAACTTAACGGCTTCGGAGCCCTACACTGAGCATGGTCCGACATGCTCTTTGCCTGGTTAGAAAAGTACCACTCCATGTCTTCCCGTGGATGTCGTAAGAGGCGACGAAAGGAATCAGAGCTGGTAGTACCTACTGTTTCGCGATGAGTTTGCATTGCAACCTGACGCTTCTATACAAGTAAAAATCTTATTAAGAAGTCTTTTTAGAGTTGTTAATATTTCTGTTGCTCAACCTACTCCACGACTAGGCGATGAAGGCGTGACGTTATGTATGTATGTTTTTGTTCATTTTGCTTAGAGATTTTCTTACGACTAGGGAATGTCCTGACTCAATTTGGAAGTCAGTTTTTTGATGTCTTGATGCATTTTAACTGCCTGTTTTTAGCCTGCTGCTGAGTTTACACTAAATTTGTGCCTCCCAGATACCTACAGAAATTGCTATATTCATTACTTGGTAAAATAGTTTTTTTGTAGTATTTTTTTGCATAATTTTATCATGACCACGTAAAATAATTTATAAATTGACCCCGGTGTCTTGCGAACCGTGTATCTCCCATCCACTTACTTAGTTCCTTATATAACGAAAGGCTCATCATCATTCTTATCGACAGAGCATATACAACTCCCAACTGAAGGAGATAAGGTTCCAATTCCACTGATAATTATGTGTCACTTGCTACACTTGTTCTAAAGCACGTTGCTACCATTATCCAATATTATTTTATCGCTCGTAGTTTAATGTACGCAATAAAACGTTTTCAACGCTCCTCATCCTTTATGTGTTGCGCAATGAACAAAACAATGGTTTTAATTATTGTCGTTTTATTGTTTACACGAGAGGAAATGAAAATCTAGTTTATTTCATGTTTATGAATGTACTTTAGAGCTACTATACCGTTCTTGCATGATAATGTGTGCATAGAACTACAAATGGACGATCATCTGAAATGAAGAGGACTGTGAAGCAAAAAATGTCCATACAAAATGCGATAACGTTTTTCTCCCATTAAATATTGTCCAAATTTTACGATTTTTGAATATATTATTGATATTATGAAGAACTATGTATGTACGTTTTCCTTTCTAAGAAAATATTTATTGGAATGAAAATAAAATAAAAAAACAAAAGCGGCAACGTACAGACCTAGTTTTCCATAATATATACAACATATTCAAAAATCGTGGAAATCGGATTAGATTTAGAGGGTGAGAAACGAAACGAAACCCGGAGCTAAATTTGTATGGATTATTTTTGACAGCTACGCGATTTAGGCATCGCTTCACAATCCTCTTAATAATTTATTAGAGGAACTTCTTTAAAATCCGTCCGAATCATAATCAGCAGTGGTCGCATCGTTGTATAATTCCAGTGCAGGGTTAAGACAAATTACTAGCATAGAGGCATTCCATCTGTCCTCAGGGTTGGCAACGTATTTGCAGTCCTGAGATCGTTAGACAAAAGCAATATGGTATTACCGACCCGAATATAGCCTCTGATTGTTAACAGAATTCACCAAACGGAAAATTTTGTACAAGTGTAACAAACGTATAAAGTACATTATTTATATACCTACATCATGATCCTCCATATGTTTACAATTCTAACAATCATAAACACGATCTTGACTTTCATCTGTTGACCTTGTTCTGTAACTAGCCCACGCGTCAAACGCTATTAACTTCTTGATTGATTATGTATACACTGGATCACGCAAAACGGAAAGTGTTTTCTGATTTGTTTGTTTATGAAAACGGTATTTGCCAAGGCAACTAGACTGCTAAAGTTAATAGTCCATCTATACAGATAACTCTTCCGTGATTCTTTTGACAGACAACGAACAAACTAACACTGAACAAGAATATTCCTTGAAAGAAGAAGAATAAGGGAATATTCCTTGGGTTAGGTAACTTAGCTTCCAGAGTCCCCGGGTATTTGCGTGACATAATACCAAATTAAAAGGCGCCCTATAGTTAAAGTAATAAGGTTTCAATTGCAATGTTACTAAAATAGATATAGGATTTTAAGAGGTTAGGGGCGTACTAAGAAAGGATTTATTGAAAATAGACTTTAAAAAGGAAGAAACAGGAGAAGAAACGAGAAATTAAATACACGAGTACAAAGTCAGGAATTTATTGAAATAATGAATAAATTACATCTTTAAAGTCACAGTAGAATACTTGCCATTGCTAATTGACAGTAAGAGAGAACATTCTAAGTGCTACGTTTTGTGGATTCGTATAGTTATTAACATTAACCTATAATTTTATCGAAATAAACTTCATCGGTTCTATCATTTCATCGAATTTTCTGCTGTAACCATGTTTTCAAGATAATTATCTTAAACATTAATTTCGTAGGTTAGGTAAGACATGTGATTACCAAAAAAAAAAAACTAATGCGACGAGAAAACCCTTTATATGAAATTATTCTTTCTTTTTTCTGTGTTTATTGGAAGTATTTATAATTAATTTAAATTTAAACTTAGTTAATACGGGTATATTGCGGGACTCTAGAAGGTAGACTAAAGACCTTATGTATATGACATTCTGCCAACTTTGCTTCTGCTTTCTTATTGAGGACTGCTTTAAAACTGGAACTTTCTTCTGCCGTTAGATAAATAAAATAACCTAGATCTTATTAAATTCAGACTCTTAACACAATTAGTAGATTTTTCATTATTTAATTCATTTTAAACTAGGGATATACAAAAAAAACAGCTAGTAACACATGCTGAGTGAACACCTATTGGGGTCAAGGTGACACCAATGCTTATGTTCTGTTAAGTTTCTCGTGTTTAAATTAATTAAGATAGGGCTCTTTTAATTCCAATAAAATGTCTTTCTTCTTTCTTTCTTCCTAAATTGTGGTGATATTTGGACTTTAGCTGTGGACGTCTTGTAGTTGCTATAACGATTATATTATAAAAAGGTTTGTCTACTTTACTTAAAATCTAATATACAGGGTAATTTTTTAATAGGTGCACAAATTTTAATATCTGCTTCGCTATTGTTAATCAATAACACATGTTGTTTTATTTTTACTTTAGCTTAAAAAATATTAGAGATATTGCCGATTCAATGATTCCACTAACTTAACGATATTCATGGACCCTCTAATGCAGGGGTGCGAGGAGAGGGGAGTGTTGTTAAGTAAGTTAATATGTGAAATTTCAAATTTAGAATATCAGTAGGAGAGGGGCTTGTTGTCTGATAAGCTGTACATGAAATTTCAAATTTCGAATATCAATACAGTGTATCGCATACCTTGACAACTTGTATAGCTTGACAACCCATGTCATCATGTCTAGTGTGACTTTGTGTCCACACAAGAAGGTACAAGAGAGCTAATTAAAAAAAAAAAAAAGTCAATTTCGTTTTATTGTCGTAATATTAACGATACAAAATCATATGTTAAAATTTGTGCACTGGTAAAAAAAATACCCTGTATAAAATTCTCGTGTCACAGTGTTAGTTATAATACTTCTCCGAAAAGGCTTGACCGATTTTTATGAAATTTTATATGCTTATTCAGTAGGTCTGATTATCGGCTACTATCTATTTTTCATACCCCTAAGTGACATGAAAGAAACAAAAAAAATGCAGCGGGCGAAGCCGCTGGCGGGTCGCTAGTATACAATAAATTACTTCTCCCAACAACCTTCCTTTTAAATACCTCACAGCAAACACAAAGGAACAAATATCCATTTTCTACAAACTTAGCATTCTGAAGATAGTAGAGTATGAATTAAACATGCAGGTATTTCCGAGGCTAGATAATGCCTTATCTCGACCTGAGACACTCGAACTAACAAGGCCTGGCAACAGGCCAAGTGCATTGCAGCAAATGCATTTAGCTCCAAGCAAGCTGCACGGGAAATGCGGCTAGAAATGGGAATTGGATTTTAGTTTTTAGGAGAATTTGTTGCTTGATTACAGTTTAAGAATCCTTTTGGGGGTTTCTCTACCAATTAATTAGTTATTAAATTCACCTTCTGATGCTGATTATAAATGATACATGAACAACTAGAACTGGGAAACTTTTATTAAACTACTAGAAGACGCGAGGAATTTATTGATAAATTTACTTTATTTCTTATGACAGTCATGACTATGAGATAACGTATAATATGAACATGAAATTTCCATACACCGTAACTCAAAACTTAAAAGTGGCATGAACCTATAATATTTTTTAAGTTTGAGTCCTTTCCATACATTTTCCAAAAACCGAGTAGCTAAGGATTATATAGAGTATACCTACTATTATGCTAGAAAATGTCATACAATTTACCTAAATAGGCCTTTTTTGTTTGGTTTCAGTTAATTTTGTATGTAAATCGATTGAATAGCATTAAAAGAAGTTTTTGTGTAAGAAACCCATCGATGGGTAGTGATCAGCATTTTAGTTACTCTCTATAATATCCGGTGAACAATACCTATCCACTATGAAATGTCACATTGAAATAAGTACTTAAACTATTAACGATAATTTTAATATCGGAAGAAAGTCCCTAGTTAATTGAAGTTCCTGCCACAAAAACTTCTATGTCTGACGATGACAACATATACGAGAACATGCCGGAAGCAATATCGTTTGACCTAGTAGAATAGAGACCTTATACGAGAACATGCCAGAAGCAATATCGTTTGACCTAGTAGAATAGAGACCTAGTTGACATATTTTATTTCATAAACGTTGATGGAATAGTTGTGGAAGTAACAAAGGGTCTTTAAAAGTATGTTCTTGTTTGTTGGTGGTAGGACTCTGTGCGGGGTCCGTCCGGATCGCTACCACCAACTTATCCATTAACCACCCGCCAAGCAACAGTGTTCGCATTGTTGTGTTCCGGTGTGGGTATAAGACAACCGGTGAAATTACTAGCATAGAGGCATTCCATCTTAGTCCTCAGGGTTGGCAACGCATTTGAGGTCTTAGGATTATAGTCTTGAGAATTCAAATTTCCATGGGTCTCAGATTCCACTTACCATCTGGTGGCCTGAGTGCTCGTATGTCATTAACATAAAAAAATATTTTCCGAACTAAATCTTTTTTTTTCGAACAATGGAAATTCTGACAAATTTCTAGATAATTTGATAACACTGATAGACAATCAACGAAATCTAAACAATCGGTGCTGTGGGTAAAACCAAGATAATTTTGTAATATTTACTAGATTTAATTTAAAGAAAGTCTCGTAGTGCATAATAAATCACGCCTGTTTCCCAGAGGGGTAGGCAGAGACCACTTCTTTCCACCTGCTACGATCCTGACAAATCACTTTCGCTTCTTCCACATTCATACATCGAGTCATGCATGCACGTCGGTTTCGGGTACTTAAGATTTGGCCCTTGGCTTTTTCAGTATTTCCCCGATTTGATTCAAAAAAGTACGCCTAGGGCGGTCCCTTCCGACCTGTATTTAAAGAAAGTCTCTCTTCGTCCTCAGGGTTGCCCACGCATTTGAGGTCTTAGGATTATAGTCTTGTGAAATCCAAAGTCTCAGATTCCACTTAACATCAGGGGGGTTATCATGACATTACAATGCAGTTCTGTTTACGCTCAGAGAAAAGGACAGAGCTATGACAGTTATATAGCTCTGTCCTTTTATCTGAACGTAAACAGAACTGCATTGTTATGTCATGATAACCCCCTGATGGCCTGAGTGTTCGCGTGCCTTATCCTTATCATAAAAAAGCTAAGAATCTTTCCGATTAAATCAGCATTGTAACAAAACTTCATCCGAGTCACTCCAATTGTTTATGAGGTACGATGCCATAGACTGACACACATGACACAGATCCACTGATTCACACTTTAAACCTTGTTACATCTTGTAGTAGAGTCGTTTTTTGAAAGGTCCACGTCTAATAATATACGTGTTTCGACTGGCATAATCCATACTAACACTATAAATGCGAGTGTGTTTGTTTGTCCTTCTTTCACGGCTAAGCCGCTGAACCGATTTCTATGAAACTTGGTATGGAGATAATTTGGTGTCTATTATTTCATCGAATTTTATTTCATCTAACGCTATTATCTGCTCAAACCCTAATGTTTTCAGGGTATCTTAAACATCTAACCTAACCTAATCAATGTTTAATATACCCTGAAAACATTATAGCTACAGGTGAAATTAGTTTTGATGAAATGATACATTCTATGAAGTGATGAGTTACCATGTAGTTAACTAAGGTCCCGCAAAAGGACATAGGATACTTTTTATCTCGGAAAATTGCAAAGTTCCCGAGGGAATAGCAAGAAACAATTTTTATGGAGTCGCGGGCAACCACGTTGCCAGTGATGAAAACAAAATCATTTCTTACAGAAGCGGCTTAAAACAATATTTCGTCGATGACATTATGATACTTACCGCAACTAACAAATTCAATAAGTTGCAAAATTTACCTTACTGACTTACTGACTAAGGTGTATTTTGCACCGTTTTTTTTTTGTTAGTTAAGCGTTTTTGCAATATCACCGACGATTTCTTTGTGTTTCTTTGTATAACTAACGGTAACGGCGATGATTTAAAGAAGTATAATGTAAGTTTAACGTGTGTTTGCGTATATGTCTGTGGCATTGTAGCTCCGAAACAGTCAGGCCAAATTAGAAGCGGATTTTTTAAAACAAAGCTATTTGAATCAAAATGGATCTAAGGGTTTAAGAGAAGCTTTATAATATAACATTATATAACTATAAAAATCGGAAGTTTTTTAACAATCAGATAAATTCTCTCATGAATTTATTTGACAAACGACAATATTAAAACTAAAACTAAGCTTAAATAAAACGAAATCTAAGATACAAAAACAAACATGAAGTCCAAGAATGGCCCCTGCGGAATTGGACCAAAGATGCTGGCAAAATTTCCTCTTGAAATGGCTAAATTAAGCAGCTAAATTATTAAAACGTCATCATTTTAATTATAATTGCCTTGCTCTCTTGAGAACGAAGACTGGAGGTTAATAGTGTGAAGTGAGTGCAGTCAGGTCAAGGTCAATTGATGCATCGTTATTGGATTTGCGTGCATATTAGTTGCAGTTTTAACGAAGCTGGATTGGCTTGTTCTGTGGTACAGTGCTGTAGGTATTTTTGGGGTTCCGCGCTCTTAAGACGACTGTGAAGAAAAAAAAACATACAAAATGCGTTAACGTTTTTCTCCCCTTAACGTTGTCCGATTTTTACTATTAAATAAATATCACGGGACAATGTCACACAACTGGACCTAGTCCCAAACTAAGCTCTAGGCTTGTACTATGGGTACTAGACAACGATAAACATACTTAGATAGAGAAATAATATTAAATACATATAAAACATTTAAGACTCAGGAACAAATACTCGTGCTCATCACACAAATATCTGCTTTTACCGGGATTTGAACCCAGGACCGCTGGCTTCGGAGGCAGGGTCACTCTCAACTAGCCAACGTGTCGTCAGATATTTTTGAATATCTTGAACTAAGTCTGTGCGTCTTCCTTTCCATGAAAATATTTAATGAAAAAATAAGTAGAAACGAACAGACCTATGAAATTGCAAGCATACCTATAGAGGCATTCCATCTTGGTCCTCGTGGTTGATAACGCATTTGGGGTCTTAGGATTGCAGTCCTATGATTAAGCAGTCTTGTGAGTTCAAATGTTTATGGGTCTCAGATTCCACTTACCATCAGGTGGCCTGAGTGCTCGTGTGCCTTATCTTTATCATAAAACATATCTAGTTTTTCATAAGATCTACAATATATTTAAAAATAGTTGAAATTGGATTAGATTTAGGGTATGAGAAACGTTATCGCCGGAGCCAAATTTTTATGGATTATTTTGCGAAAGCTACGCGCTTCACAATTCCCTTAATGTATACACGGATCCTATTACTAACCCAACGCTGTCCGTTTGTCCGTCCGATCATCGGAAATTAAGATGTATCTTACTTAATAAGAGGGACCTGTGAATCATGTGTGTGTTTATAGTATCAAACGGGTGAACAGATTGGGACGCGGTTTTTTTAGGGTTCCGTAGTCAAACTAGGAACTCTTATAGTTTCGCCTGCCAGCCTAGCGCAGAGACTCTTAGTACTAGAAAGCTGTAATTTGACATGAATATACATATTAGTCACGATGATAAAGTGGTACAATAAAAAGTAAAAAAAAAAATCTTTTTAGGGTACACGTAGCGTGGGGATGTACTTTTTTTTTCTTGTCTACGCCATAGTGAGAGGGTCGTTGGATAGGTCTTTCAAAAATATTGTTGGTATGTGAAAACTATTTATCGATCAAGGGATTCTTTTTAAAGCACTAATTTTTGTTAGAGTCAAGTGTCATTGGAATTAAAGGGCAACTTTTTTAAATGACCGTGTTTTCAAGTTTTATAAAATAGGGTTATAAAATTAACGTTTCGTTGGAAAACGAGAATTTACCCCACTTTGTGTATTTATATATATAAAAATTAAATTAGAGATATTTTATGTTTTTATGGTCCGCCAGTAGAGAAAGCAAACGAGCACACAGGCCACGTGATAGTGAGTGGGATCTGTGGTAGACAAATGCAATCTTAAGACTACAACCTTAAGACTGCAAATGGTTTGCCAACCCTGAGGACCGACATAGAATGCCCATATGCTAGTAATTTGCAATACGAACACAACAATGCAAACACTGCTGTTTGGCGGCCGGTTATAGAATTAGATAAGATATTGACTCAAAACCACTGAAAATACAATAAACTATACTAAACTTAACTTAAAACTAGGGATGTTACGGAGCTCCGGTTCCGACTCCGTTAAGCCCTAACTTCCGTTTTGCTTAACACCTCCGGCTCTGGTTCCGCCTTCGTTAAATTTATACTGAACTTATAGCAGAGTCAAAAGAAATGCATTGGCTGCGGCAGCGGCGCGTGCCTACTGCCTATACCTACGAGTTTCCACTTGTCGTCCGGGACTTTGCTTCTACTGGACTCCGACTCCGCCTCCGGTACCACCTCCGGATCCGACTCCGGATCCGGCTCCCATAAATGCTATTTTAAAATTCCGTTTCCGGTTCGCCTCCTATAGACAAAATTTAAAATCTCCGGCTCTGACTCCGACTCCGGTAAACTCACATCTGTTAAATGTCTACTTAAAACCACGTGCAGCGTCGACATTCAAACTCGACCTAACAAACTAAGGCAAGGCACCGCACGTGAAATCAAATCAACTTTCCCGAAACATTACTATGTGCTTGGTGAGGGTTGGAGATTTAATTGTGTATTCATTTCTACAACAAAGAAACAATCTTTGTTTTCAAGATAATAATTTGTTTCTTTACAAAACACAATCATAGTAATGAGGCCACTGGACAGACTAACAATACAATAAGAGAGACCATAAAAAATTCTTCAATATAACCTTTGCGATCTCATGAGCAGAATAAATATTTTCATATAGTTTCAACTAAATTGTATCTTGTTCCAGTGCCGAGGTCACCCAGATAACTTCAGCGTCTCTATGCAACATGCAATGGCCAGGTTACGAGATGTGTGTCAACGTGAGGGTCGCAGTCCCCCTCGTGTATGATCAGGTGCAGCAGCCACGGCTGAATGAGGAGGAGCTGCAGACCATGTGGAATGTGTACGCGTACCAGGACCCCTTCGCGTCGCGGCTCAGACAGTTGGGCATCACGGTAAGAAGTTTTGGAGGCAGCAAACTAACATACAGGCCACTGGATTATCAAGGACGGTGAGGCCCATGAACTTTGTAATATCAGGAAGCCACATAATTATGTTATAGTTGCTAGTTTTCCGCGTATTGGATGTCAAATTATTATAACGCCTTTCACTACATAGTATAAAACAAAGTCTCTTCCCACTGTCTGTCCCTATGTATGCTTATATCTTTAAAACTACGCAACGGATTTTGATGCGGTTTTTTTTAATAAATAGAGTGATTCATGAGGAAGGTTTATATGTTTAATACTTTAACCCAGACTGAAGCGAGAGCGGGTTGCTAGTAAATAAATAAATTTCGTTTATTCAAAGAAACATGATACATACATCTTAACTAGTGGTCCTACACTAGCCAATGCCTGTCACGTGGAGACCAGGAACACAAAATTTAGTATAAAAATTACATTAAAAGTGTATCTTGGACATATTTAAATTGATCATATTTCTTTGACACTGTTAAACCTGAAAATATGATAAGAAACAAAATCATCGATAGTTTTAATTTTCAAACATGACACGCATATTTATCGTGTTCTTGGTTGAATCTTCGGAACCCTACTATCTATACGATGATTTTTGATTCAGTACTTGAGTACTTATAACTTCGCATTAACGCCTCTTAACTCCAACGTTTCTTACTTCCCTGGTCTGCTGCTTCCAGGAGTTCTCCGTGCCTGACGATGGCGGCGTGCTGACGGTGTGGCTGGTGGTGGGCCTGGGCGTGCTGGTCTCCGCCGTCATGATGGCTTTCGCTCTTTGGCGGTACAGCTGCTTTAAGGACTACTCCAGGTTAGTTGGTGCTGAAGTAGTCAATGTGTACGTGATCACTTTCGTACTTCACCGATGAGATTCTATTCACACTAAGTTTGAGAGGCGTAAGGAACGTGACTGTTTCTAGAATAAAACCTGGCAAGTGTCTGGCTCGCACATTTAAAATTTAAATATATATTTTTAAACCATCTGAAAACAATAATGTTTTTGCAGAAATTATCTATCTGTGAAATGAAAATTCGGTGAAGTGAAAAGTTCTATGAAATGACTGTCGGTGAAACAGTTTATTGCTTTATTACTTCACTTTTTTTATTCGTTTTTTTGTAAGTAAATCCGTAATTAACACTTATTCTAAAAAAAACAACCTGGTATCTGTTACGATTCAAAGATACAGCTGTTTAAAGTTAGAACAGACGGACAAACGGACAGCGTTGGCATATTACTAGGATTCCGTTGGTCTGCCTTCGGGCACGGAACCTCTCTGAATACGGCGAAGATATATCCTTCTGAGAACTGGTGTTCTATAGGAAGTACACAATCAAGCCAATTTAGTTTAAACTTTATTTCAACTAGAATAAAATTCTTTTAATTTGATTCAAAATTGAAAAGGGCGTTTAAGTGCAAACTAAATTTAACTTTATTTCCTTGCTTGTAGATTCAAATTCTCACTCAAAAAATCTCCCTGTTTAAGAATTAACTCGTTCGTTTTACAAACTTGTTACTAAAAACGAACGGCTTGGTCGTCATTACCGGACGCTGAGTGCGGCGGCTAGTGTCCAATATTGGTACTGTCTGCTAACATTGTCCAACCCACTCCTCCTCCCCAGGATGCCAGAGTTCAGCGACTCGGACAGCATCAGCCACAAGCGGCTGGACCTGTACCCGACGCCGCACCAGACGCTGCCGCCGCTGTACTCCGAGAACGAGTACAAGTGGGACAAGTACGAGGACTCTACTAGAGGTAAGAGCCATCAGCATCATCAGCAGAATCCTTAAGCGCAAGCTAGATGGTCACCAACGAGCCTGCTATAGTCGCAAGAAGTCGGGTAGCGAGCAAAGGCGTTGGAGGGTCAAAATGTTTGTTGGAAACAACTGTCTACACGGTTGGTTCCGACTAAGGTCCTGTCCGAGGGGAGTGTTGGCAACCGTCTAGTTGGCCCTTTAGCCTTAGTTGCTTATGTAAAAAACGTCTCCAACGCGTGTGCGTTTTTCCTTTAAATACGAGTAACATGCACGCAGACGCGTTCGAGACGGTTTGCCGCGGGAACAGCAACTTACAAGGCTTAGTATGTAAGCACTATTGTACTAAAACAAATACAATACAAAAATAAAAGTAGTACAAAAACGAAGTTGTCTATTTAACCTTTGGGCGAGTGTGTAAAAATAAATAGACAACGACGAGAGGAAACATAGACCAATAACTTTGTCTAAAGCAAGACAAAAAAAATGATGCTACCGATTGTGATTGCCTTATGTCAATTGGTAACCGATTCCATAGCGTTACAGAATGCACTACAAAGGAATTGGATTTTGGTGTTGTTAGAAAGAAAGAAATATAGATGACACGCTAGCTTTGTTGGTAGTGACTCTGTCTTCGAAGCTAGGCACAAGGCTAGGCTGGGGCCTGGGTTCAAATCCTGGTAAGGGCAAATATTTGTGTGATGAGCACGAGTATTTGTTCCTGAGTCTTGGATGTTTTCTATGTATTTAAGTATATATTTATCTATGTAAGTAAGTTGATCGTTGTCTAGTACCCATAGTACAAGCCTAGAGCTTAGTTTGGGACTAGTTAAATTTGTGTGACATTGTCCTGTGATTTATTTATTTATTAATAGTTTACTTGACACACATTTGGATACAAGTATAAAGGTTCAAACCTTAAACAATAATTAATGCCAATGCCAGATTGGGAGCCACTCAGCATTATGCTACGGCAAGCCACGCCGTTGGTTTTCAGACGGGAAAGCAAGGGATAGGTTGGCAGAGGACCGCAAGCGACTCTGGAAGCAGTTCTTTGGGTATGCGATGTATTTCCCTGGTGCGTTGACTTTCGGCCAGGCAACAGTATCCTCGCAGATCGCTGACGGTTTCGACTGTCCATACATGAACCACTGTAGTGGTTTACACGCCCCTTACCACAAATAAATGTTTACCCATTACTTGACTTAAATTTATGACCCAATTTCGGTCCAAAGGCAATCTGACATTCTACAATAATAAGGTTGAGTTTCCTCTTAGTTACAAATGACTTGGCATCTCTAAGGACATTGACAACTTCAAGCAGTTTTTTTTTGTTATGGATCTTGAATTTACGCTCGTGACCGTAATTTTATAATGTAACTAGAAGACGCCTGCGACTTCGTCCGCGTAGAATTAGTTTCCGACTATTCTCCCTAATTTAACTCCTTAGCGGTTGTATTTCGCCACCCTCCACACCAATAAACACCCTTAATAATTCCATAAATCCGAATCGGTTCATTCGTTTAGGAGGTACAATGCCTGAGAGTGGCACAGAGATACACAGGTTTACGATAAAATAGATTTATCAATTGTAACACAGTATAGCAAAAACATCAAGACCTAAAGAAAAAAGCAAGGCCCAAACACCTACGTAGTTTACAAAATATTCCGTGAGGTTGCAAATAGCAACAACGAATACGGACAAAGAGTATGGAAGTGTCTACTCCCAAGTATCTTAAATCGACTTGCTAATGATTTATCAAGCTCGTTAGAGGATCAAACTACAGGCCGAGTCAAAAAAATAGTTAAGCTATACATGTTAGGCAAGAATAATTTGTAAAACTAAAGTGATAACATAAATAAATACAGACAAGCATGTATGTATTGCATATTTAACCGATGTATAATTTTAATATTAATAACAATAGCAGTAAGTGTAATTATTTAATTAAGACTCCTTGACTCATAAAATCTTTAATATTTAAGATTAGAGGTTAAGAACGAAATATTGTAATGTAGAAATGAAATAAACAGTTTTTTTTTTTTAGATACACGCGTTAAATTTATATCACCTCTCTTTATGCGATTAATTAAAATATTACGTAGATAAAATGAGGATGCTGAAAAGAACAATCTAAACCTTACAAAGAAAGAAAGTAAGACAAAAACATTTATTTAGTGCCTATAATAATTACAAAACAAAGTGCAAACAACTTATACAACTATTTTTATTTAAGACACTAAAAGGGCGACCGGCTCAGCATTAATGCTGCAGCATGTAGCCATAGCGCTTAAAAGAAGTTCGTAATTATCAAGTTATGATTTTAGTGCATTGCGTTTTTCATGATTTTTTTACGTTTTCTCCTTTAGTCTGTACTTTTAGGTATTTAAAAAAATGTAAACATAAAAACCACGTGACATTGACAGATGACAGTTAGTCAGCCAATAGGAGCAGAACACTGATACGTCAAAGCTCGACCAAACAGCTTGGATTGGTTGATAAGCAGAGCCACGTGGTTTGGTTTGTTTACATTTTTTTAAATACCTAAAAGTACAGACTATAAGTCGTATCAATGAAACTCAATTCTGTTCTTCATGCAAGTTCCCTTTTGTTGTATTTATATGTTTTCCTTTTTCAGTGGACATGGGCGGCTTCACGAACCGTAGCTACGTGCGCAGTGACATGTACGATCTAGACTCCGACGAGGACGTCGTCGTGCCGCGCGACAGGTAACCTTGTTGTCCGAGCTTAAGGTGCAAGTTTGCTTGACAGTAAATTAATTAATATAGGGTGTTGACTTTATTTAATCATTTAATTTGCATTCTATTGATGTCATAAATGGGTAGATGCACTGTAAGCAGGAAAAAACAAAACAATGGGCTGAAATGCGTTTCATTATGATGTTATTAACATTTTAATACAAGGTTGGCGGTCATTTACACATGAAAATTTAATGTTAATACATACATAATCACGCCTTCATTCCCAGAGTGGGGTAGGCAGAGATACAGAAATATCAACAACTTGAAAAATAAGTTTACTAGTGTATTAGTGACAGGTTGCAAACCCATCGCCCAACAGTACTACAAGCCCTAAATTTAATTTTCATATAAAAATAGAAATGTTATTTATATTTCAAAAGAGTTCAGTTATGTATGACTGTGTCGAGTATTTAAGTCCAATATCCAATTTGTAAAAAAAAACGTTTTAACTGAAATCCTTCAAGTTGTCTAAACAGGGTTGTTGACATGCGACTCCAGTGGCGCGTCACTTTTGGTTCACTGTTTTAATAATTGTCTTATTTAAGTTGCTTTGTATGTTAAATTCCAGGTACACCACAGACGTGTAGCCGACTAATTAATAATAATGCTTGCATAAATATTGGTACGCTTATTTTAATATTTTTTTACTATTAACCATGGCCATCCAAGTTAAAAGGGAGCTAGTTGTTCTACAGATTAATATTTGAATGAAATATATTCGTCTACGTATATCCGTAATAATGATAACAAACCCTGTCAGTCAACGTAAGGTCCCCTCTGAATTGGATGCTCACTTTCTCTTATTAATGAAGCAAGTAAATAGGCTTAGCCAAGTTGCTGGCTGCGAACGCTAATTAATACTGAAACTAAATAATATTGATAAGTAGATGTAGTGAATAGACATACGGCATCATTTTTGGTCTAAGAAATTGATCGTACAAGTTAACGCACGTTAAAAGAGCTCCGGGAGGCTAGTAGAGGGTAGAGGCAGGTATAGTTCGTTTAACGCAAGATATCAACTAATAAACCAGTGGCGCGCGCGCTCCCTTGCCGCCCCCTGTCGCCGCTAATTTGGTCCGTATTTCACTCACTTCTTTTTGTCTCCATTATATCTTGCAATCTGCCTGACATTAAGGGCATTAAGCTAGAGTTTATGAGCTTCCTTACCCTTAATTTGATTGTGACCAATATACTTGACATAACATAACTTTTTAATTGATAATTTTTTATGCTGGTTCAGTAGTTAAGTAGGGTTTGAATTCACGACTTTTTTAATTTTCGCCAAATTAAGGGTTAAAGTCATGAATAGTAATAAGCCCAATGGCGAAACTAAATTTTCTTATACATTCATCAAATTAGGTCACCACTAAATAATAAATAAATAATGATCGCGGGGATAATCTCACACAACTTGACATAGTTCCAAGCCAAGCTCCAGGCTTAGAGAAATAAATACTTAAATACACACCTACATCCAACACTCAGTAACAAATACTCGCGCTCATTGTACAAATATTTGCCCATACCGGGAATCGAACCCGGGACTGCTAGCTTTATTGGCAGTGTCACTACCAACTAGGCCAACGCCTCGTCATCACTCACTGCGTAGTTTTTGTTAACAATTATATGTATATTGTATCTTGTTTCCTTGATCAGTTTTAGTACCATTTGATAAGTTTATTAAGAAAACGTGACGAATACTAACTTATCCGATAAAATATGATGTCGTATGATTATGTACCACATCTGTATTAGTGTAAGCCTTCATGCTTTCGTTTTCGTAAACTCTATACATTTAGACAATTTTTTACATTAATATAACGTTCGTTGAACGCAGTTTGACTAGCCCATGTGAATGCTTTTGGGCGTTTTCCAAACAAGTACCTACAGTTAAAAACAAAAATTAACAACGGTATTTTTTCCATTACGTCAGGAAAATTAGTTATAAAATACACTGCCCTCATCAGCCAACAGGCAGTATTTCAAAATAAATAAGCATAGCAGATTCAAACCTCACCTGTCAGTAATATGGTCGAACTTGCTACACGGGTTTTGTCTGAGATGCCACTATTTCTCTTAAAGCAGTAATAGTTAATGGAAAAGTTACCGTTGTTAATTTAGTCCTTAACTATAGGTACTTTTTTTGGAAAACGCCCTTTTACAACTTCCTGAAAACGAACTCGAACCATCAGTGTATTGTAATTAACGAAAAAATAGTTGTGTCGAATCATTGTTTGGTCTAAAAATATTTCGCCTAACGTCTTTTTTGACGTCTTTAACTATTTCTTGAGTAAGGTAGTTAATTTAGGCTAGGAGAGTTTTTCAAATCAGTTTTCGACCAAATAAATCATAAGGGCAAACAATGATTATACCATTGCATCTAGACCCAAATTTAACATTTCAATCACTTATTATTGTTTTGCGAAAAATGTAATAATAAATATCTTATTATTTTTAACATGTTTTCAGAAATGCTGGCATTCAACCAAGGGATATCTTCAGCGTTTGATAATCCTCAGGTGATAAACATAGTTAATCATTGAGATTAGCCCGTTGATTAATTATGAATTTAATTATATTTCCTATACAAATGAGGCCAAAGTAGCTGTTTGTAAAAACAGCACCTTTTTTAGTGATCGCATTTGTATCAGAAATAAATAGCGATATTATGTAAAGTTCTATTAATCGTTATATACAGTAATATATAGGTAGTAAATAAGAACATCGTTGTGATTTTTTTGTCAATTCTGTTGTAATATTTTTGATATTTTTTTCTTGACACAAATAAATTTTGATGTTTTTTTACACGTTTCTTTTTTTATCCTTTTTTATATGCCAGGGAAACAGGTGACGTGTTTAGTTAACAGGTTGTGTCCAGAGTTTAAGGTAAAGGTTGTGACATACATACACTTTTCATAACTTTTTAAAGATTTCCTACAACAATTTTAAAGCCGTTATACAAAGGAAAAGGTCTCGGTATATTTTCCAATTGGTACTTAATTACAACTCTGATTCGGAATTCTGTCGCCCTTAGACGACCGGGTTATAACAATGCAAAAGCATTTTTTACCTATTAATATTTAAGGTTCCATTTTGCGATTAGTAAAAGGACCATTTGGTACTGTCGGGGTAATTAAAAACAACAAGTGCCTTTGGATTATATTTTAATGTATAAAAATAGGCCGTTTAAGCTTGTGGGAGGAATGTCTTTTAAAAACTAACTTCATGGCACACTTTGCATGATTTCGAGTCTTAATGCTACAAAAGGTTGAAAAAATTTCGCTGCTGTAAGTATTCTGATTGGCATGCCTATTCCTTTGTGTAACAGTTTAAACTTTAAAATTAAAGTAATATGCCCAATTCTATTGTAATCTGCTTAAACTAAAAAATCAATATAACCTCAGCTTATTTTATTCGCATTATATAAATTACTATTTACATTGAACTTTTTACCAATCATTTCAGTAATAAAATCAAAATCAAAATCAAAATCAAAAATTGAACCAAAGGTTTTCGACCGCTTTAGATAGGATAATGTTTGGAATCGCATTATGCAATTAAAAAAATACGTGTATTATGTGTCTAAAGCCTTTGTATGGCTGTTTATGTGTTAGGCTATCTATTATCCATCGGCCCAATCGAGTGAAGTAACGAAGTTATGGATTACGTCATCGATACATTCGTTATTTTACTCATTATTTTGTTATAGAAAATCGAGTATTACCAAAAGACATATAGTTACAGATTTTTTAACTTTAAACAGCTCTAGAAAACTTTGTACCTAATACTAACTTACTTCCAAATCCTGTATAACGGTTATTAATTACTGTGACTACTTATTAAACCTTTATTTGTAGAAATTAATCTTTTACCTATCCTTAATAGTGTTATTAACTTGAAATACTAAAAACCTAACTACCTATGAACGTTTCTACTTTTACAAAACTTATACTTAACATTCTAGTTCTAGAAACTTAAACTTTGAAATTTACTTTCTTTTTTGTGCATAGAGTAAATTAAAAATTAAAAAATAATTCAAAAATAGCATATTCTCTAGTTAATAGTTTATAGTTTAGTGGTGGTAGGACCCTGGGCAGGGTCCGTCCGGATCGCTACCACCATGTTATCCATTAACCACCTGCCAAGCAACAGTGTTCGCATTGTTGTGTTCCGGTGTAGGGATAAGACAACCGGTGAAATTACTAGCATAGAGGCATTCCATCTTACTCCTCAGGGTTGGCAACGCATTTGAGGTCTTAGGATTATAGTCTTGAGAATTCAAATGTCTATGGGTCTCGGATTCCACTTACCATCAGGTGGCCTGAGTGCTCGTGGGCCTTCTCCTTAACATAAAAAATAAATAAAAAAATATTGTTTAAAAATAATATTTTACTTTATTAAAAATAGTTTTGTTATATAACTTTGTATGGCTTTCATTTTTGTTCATTTATTATTAATTTAGTTTATCTTTTAACATTTATTTCACTAACAAATAAAAGTGTTTATAGTATTTACGCGCTACCAATACCTCCAAAATAGATTGAAATGACATACGACACGTATTTATTACTAAATCTTATATTTAAAAATTTTGTATACTTATGTGTAAATAACATGCAAATATTTCCTTAAGTACATTATAAATATAAGTAAATATACTAACTCTATTTATAAAATGTATATTTGTATTTATGGATAGGTAGGCGACAAATAAGGACATGCTGTATTATGTATAATTAAAATAGCCCTTTTACTCTTCGAAGCTTAAAATGCATTTGCATGCATCTTGAGGACTGATAGGCTTACATTATACCACACCTTAGCTACTAACTTAGCTTGGAACAAATAGATAAACAGGTTTTCATGCCATGCGCGAGCTCTACAGGCTGATTTTGAAATAATGGCTAAATGGTGAACTTCACTTTTCGTCCGTCCGTCCGCACCCTAGCGCAGAGACTCTTAGTACTAGAAAGCTGTAATTTGGCATGAATATGCATATTACTTATAGTCAAGCTAACAAAGTGGTACAATAAAAATTTGAGTTTCAGTTCTAAGTATGGGGAACCCCCAAAATTTATGTTTATTTTTATTTTTGTGTGAAAATCTTAACACGGTTCACAGAATACATCTACTTACCAAGTTTTAACAGTGTAGTTCTTATAGTTTCGGAAAAAAGTGACTGTGATATACGGACGGACACACAGACAGTCATGACGAATCTATAAGGGTTCCGTTTTTTGCCATTTGGCTACGGAACCCTAAAAATGGTACCTCCCCTACAGGTAACGTGGGGATGTATTTTTTTTTCTCGTCTGCCCCATTGTGTAGGGTTTCTTTGGATATGTATTTTAAAAATATTGTGGATTTGTAAAACAATTTTTCGATCAAGGGATCCGTTCAATTTTACAGACTACAATCTTAAGACCGCAATTGCGTCGTCAGCTCTGATGACTAAGATGGAATGCTTCTGTGCTAGTAATTTCACCTGTCTTTTTATCCCCACACCGGAACACAACAATGTGAACACTGTCACTTGGCGGTAAATTAAAGGATGGTATGGTGGCAGCGATCCGGATGGATGATACACAAGGTCTTACCGCTACTTAAATGTTATTATTTTAAATTGAAAGTCGGTTAACTCTCATTTTGCTGCAAGATTCGTGTCTCACGCTATACAAGGTGTCTCTGACCATGGGGCTTTAAATGTAGGGATTGATTCTACTCAAATGGAACTCCTTTTGTTCTATGACTTTAAAAATCAGTTAATAGCTTATTTTTTATTTTTCGTACAAAATAAATTTAATTCACTGATTTTACTAGTAAACTTTGAAAGTTTGATCACGTATAACTTACTGTAAATTAACTTATTTTCCAAGTCGTAGAACAAAAGATGTAGCATTTGAGGAGTAGAATCGATACCTACATTTAAAGCCCCATGATCAGAGACACCCTGTATATAAATAAATATTTTTACTTTATCATAAATATTTTTGCTTTGTCACTTTCATTCACTGAGACAATTCCATGTATTAATTATATGAAATGGTCTTAATGAATGAAAGTAACAAGGTCCTAAAGTGTAAACATATGTATGACTTCGACTGTACACTACCCATTAGTTCGTAGGTATACAAAACCAAAGGCCAAAAAAAACGTAAGCATCTACCAAGCTAACAGAAAACACCTGCAATGTCTCAAGATCACAGAAACACATCTCGACAGTGAAAAGGCAAAATTGCTTAAGCGCCACTATCAAGTATGGAGGTTAAGCTTAAGCGCCCTATTAGGTATATGGCGCTTAAGCTAAATGGCCATTATTATGTATGGCGCTTAAGCATTTTTACCTTTCCACTGCCGTCGACGCTTGAAAGGCGAAATGGGATAAGCGACATTTTTTGTGATATTGAGTTACATATATTGTTCAAATCAGCAGATTTTTTTGATTTGAACGATATATGTAACTCAATATCCCAAAAAATGTCGCTGATCCCATTTCGCCTTTCAAGCGTCGATTTGAACGATATATGTAACTCAATATCACAAAAAATGTCGCTTATCCCATTTCACCTTTCAAGCGTCGACATGTAAAACTCAAGGGTTAAAAATGTGCTAGCGGCTTGCCCAGTGCCTTTAAAAATTGCACGAGCAATAATTTTCTTTCTCCAGTCGTTGCTAGTTATTTACTTTAATTATTCTCCGTGTTAAGTGAATTTTGAGGCGACATTTACGAGAGGAGCAAACACACCGGAGCTTAACGGTGCGTAAATTAAGGTCCGTCAAAATTGACGCCATGTAATTATGACTCATTCTTTTGTTTACGCAACGTCATCGTATTATACGCGGCGGTGATGTCGCTCCCTAAATCGCATAGCTGAAAAAAATCCATTCTAATTTAGCTCCATTTCTTACCTAATTCAAGTCCGACTTCCACGATTGTTGGATGGCGAGAAATGCCTTTCGATCAAATGAAATTGCTACGTTTCTTGAAAGATTTTTCGATAAACTAATAGGTACCGCCTTTAGGTAAAGTCAAGAACGTTAATTGTTATGCCACTATAGAACCCTGTCATAATGACAGCGTTAAACCGCATGAAAGAAAGCTAATATAATGATTAACGCTGTCATTATGACTGGGTTCCATAGTGGCGTAAAAATTAAAGTCCTTTGCTGTTGCTGTTTGTGTGTTATATTAAATAAATTTTTGCAATTATTTGTCGCCTCCTATCCTATTATTATAACTGTCACCTCGTTACCTGATACTAAATCTAGAAACATAATGTAAATATTACTATATTCGAGCTCGTAGTTATGCATTTTTATAGTTCTAAGAGGCAAAGAAACGGAAAATGGCCGTTTAAGTCACTCTTAATAAATAAACTGGTTTTAACGCAGCCGCCATTACCATCAAGTAAATGAACCATCGTAATGTTGACAATACGATGTTATGTCAAAAGCAGATTGATTTTACCGAGTGAAATAGAGACCCAGTTCTATTCCTGTCACTCAATGGAACCTGGCGGGTTCTAAGAGCTTTAATTTGTTAGCATTCAGCCTACAGTTAATGTACGGTCCAAAAAGTTGGGCATGCTAACTCATGAAACTTTTCTATTGTGGGACGAAAATGAGTCATACAATTGTATGGATACTTTTAGTCGCACAACGAAGCTTTTTTCGTCGTCGTTGTTTGTGTGGTTAAATACGCTTAACTATGGTCCTACTTTTTAGTCCTCACCTAAACGCTGTTGGCATTATCCAGGACATAACGAGTCACAAGTTTAGAAATTTGAACATTGAAATAATATATTTTATGAGTTATATCATAATGCTTTTAAAAGCTATGTCAACGAAAGGAAATTTCCCCTGAAAAATAATATTGTATCTTATCCGAGGTTTTGTCGCACACTTATCTTCCAAAACTGAACCAATGTTAATATATCTGTATTACTTTTAAATATTATGTCTTCCAGACGTTTGTCATAGCGCTTCAAAAAAGTAATAATAATTTAGAAGTTATGTGTTCGATTACGGTGTCCTCTTGTTTTACCGAAACACAAATACCTATTAATAACGAAGGTTAGATTAAGTTAGACTCGTGACTGTCACACAATCTAAGCAAGTGCGCCTAGAACCTCGTCGATGAAATGAAATTTCTGCGAAGTGATACGTTCTATGAAATTAGTTTCGACAAAAAAGGACCGTATAAAACTTCAGTTCATCAAGAAGTATAAAAACAAGCGATGGATAATACTGTTTTGCTAAGCTAAATAGCAGTATCTTATATGAAAATCGTGTAGCAATAACAACCTTATTACTAAGAAGAGAGGATTGAATAAACTTTGGCAATTTAATCTGACATACTGTTTATTAGCAGGACAGAATAATGGTGTTTAGTTAATTAGGATGATTTAATATTGCTTTGGTGCTGAATGCCAGGTAAGAAATAGTATTACGAGACTGACGTTTCTTAATACCACAGATAAATATTTATCTATGTCACTACTTATAAGAACGCTGTTAGTCTAGTTGGTCCCGGTCCTGGGTTCGATTAGCGGTCAAGGCAAATATGAGCGCGAGTATTTGTAACTGAGTCTTGGGTGATTTTTTAAATTTCTCTATAATATAAGTAATGGTCATCGTTGCCTAACAAGCCTAGAGCTTAGTTTGGGACTAGGTCAATTTACGAGTATTTGAGATTGTCTCCCAATATTATTTTTTAGTTTATTTTATTACTAAGGGCGTACCTACTTTAAAGTATTAATAGAAAGGACTGTTAAAAAGTAGTACTTAATAGACTAATTATTATTAAACTGAAATATATTTAATGCGTTGTTAACTGTCTAAAATATATCCTAGGTCCATTATGACACCACAAATGCCATAATTAGAAATTTAATACTGTCTTATTCTTAAAGTACGGTAAGGAGTTATAAAAACGCAAATAGTTTTAAGGAAACATATTTAGGATAGATTTTCTTTCACAAAGAGTTTTTTTTTTAATGACTTTACTGAACAAAAGTAAAGAGCTGAACCATCGAGGAGTTCGTTGACGGCTGAACTATATATATCGATTTAAACCCCAAATAAATACATAGCTGTAATTTAACTTAAAAATAAGTATAATTAATCATATTTTAAAAACTTACAAAATAATACTTTTGCATGTTGTTGGTATTAAATAACATACACAGTAACGAGAAGTCTAAGAAAGAAAATTTTGCCAAATTTGGATTTAGCAACTATGGCGTCATCTTATCCTTATTACAAAGTGAACAAAAAAACTGAATTTAAAGATTCTCGAAACTCTTGAATCACGCTCACATTCATTTATTTATACTTAGTTGAAGTTGTAACGAATATAATTAATGCATCGGGATTGGCCGGAATTAATAAAAAACCATCCTTCTATAATACATATTTACACACATACCTACATACATAACATCACGCCTTCATTCCCAGAGTGGGGTAGGCAGAGCTACAGAAATACCAACAACTCTAAAGACATGTTAATATTTCTGTAACCACATTTTGCACAAGTAGGCTGAGATGTTTACTAGTGTATTAGTGACAGGTTGCAAGCCCATCGCATAATAATACTACAAGCCTTTATTCCCTTAGTCGCCTCTTAAAAAATCCACAGGAAGACATGGAGTGGCACTATTTCAACCCGGATACCACACGGACGAAATTCTATAATATTTATTATGTTATAATTACGAGGTTCAATTTCCGGTTATGTATTAGAGTTTTGAAGTTTTACAAATGCAGTTTTTTACTGTATCATCAACGTCATGTTTTCTAAAACAAAAATAGCGTTCTCTTATTTCAGACTTCCCCTAATTGACACAACCAATTAAACACCCCGTATATACTACCACATGCAAAAATTGCCTTTATTAAGATCGCTTCCAAAATATACCATCATACACCAGAGTTAGCTTGATATTATATTTTTGTATGACATAGCGAATTTTGCCAATATTTTTTTCGACCACAGACCATTCAAATCCTATTTATTCATATATCACTGTAATAAAGGCTAGCTGTTCCTGCCAAATAGTTGATAGGAATAGGTACCTATTAAATAAAAAATCTTACATAATATTTATTACATTTACTTCGAAGTGGATGAAAGGTATAAAATTACGTTTTGGTGTATGTGTTTTCTACAAAATCGACCTTATTTCAGCTTTGGTTACGCTTATCTAGTCATGTCTATTATACAAATAACATGACAACAGAAGCGAAAACTGTGGAAATATCATCCGCTACTAAAGCTCTTTTGGTTTTGGTATGGACGGGTATGAAAATAGTGGCCTAGCAAAAAACTTATAGCAATGTTGTTTATAAGAAAAATTGCATTATTTTTGTTAAAAGATAAATAACGATTTGTTGTACCACTTCTGTTAGTTACTTAGGTTTATAATCTAAAAAGCAATGAATGAAACCGGAGCTCACATTACCTAGACATAGTAATAGAAATGGATGTTTACTGCGCATAGGTAGTAATAATAAAATTATTATTAGTAGAATTGATCTTCAACTATGTAAATATATTTATACATAATATCTTCATGTAAACCAACGATATTTATGTTGAAATAATGTTTAAATCATAAATATTTGAAATGTCAGCCTTTAGGTGCATAAATCTGTCCCAATTTAGATAGTATAGTTGTATGTAAGATTTAGAATGTAAAATAATTGGTGATATGGTTTGAGCGATTGTCGAGAATTTTATGTAAAAAAATGGGCCCTGGAGTGAGATTTGGCGAAAATGTGGTTTAAGCAACATATAAATTACGTATACATATTTAACAGATTTCAATTGTTTAATTTCCTTGCAAGGGTATAATAATTAGTTGCCAAATCAAGTGTCAATCATATACAACTGAAAATCTGTTAAATTTGATCATAAAGTTCACCAGTTAAAAGTAGCTACCCTATATTTATATATGTTTATATACAAATATTCTTCACATTAAATTTGTAAAAAAATCCCCGATACGGCATACTCTCTATCGACGCCTATCGAATCCAGTCGTCAAACAAATTTTCTCAATGATGTCACGTTAAAAGATCGTCCTCGAGTTAATGATATTGAGACGATAGTAAGCCGTAGCGGTACTTTTATGGTCGTAATGCCAAGCAAGTCAAAATAAAAAAATGTTAAGTAAATATTTTAAGCAACAAAAAAAGACGCGTCGATCTTGTGGAGTGAAATATATTGTGTAGGGACGAGGCATCTAGGGGCCAGTTAGACGAGCCAAATTCTCAAGACATTGTGTGGCTGTCAACTATTGGCGACTTGCTTTAACAAATTAAGAGAAGGAAGGCAAATAGTTGACGGTCACCGGTGAAAAGTTGAACACAACACTGTTGGCAGCCGCGCCGCAGTGTGAACAGGGGAGCCTAATGAAGATAACACTTGGTTAATTTTCGATAACAAACAAAAATATCCGGCCGCTTATATCAACTCCACATATTTCAAATGGATAGAAAATAGAAACGTTATTAGCGTTTCATCTTGGCTAACGCCTACAGAAACGATTTAAATACGTTTTGCATCTAGCGGTGGTCGCATTGCGGGTGACCGTGGTGAGTGTATGTAAATCCGCTAAGCCCGAAGGGCCTTAGGGCTTAGCGGAGAAGGGCTGGGCGGGGAAGGATGGCGCACGCAACTGGTTACTATAAAGCACTAATTTTTAGCTACACATGCCTCATCCCTTTTTCTCGTAGTTAGTGACTAAATCGAGAGAAAGGAATGGAGCTCGAAATTTCGAACTAATCCTTGCGCATACAGGTAACCTAACCACCCCATCTGTACCTTTTTTTTTTTTTTTTTTTTTTTTGTCAAGGTGGAAAATGCGTTACGCATGCCCCCCCGTCATGGGAGTGACGGGGGGGTATGTGGGACTCATCACTCCTCCCCTTCTCAGAGCGAGAAGAGAAGGGGTAGGGTAATGTTACCCACTTAAAACCACCTTGGCGTACCCTCCTGCCGGTTAGGCAAGGCGCCGTGGTACCGCCGAAGCACTGCCCACGACGCCTACCGGCAGCCCCAGCCGACCGCTGGGGCTACCCGCGCCAAAGGAGAGGGAGGCCGAGCACGCGTGGCCTCCCTCCCAGACCGCCAAGTGGCTATCACCTACGGCGGGAAGGGGACTCCCATCCCCCGCCCGCAGCCACTAAGGATTGAGGCGGGCGGCAAAACGCCTGCGCCTCAACCCCATCTGTTACCCTGCGGGACGATCACACAAACATAGACTCTAGAGATATAAAACGTTATCGTTAGGGAGTTTCGAAAACTAAATGTGTTTTCAAATTCAAATTCAAATTCAGATTATTTATTGCATTTTACATTACAAATAAATCACAGAAGGAATAGAGAACATGCATGAAAATCATTATTGAGTTTCATTGATTCAATTTAGGAGAAAATGGTAAAAAAGCATATAAAACGCAACACACTAAGCTTTGACCCGTTTATTAACTATTTATATAGAGTCGAAAATTGTTACAATTTTAAAACTTCTTTAATTGTTTTGATCGGTAGCCTCATTTTAATTACGTAATATTTTAATTCACCGATATCGGCTTAAACACAGTAATTTACGAAATAAACGCAAATTTCTTTATAAGGTCCTTATGTTTTAAATGTGAAACAAAAGCTGTGACGTCATTCTGTCGTCGATTTAGTATAGTATTTTTGTGGGGGGTCTGAACTATGACTATTTAAAGTGTCATATCTTATGAAAAAATTATATGACAATTATTTCGCGTACCTATACAGTTATTCCTCTCTTTCATAGCACTTTCCAGAGAGCGTAGGAAAAAGTGCGTGTTCCCTATTACTAGCAGGTATACATGTGACACCCTGCCAACAGCAACCTAAGCCTTGCTGTAGCCGAGTAATGGCCCAAGCAAAGATGCAAATGCCGTTAACGTTTCTGTTTTCTATAATCTCGAAATATAAGAAGTTGAGATAAACGGTCGGCGCGATCTGTCAACGGCTTACGTCAGAACTATACAGGGTAATTTTTTAATAGGTGCACAAATTTTAATATATGCTTCGCTATTGTTAATCAATAACACATGTTGTGTTATTTTTACTCTAGCTTAAAAAATATTAGAGATATTGCCGATTCAATGATTCCACTACCTTAACGATATTCATGGACCCCCTAATGCAGGGGTGCGAGGAGAGGGGAGTGTTGTTAAGTAAGGTGATAAATGAAATTTCAAATTTAGAACATCAGTAGGAGAGGGGCTTGTTGTCTGATAAGCTGTACATGAAAATTCAAATTTCGAATATCAATACAGTGCACATACCTACAGCTTGACAATCCATGTCATCATTTCTAGTGTGACTTTGTGTCCACACGAGAAGGTAAAAGAGAGATAATTTGCAACAAAAAAATATTTTTTTTGAATTCTTTTTACTATCGTAATATATTATATTATTGATACAAAATCATATGTTAAAATTTGTGCACTGATAAAGCTAATATCCCGTATATGAATACATTTTGTCGATTTTCAAGTTGCTAACTTAAGTAAGATACCGAAATCAGTGAAATTAAGTGCTCATCATTATACTGCTAATATAATATAATAACATTAATAACGTGAAATATGCCTATTTGTTATCCCGAAAAAATACCAAAGAACTACCTAAATGTTTTTATGCGACCTATCATGTATAATGTTAGGTTAGAATAAATGCCTAATTATATTAAACTGTGTTTCATTTCTACAAAAACCTTTCTAAGCTACGTGTAAATATTGTTTCTGACACTTCTCTCTGTCAACTTAAGAATATTTACCTAGCTTTTACATACTTTAAAACATTATTCTACCTCAATGTCACGGTAAAATTCTTTTAACTGCCTGCAACTTTACTGTTCTCTTAGAAAAGGGAGACTATCATTTCATCGGAACACCTTTCATCGAATGTATTATTTCATCGAATTTCACTTCATCGAACGCTTTTTTCTGCTGAAACCATTATGTTTACAGGGTATCTTAAACATCTAACCTAACATAACCCACATAATTAATGTTTAAGAAACCCTGAAAAAATTATGACTTCAGCAAAAAAATAGCGTTCGTTGAAATGATACATTCGATGAAGTGATGAGTTACCCTCAGAAAATAATGAAGTATAAACATTTACAACCATTATATCACAACATAATAAAAAATGATTCGAAATGTAACAAATTAATGTACACGATTGAATCTAAAGTTAAGTGCTCTCTTTAAACAAAACTTAGATCTCCCGAATGTAGTAAGCTTTTGTATTTGTTACTGACTTATTAAAATAAAAATCATTAATATCATTATGTTCCAACAAGGTCACTGAGGTCAATGTGTTATTCGAATACATTGTGTCACAGATCTCGGGGATACACATTTGTTGTTGTACATATAAGGTCCATCTTCTCTTGGAACCAGAGTAATGCATGTAGGCAAACGCAAAAGAGTTCTCCACCAAACGTGTCGCTTCCACAGTGTAGCCGTAGTGCTTGTACTGCATAGCGTACGACACGGGACCCCCTATCTGATCTAGGGTCAAGTTATTAAATTGATCTGCCTCATCCGTGACGTAACGAAGACGCAAATATCCGTTTTTCAAAGGTGTAACCGTCCAAGAACCTCCAGAGAAGTCAGAACTGAAGACATACTGGGGCTGGTCTGCCGTTGGATGTTGCGGAATGTCTATACGGTGACCATAACGAAGCCAGAACACTCTCTCCCCGGATGCGTCGATCTGAAGTGCGTGCAAGTACCTTTTACCTTTGATCTTTACGATCCTGAATGCAGCTTCGTCACCTGATATAGTTGGGGATTCAAAAGTTCCGAGGAGGCTTTCCGTGAAAGGTTGGCTCTTGAAAATTTCTGTTCTTAGAGCCTCTTTTATAGTTAGGATGAATAACTTGCTGGGATCTTTATGAGGCTGGCCACACTTGACATGGACTCTTTTAAGCAGGTGTTTCTGCATTCCTTGGTCGAGTTTGTTGTCTCGTATTTTCGGAAGCGGGCTCACGGCTTGCGTTGAACTGTGCTGTATGACCAAAATCATCACTGTGACGAGGAACAGATCCATGCTGAGGCAGATGTGGACTGTATATAACTAGAGATATTTCTGCTAGTCCTTATATAGTCAGGATGATTTGTTTTTATTTCTAACAAGAGCAATTTGTGTCTGGGATAACCCTAAGGAGTCCAGTTGATTTTTAAATTGTTTCAATTGGAGATAATTTTTAACCTTTATAGTTTTGCACTTTAACTTTGTATGTCCGTCAGATTAGGTCAGTTTTATCAGAAAATCAAAATCATAATGCTTAAAACTTTGTACAAATAATACTTCACTGTTAAATATGAAATAAGTAATAATTTCAGGGTGGGGTGTTGTACATTTAAAGTAAGTGTGTATTGTTTTATCTCAAAACATCGTGTAAGCGCTTCATTTGTCTCATTTGATTATTTATTATTCTATTGTATTTATAATTGTATAATTTATTACTATTTTGAATTTGAAATGTTATACTAACCATAGTTATTAGGTTGATTTTAAATGTTTTTACTAGGTAACTTATGGATGACATTGTCTGAATAAAGAATTTTAATATAATAATTCTTGAGAACCATTACGAGTATGATATTATGAATCAAGAAGACTGTTTAGGAAATATTTAACTCTTAAAGTGTTATTTTCGCTTCGAGTTCCGCCCGGATCGCTAACACCATCTTACCAATCAACCAACCGTCAAGCAACAGCGTTCGCAGTGTTGTGATCCGGTATGGGGATAAGACAACCGGTGAAATTACTAGCATAGAGGCATTCCATCTTAGTCCTCAGGGTTTGCGACGTATTTGGGGTTTTAGGATTGGAATCTTATGATTATAGTCTTGAGAATTATTAATAAATTAGGCAAGTTTTAGAGTAAGAGGCGATTAAAATGGTTATAAAGGTGACCTATCACAAATCCGAAAAACTTTTGCTCGCTATTTCGTTTGTCCGAATTTTCATAAGGTAGAAAAATAATTTTCTGAGCTCATTGCCTTTTTCAAAATGTTTAAAGAGTTTTGTTTAATAACAATCCAGGAATGTTAAGCGGTTTTAGCAAAAAAGATTTCTAACTCATGAAAATTCGGACAAACTAAACAAAGAATAAACGTTTTCGGACTTAAGAATGGCAACCCGAGTGGAATAGAGGCAACTGAGGCCCTAGCCAAGATGCGTTCGCTAACTAGCGATTCGATTCGTTTTGTTTTTAAACCAATCGCGGCACTCGTAGATCGCGTCATACGACGAGTCACGTGATCTACCAGTGCCGCGATTGGTTTCAAATTAAAACGAATCGAATCGCTAGTTAGCGAACGCATCTTGGCTAGGGCCTCTGTTATAAATGATTTTCAGAAGTTATAACCGGTTACTTATCTTACTCGTAAGTCCGAAAGACGTTTTTTCGTTGGTCCAAATTTTCATAAGTTACAAAATATTTCCTCTAACACAAAACAAAACTTAATTGATTCCTTTGTGTAATGAAAGTTACCCATAAAAGTATGTTAGAGTAACTTTCGTTATACAAAGGACGCGACCGTGACTTTTATCTGACTTTAAAAAAAGAGGAGGTTAAATGTTCCATTGTATGTTTTTTTCTTTTTTTTATGTATGTTCACCGATTACTCCGTCAATTGTTTACCGAGTTTGTTTTTTTTTTGGTTTGATATATTATACTTCCGAAGTCCCATTAGCATCAAATCTGAATCTGATGAGGGGATCAGTGAGGAATTGAGAGAACTCCTCAAATATTGTAGGCAAACATATAGCGATTTTAGTTTTTTTCGTAAGAAGTCTAGCATTTGCATACAGAAAATATCATTTGGGGAAGTGGAATTGATGATGAAGACCACAGATGGCTATCGGAACTCGTCAACGGTACCTATTTTAAGGGTGGCGTTAACATATATCTCGATTAAGTCAGTAATCATAGTTGAGCGACTACGACGAAGAGTATTTACTTGTTAAAATATGACTATGACTTTCCGGCGGCGTTGCTTGCAGTACGCTTGAAACTTAAAGTTTCATGTCAACTAATAAGCGCAGAAGCGCAGAGTACGGAACAGCGCATTTATGATTACTAAAAAGTTTAAAATAAAATGTATGTTTAAAAAAACAAAAAACCACCTTAAAAAACGCAAGAAATACGCATCTTTTAAAATTATAGGCGCCTACCTAATAGGTTTGTCGAATTGAAGTCGGCGACAACAATATTTTCACCAAAAAGCCGACTTTAGTTGGACTAACCTATTAGGTAGGGTACTTAAAATTTTAAAATAAGTTATTTCTTGCGTTTTTTGATATTTTTAATTGTGTACATTTTTTTTGGTAATGAACAAACCATAATTGCTTTTGATATGCCGTTTTTATTATAAGGAGAAAGCACACGAGCACTCAGGCCACCTGATGGTAAGTGGAATCTGAGACCCATAGACATTTGAATTCTCAATTTTAAAGCAATCCTAAGACATCAAACGCGTTGCCAACCAAGGATTAAGATGAAATGCCTCTGTGCTAGTAATTTCACCGGTTGTCTTATCCCCACACCGGAACACAACCGGTTAATGGATACGATGGTGGTAGCGATCCAGACGGATCCTGCACAGGGGTTAGAATCAACGGATTATCAACTTTACGATAGCTCTTTCTAGATCTGCATGTATGTCAGTATTTCTGGCTGTGTACGTTTGTGATGCGTCAGAGCAGCTAGAAACAATGAGAAACTGCGAACTGCGGTAGCATCCAGTCTTTATTTTCGCATCACCTTGATGCTAGCCATATGTGGAGGGAATTATGTCCAATCCTAATGTCAAGAATGCTGATAAAAATGATAAGCAAGTGACGCGAGTCCGTCTAATTTTAGACACATTAACTTCTGAGTTCACAAATAAAGAATATTCAACATAACCCGAAACAATTCCTGGAAGACATCGATTAAAGCTAAGTTTGCGTTTATACCTCCAAACAACAATCAGGGAGATCTTTTTAAATGGGAATTTGAATCTAACAACAAGGGAATAAAGTTCAAATACCTTTAATTTTAAATGCCATTAAACTCCATTGCCATCATTATGTACCTCCTATAGCACACTGGGTGTCACGAGGTTAAAAATACTTTTATTTTTTTCTAGATTGTATTTTTTTTACCACTCATAAAACATTATTCATTAATTTCATTCATAAAAATAGAATTCAATTACACTTACGTAACCTTAACGTACTTTATTTTTATTCCTCTCTTCCAAACTGTTAACTTTCTTTGTAAACGTCGAAATCATAGTGGCAACACAAATTAAAGCCACAAGCTGTTTTATGTATTTGTATGATGTAATGGATTTATCTTATTTTATCTTATCTTACAGATGGGTCCTTCCGTATACTCTTCAACCCCTTTAGAATCTTTTGTGCAAGTACCTTATTAGCTTATTACACACTCAGTTGTTCGATTGTGCAGGTTTCCTCACGATGTTTTTCCTTCACTGTAAATATCTATTAATTCCTTTTTTCACATGTCACATGAATATCTTTTTATAATTTCATCTTTTGATACTTGTAATGATGGAATAAACCATTTGAATTTGAATTCACGGCGAGAGCATCGAGAGAGCAAGAGGACCGATAGCTTCGTCACTACCAACCAGGCGAACCGCGACAAAGCGGCATAAATACCAACGTTTCTGAGTGAAGAAATAATTCTAAACACAAATCCATCAGTCACTACAAAATTAAATCATCGCTGAACAGTAAACAGTAAAGTGACGTAAATTGGAGCGAGGAGGCGCATAATGAGCACTTAAACTACTATGCGCAAGCGCTGGCATTCGGTGTTGCGCGTGCGACGATTCTGAAATACGTTGTTCATGTAGACATTATTGCTGGGCCTATATCAAGTGGTATTATAATCATTGTTTTTTTATGCATTGTTTTATAGGAAACGTTTTACATTTTTTTTTAAACTGTATTTTTTTTCTATTATAATATTAAACTAATCTAACCTAACCTAACTAAGCTTCTCAATGTAATGTATGTAATTATATTAATTCTGTAATTTCAGCTTAACCTTAGGTCGCAAAATTAAAAAAAGTACTGAAATCTAGCCTCATTTGTTTTTAATTGTTCCCAAAATTTAAATAAAATAAAAATTACAAAATGTTTACATTCACCGATGTATAGTTAGGTATACTATACTAAGTGGTTAACTTTAAGGGTTAAAAGGATGTTAAGCAAAACTAATAAGAACAAACGCTTTTATTCATTTTAAATTAAGCAAATGTATTCGATATATCTTTTTCATAAGGAACTACCGTCCCGCCCTAGCTTAGGTACAGATTAAACAAGTAAAAAATATCCTATGCCCATCTGAAAAAATATAACTTTCATTTGGTGAAATAATTTTATGAATAGGTGCCGTGGTCCAGGATATCACCTGACAGATAGATACAAATTTATCCATTCGCACTATCTGTTTATAATAGAGAATACAGAATAATTGACCAAAACTGTATCGGGTGTCTTTAAAGGGTTTTATCCCTGGTCCTTGTAAATGTTTGGGCAACAAACCACTTATCAAGTAGACATAAAGGCAAACTTGATGCCACTGGCGGTAGTTACCCCTGCTAGGTTCTAGAGCAGAATATAATCTTTCCCAAGCATAATAACGGTTAAAAGTCGTTTTGGAGATTGTTGGAAATAGAAGAACATAGATGCTAGGACACCTATTATGTTACGACGAAATTAAGGCCATAGTGAAAGGGAACGTTGAAGGAAAGCGGAAGAAAGGAAGGCCAGCGAGAAATTTCATGGATTAGATGAAAGAAAAAGTAGACATTGAGTCGTATAAGGCTTTAAAAGAAAAGGTTCTAGAAATAGAGTCATGGAAGTTGCTCCACCGACAAGAACTTAACTCTTAAATTTAAGAAGAAGAAATCGTTTTAGATTCCCCCAGTTTCCAACAAGGCCGGCTCAGCTCTCAATTAGTACTGATAACAGAGATAAAGACGATCGCGCCGCGATAGCAGACGCCCGCGGAAAGTGCTGTCAGGGTGTAGTGATTCAGTGAAATATCTTCTTTAGTATTTAAAATATAATTGGTTGTGATGTTTATATTTGATACACTTGCATTTTTGACATTTGGAAGTACACTAGTTTTTATTTATCAAATTTAAATGTTCTATATTTTGCTGTATTTATTTTCTTGGGTAAATTAGAGAATTAAAAACAAGAAGTCAATTACAAGATAAAGTAATAACAAACAAATTGTTTGAAAAGTATCAGGAAAAATATGGAAGAAAAACAAGTGCGAAAAGACACAGACTTCAAAGAAATAAATCAAATGTACGATGAGTGCTTGACGTATTTAAAAACGAATGGTTTTCATGAACGCAACAGTTATAAAATGAAGGAGCTTCCTTTTGTTAATGATGAATCTGACCCGATATACGAAACAATTAAAGTGAATAACAATGAATTTAAAGAAATACCTAAACCTGATTTCAAAGTGGAAAATGAGTTAGGAAAGGATAACGCTCAAAGTGTTAATTCAGTAGCATCAGAAATGAAGTCTGAAAGACTTAGGAAATTATCTCAAACGCTACCGAAGATAATAATTACGCAAAGTGATTCTACACTGAACGTGAAGAAGGTGTTGCCAGTCGTCTATGAGTTTTCGAAGCCAGTTGGTGATAAATTTGAGAAAAAATCTCCAGTAGCACATAACACGTATGTATGCGCTCATACTTGCAGCAAGATTAAAAAATATTAGCAAATTATTAATTATTTTTAGGTACTATAACCAAAAAAAGAAAGCGATTACATTTTATTCATTTTACTAAAGCTTGATTTGTGGTTGCCGGGTGCCCCGTGTGATTGCCGGGTTAGAATAGTGCCACTCCAAGTCTTCCCCTGGATGTCGTAAGAGGCGACTAATGGAATAAGGGCTTGTAGTACTGTTAGGCGATGGGCTTGCAACCTGCCACTAATACACTGGTAAACATCTTAGCCTGACTTATCAAAATGTGGTTTCAGGATAATCAACAAGTTTAGATATACATACATGACATCACGCCTTCATTCCCAGAGTGGGGTAGACAGAACTACAAAAACACCAAAAATTCTAAAAAGACTTGTTGATAATTCGGTTACCACATTTTGCACAATCAGGCCTAGAAATTTACTAGTGTATTAGTGACAGGTTGCAATCCCATCGCCTAACAATACTACAAGCCCTTTATTCCCGTAGTCGCCTCTTACGACATTCACGGGAAGACATGGAGTGGCACTATTCTAACCCGGCAACCACACGGCAACAAGTTTAGAGTTGGTGGTATTCTGTAGCTCTGCCTACCCCACTCTGGGAATGAAGGCGAAACGTTATGTAAAAAAATAACTGTCAGTTGAAGTCATTACGCTCCTTTTATCTGTCATATGAATGAGAACCAAGTTATTATTAATTTTTAGTATTATAACCAAAAATGGAAAGTATTTTATTACTTTACTAAAGCCCGATTTATCCAATCTCTAAATAAAATTACTGTAAGTTAAAGTCATCGCGGATAGATAAGGCTTACTTCGGGTTGAAATTTGACATTTGGCCATATAAAATGTGTCAAATTTGAATCCGAAGTAAAGCTATCTGTCCGCGGTTTGAATATTATAGGGTTCGGCCGTTAGTCAGGGTTGAGTTGGATTTGCAATCTTCTAAATATCGATGGCCAATGAGGTCAGAGGCCTGAGGCCCATTTGTGGTCAGGTTTGGGGTAAGAAAACATCAATTTTATGACAGCCCGTTTTCATACAAAATCAAATAATCTTGGTCTATTTCATATTTATTACGTAATAATTAATACAAAACTGGTATTCGTCTGCAAATCGCGAAGAGAGTACCCTCGGCAACAATAAACTATTTACTATCAGGCTTGTGTGTTAATTTAACATCTCACCTTCCTTTTATATTCAATTAATTAAGTTCTATTATTGACATACGCAATATTTATTTAAATAATGACTGACTGTTGAGTTTATTGCGGCGCTTCTTCTCGGCAGTGGTCTCCTCTTGGGAAGCACTGGTAGAATTTTGACGTGTAAAAGTGCCCGTCAGGTGAATAAACAACTTTTTTCTTTTTTTATCTTTATTAAATATAATTTCAGCTTCAACCGCAACCCCCCTCCCCTCCGCAACCGATCAGCATACGGCGATTTTCCCAAACGGCTGGTGTCCAAAGGCGGTGGCGAAAATGTGGCTCTCATCTCCAACGTGCCTTTTGAGAGAATTCGGCTGCTTAATGACACCTTCCATACCCTGGTAATGATCTTCTCTTGTATCTTGGTCAGTCGAACCCATAAGAAGCTGTATATTTTAGTACCTTGTCGCAATAACGTATAAAACGGAGAGTAGTTTGAATTTATCATACCAATCGCTGCGACGAAGTACTAAAATGTTTAGCTACTTATGAGCAAACACCGGATTGACGGGAGCAAAAATGTACCAGTGCTAGTGATTCATTTTAATATCAAGTTATTCGACATTAAGTTTATCGACATCGATAAAAAACAATTTTAATTTATCATTAACATAACTAATGGCCAAGTGACCTTTAATTATGTGCAAAACTTTTTATTTATACTTATCGCAACTATAAACAACCGGCCTCTGACATTGACTCTGAGCCCGAGTCACTTATGACATTTATTACATTGAATAACAATTCATTTAATACAAAAATATTTTTTAGCATTCCGACGAATTGAGAAACTTTTTTTTAAGTCTTTTAAGAGGCCGTATACGAAATTTTGCAATAATACGGACGTGATTTTACAGTTGAAATACTTTACTTCTACAAATTTTAATGCGCAACACGTAAGATAATTTCGATTTTCTATAAATGTATAAGCTATTTTTCATTATTTTATTTTGATTATTCGACCTGAAGCCGCCGACTGTTTTGTAAATTTTGCTGTACTTAAAATATCGCATATTCACGAATCGTTTTACGTCTAAAAGAGATGAAAAAAAATACAATTTATTGCTGTTAAAGTCGTCTAAAAAATGTATGAATAACTTTTAAGCACCTGGATAATAATATATTTTTTTTGTTTAAAAATAATTAACTTGGTAAAATTTTATAGAAAGTGGGCATGAAATTGTTTTTGATATCGGCTACTTAAAACTCTCTTTCATAAAATTAAAACAACAGTAATAAACTTCAGTTAAAAATCAATTCATTACCTTAAAAATCATCCAAAAATGAAGAAAAAAAATGCGACTTATAATGTTTTAAAACCACTTAAATCTCGCATTAAAATACTCGAGAAAAATAAAAAAGTAACTCATTCATACGTAACTCATTTATTCGATCATAACTGAAATTATATTTTTATGATGTGCATTCAAACTTCATCACAAAAAGAAGCAAAACCGGCAAAATTTCGTATACGGCCTCTTTAAAATGCCTCGCAAGAAAAAAATATTGTTTATCTTCGTAGAAAGCTGATCATTTAGATATAGACGTTAAAGGACTGACTTTTGCTAGAAATGTAAAATCCATATAAATGACGCGAAAAATTGCTTATGAGAAACACCGGGCAGATGGGCCCTTTCGGATACACTAAGACTATAGAATAGTTTATGAACTTACTCTTTTCTTACACACTCAGCTGTTCGAATGTGATGGTTTCCTTACAATTTTCTTTCTTCGCTGTAAACGATCGGTTTTGTAAAGTTAGAAAAATGATCGATCCTCATGTATATATGTGTAATGCATCATCTTCTTCATGTTGATCATCTTCTGATCCTCTTAGGGAAGAGCCGCTTCAACCGTGTGTTTGATCCGTGTGGTTGCTGGGTTAGAATAGTGCCACTCCATTTCTTCCCGTGGATGTCGTAAAAGGCGACTAGGGGAATAAAGGCTTGTGGTATTGTTAGGTGATGGGCTTGCAACCTGTCACTTATACACTGGTAATCGTCTTAGCCTGATTGTGCAAAATTTAACGGAGGCGGGCTGAGTAGGGTACTCAGCCCGCCTCCGTTAATAATTTTTCCTCCAACATTTGTTACTTCGCGAGACCGTCACGAATGAAATATGATCAGCCTATTAGGAGTTTCGCTTTTATCTTTGTTAACATTTAAATGTTTGCTTTTTTATTAGATACTTTATTGATATTAATGCAGCTGTCTTTAGTAATAAAAAAAGGTGAGTTTTACCGTGCGGATGCTGGGTTGGAACAGTGCCACTTCATGTCTTCCCGTGGATGTCGTAAGAGGCGACTAACCCTGGGTTCATAGGAACCCAGGGTTAGTCGCGAACGAGACGTTTTGAGTATAGATTCAAAACGTCTCGTTAAAATGTAACGTCTCGTTAAAAATTTACATTTACTCCATACAAAATGTGTCAAACTTAAACGAGACGTCACATTTTAACGAGACGTTTTTAATGTAGGAACCCAGGGTAAGGGAATAAGGGCTTGTAGTACTGTTAGGGGATGGGCTTGCAACCTATCACTAATACACTGGTAAACATCTTGGCGTGATTGTGCAAAATGTGGTTACAGAATTATAAAGAAGTCTTTTTAGAGTTGTTGGCATTTCTGTAACTCTGCCTACCCCACTCTGGGAATGAAGGCGTGATGTTATGTATGTATGTAAGTTGATAAAAACATGTTATATAGAATTTTATGTATATTAGGTTTATAAATTTACTTCGATCTACATTGCACAAAAAATAAAAATTCAGATTAAGATGTTCAACTTAATGCCTACTCGCATTCTATGCCCGTTGCAATAAGACTACTGTACGACCTAAAGCGTAAGAGAATCATTTTTTAGGAAAACAATTATACAGCATATAAAGCAGCGAAAATAGATGTATAAACATACATAGTTGTCGTTGATCGGGTCGCCACCATCCCAAACACATGGGTGACATGCATACATACATAATGTCACGCCTCCATTCCCAGAGTGAGTTAGGCAGAGCTACAGAATTACCAACAACTCTAAAATCACTTGTTGATAATTCTGTTACCACTTTTTGCACAATCAGGCTAAGACTTTTACCAGTGTATAAGTGACAGGTTGCAAGCCCATCGCCTAACAATACTACTTACAAGCCTATACTCCCCTAGTCGCCTTTTACGACATCCACGGGAAGACATGGAGTGGCACTATTCTAACCCAGCAACTACACAGATCAAACGCATGGTTGAGGTAGGCGATAACCTGAGGTCCGGTCTGTTTACGCTTGCAAGGAACTGTTTTCCAGTTAGTTGTTATAGTTATCGTTCCTGACGTAGAGTCCTCGTGGTGTTGTTCTCCTAGTCATTATATCAAATTTACTTTTATTGATCTCACTCTCTCATTGTAATGTTTTTATTTTGTGCTAGTATTAAAATTTATTATTAATTACTGTATTACCTTGTAAGGATACTTAGTTTTAACTATTATTGTATTTATGATTAAATTACCTTCTGCTGGAGTTTCTTGCAGCGTTTTTTCTCCGCAATGATGGTCTTATCCGAAGCGCTAGTAGATAAAAGAGCCCTCATGTGGCCAATTTATTGCATAAATATTTTTTTTTTAACCCCCGACTCAAAAAAATGGGTGTTGTAAGTTTTTGTGTGTGTGTGTCTGTGGCATCGTAGCTCTTAAACGCATGAACCGATTTAGATGCATTTCTTTCATTTGAAAGCAGTTTTTCTAGCGGTAGTTTTTAGACCTGTTTTATAAAAATCCGTAGAGCCGTTTTGGAGATATTGAGCTTTTGGGGGACTAAAAGTCCCCGATATAACGATTATCACCTACTTTCAGAGCTGATATCTCTTAAACAGCCGAACCAATTTTTCATGAAATCTTTTTAAGAACCATCCCGATTAATTTATCATTTAGAAAAATACCTCCGTCTAAATCCGTTCATCGGTTTGCGAGCTACGATGCCATAAACAGACACTCAGATGAAAAAGTTAAAATTCGTCAAATATTTTTTACTTTTTAGAGGCTTTTTTACAGACTGTTTTGAGTTGGGGGTTATTAAAATATTTTTTTGATCGCCGTAGTAGATTTTTGAATTATTTTTTCCATAGCTAGAATTGCTGAATTGCGATTGCTGCCAATGGTTAATTTATATTGTTATAGATTAACCTCCGCTGGCGTTGGATCGTCATCGGAACTGTCGTCGTCCACTTCGCCATCTGGCTGGTGTTTGCAGTCTTCTGGTACATCACGGCGCTGGCTCACTATGACTTCGAACCTAATCCTCCCAAGAGACCCTGCATCACCGGAGGAAAGGACTTTGTCACTATATTCTTGGCGTCGGTGGAAGCTCAGGTATAAGATTGTTAGACTTTAAGTTAACGTACGAAAGTTTGCTACTTTTTAAAAGTATTTGTTGATGATAGAATTTATATTTGAGAATAAATATTTATCTAAGTAGATAACGTTATTTTGCCGGGAACAGTTATTTATTTTGGGATGGTAGCCTTTATGCTGTTTCAGACTACAATCTATCTCTGTACCAAATTTGATCTAGATGCACCGTTCTGATGTGATTGAGTAACAAACATCCATCTATCCTAACCTTGTGCATTTATAATTACAGTAATATTTTACTTTACGACCTATAGCTAACAACCTATAGCCAAGCAGCAGTGTTCGAATTGTTGTGTTCCGGTGTGGGGATAAGACAACCGGTGAAATTACTAGCATAGAGGCATTTCATCTTAGTCCTCAGAGTTGGCAACGCATTTAAGATCTTAGGATTGCAGTCTTAAGATTATAGTCTTGAGAATTCAAATGTCTATGGGTCTCAGATTCCACTTACCATCAGGTGTCCTAAGTGCTCGTGTGCCTTCTCCTTACCGTAAAAAAGCTATACATATATTTATTTAATTATTTATTATTTTAGTCAGACGTCCACTGAATCTTTCAATTATCCCGTCAGAATTTATTATCAAACTATTTACACGTCCATGTTTGCTCACATATTTTCATTTCTTCTAGTTTTTTTTTTAAGTTTTCAAGGATCTTTAAAACATACCAAAATTGGCATCTTTCTGGCAATTAACTTCACCAATCTCATTCATCCGGTCTGTCTGTACGCCAGGATGCGGGTCCGATGGACCTTGATTGTCAAATTACTGTCTTTGATGCTCCGACTGCTCCGACTAATAACTTGCTTTTGTGTTAATTGAAGTTAAACATTTCCTTTTTACCGGACTGCTTTAGAAGTAGGGTTATGTTTTTCGAGTCTTCTTTTCTTATCTTATAATTATGTTGGTCACGCTGCGGCCATAACGCCTTGATCTATTTTAATATTATGAGGTACGCTGGACTCGCCTTGGTTGTAGGAATGACACACAAACATATTTTTTTAACATATATTGACAATATCTGAACATGAATTCGAGTTTTTAATGCTTAGGTACTTTTTATAATTAAACATCAGTGACTCGCGAAATTTAGGTAGCATTTGATGTTTCTGGCAGACTAGTTATGTTAAAAATGTTTCTCTGTACAAGTCGACCAAAAAAAAACCAATTAGAAAAAATATTTTTATTTTTTTATCTTTGTATATTATTATGGACAATTAATTTTATTCTAAATGAATATAAGTTATCCTACATCTTCTATTTGAGAAAATTGCTTGGTGTAAGAAAATGATCTATAACTTCGACTGACGTGATGGGTAAATAAAGTAATATTCTGTAATTTTGCAGCGTATTTTTGGTGGTGTTCTCTTTGATTTCAACTTCTTTATTTTGTTTTGCAATGATTATTATAGTTATTGAATTGATTATAAACAATTGACGACACGAGAGCCTAGTTGTGACCCTGCCCCCGAAGCCAGCGGTCCTGGGTATCCCGGTAAGGGCAGATGTTTATGCGATGAGCGCGAATATTCGTTCCTAAGTCTTGGATGTTTTCTATGTATTTCTCTATGTCAGTGTGTTTATCGTTGTCTAGTACCCCATAGTACAAGCCTGGAGCTTAGTTTGGGACTGGGTCAATTTGTGTGAGATTGTCTCCTGATATTTATTTATTGGTACCATTCAGGTAGAGTTTTGGGCATTAAGTAAGCCATTTGTAGTTTAAAACGATTTATTTAAAAAGACAAAAATGTCAAAATGCCGATGTGGATGTTTTTTTTAAGTAGGTAGCGATCGAACCTAAACTTCTAGGTATGATAAAACCATGAAGGTAATAGCCTACTTTTAGATATTAATTTGTTATATTATCTTATCTGAAATGACACTTGAAAAACGTGCCTCATCACTAGTGCTACTTAATTGCCACGAGTCACCGATGTTTATTTATTACACAATATGTCATCCCATCGCGTTAAGCAAATATAAGTAATGCGTTGACTGTATTTTTGTACGATCGTTTACCTGAGCATTTATAATATTTGGCTATTTATCATTGTCACAGTTTCTCTGGCATCTGTCGGTACATTCGTATTAATCATATACGGAGTATACTAAACTTATACCCTTTCTCACAAGATCTTACGACGGCTTATACTCACTTTCGCTACGTAGCATAAGGCATAGCTTCTAATTTTTTTATTTGTAATTATTTTTATTTGATTTCAGACTACGATTGGGTTTGGAGACCGGACGATAGATGAAGAATGTCCGGAATCAATATTCCTATTTATTATGCAGGTACGTTTAACATGCAAAAGATTTTACTGTTAAACTGTAAGTAGAATACGATATTGGAGCAAGAACGGCGAATAGAATAGATGGGGGATGGTTTAGTGGTGGTCTCCATCTTATCCATTAACCAACGGTCAAGCAACAATCTTCGCATTGACATTACTAGCATAGAGGATTCCATATTAGTCCTTAGGGTTGGCAACGCATTTGAGGGCTTTGGATTATAGTCTTGTGGATTCTAATGTCTATGGATGGGATTCAGATTCCACTAAACATCAGTTGGCCTGAGTGTTCGTGTGCCTTCTCCGTATCATAAAAAAAAAACAAAGTAGAATAAAGGCTATGAATAATCCAACATCGATACCATCATCATCTCGTGTTGTTGTCTGTTCGGTTAAAAAATAATCGATTATAAAATACTCTTCCAATAAACTAGACACTTGCAAACTTTAAACATTTATTACCACTTCAATGCCCTTAAGTTGCTGTAAAAAATCACGTCCAAATCGGTCCATCAGTTTGTGAGCAACAATGACATAGACAGATGTACAAATACGTGTAAAAATCATAACATCCCTCCGTTGGCATCAAGCAGGGCTCGGATACCGGTTAAATTTCAATGTACTTGCTGCAAAGCCTTTTCGCATAAAACCGGTTTAAATAACTGATTTTTAAAGAAACCTTTACATAAAGTTCTTTACGAATTAACCGGTTTTAAACTAAAAAAACCGGTTTAACCAGACGCACGTCACGCATCAAAAACAAGCGCCGCTTAATGCTGCTCTTTAGTGTAAAACCTTTGGTGTCTGGAATCACCGCTCGTGGATTAAACCGGTTACTTAGGGTTATAATAAAGTTCTCAAAACGTTCTCGTTCCCTGGTAAAGTTCGGAGCAAAACCGAAATAAACCATTTTAAACAGGTATTTTTTAAACCGGTTCCGAGCCCTGGCTTACAAGCACGATGAATGATTACCAACTACATCTGTACTACGATTGTTCTGTTTGAAGTTGATCCTCGGAACCGGACTCTCTGGCGTGCTGACGTGCGTAGTGTACGCAAAGCTCACCCGTCCCGAGAAAATGTCCAGAGATGGCGTTGGCTTCAGCAAGAAAGCTGTGGTGAGTTCAATCTGTGATCATTTGATCAGCACATATAAAATCAATGATAAAAGTGGAAACGGGTTGTCTAGTTGATAGTGGCGGTCCCAGGTCGTGTGATGAGCGTGAGTTACGGTCTTAGATAGTTTAATGTGTATTAAATATTTTATTTACAATAATAAAAATGCAAAAGTTATTTATTCAGTAAGTAGGCCGCACGCGCACTTTCACACGTTGAAATTCTACCAGCGCTTCCCTAAAGGAGACTACTGCTGAGAAGAAGCGCCCCAAATATTGCTTATGACAATGATAGAACTTAACCTAGCATTATATAAAACATTTTTTTTTTTTTTTTTTTAATATATCATGCGTAGTATATTTGCGTAGTTAATAGAGGCTCTATTCCCATATACGAGCATACAGGCCACTGAGGGCCCTAACCCTACTCATGACATGATAACGTATTGTCAATTGTCAACATTATGAGAGCTCTTATTTACTTGACGGTAATGGCGGCCGAGTTAAAAACAAAATGATATTAAATGTCAAAAGCAATATGGTTTTACCGAGCAGAATATTTTGTTGCAGCCATTCAAAAAGTAATGGCTCGTAGTATTCAGGAATTTGCAAATTTTGTACTACACTGTGTTACAGAATTTAATATCTATGGTATTAATGTACAATTACAACAGACAGATAACATTCTGCAACACTTCAGTGTTATCCTCGTGAGACCCAGTGTGCTATAGGAGGTACATAATCAAGGAAATTGACTTTAAACCATATGTCCACAATGATAAAGTTCAAGTTTCTTTGTTTCATAATAAATAATTCAATTTTAGGGCAAATTAAACTGAATTTTATTTCCTTGGCGGTAAATTCAAATCCCCATGCACAAAACCTCCCTGTTTTAGTATGGTGGGCCTTAAGAGGTTAAATAGATAATACATTCTGTAACCACATTTTGCACAATAAGGTTGAAAGCCTAACTTCTAACTGTCTTATCATGAACAAGTGTTTTTAGAGTTGTTGGTGTTTCTGTAGCTCAGCCTACCCCACTCTGGGAATGATGGCGTGATGCTATGTCGTGTCAGATATTAAATTCCGTAGGTAAAAACATATGTTTCAGATCAGCGTGAGGGACGGTCGCCTCTGCCTGATGATCAGGGCCTGGGACCTGAACTACGACCACATCATCAGCTCTGAGTTTACCGCGCACTTCATTAATACATTCAGGTATCTTCTCAATATCCTAATCATGAGTAACGATTTCTGGAACAATTTTCTTCAGAACATTATTTTCTATTGTTAATATGAGGTACTAATGACTAATATTTGGAATAACTAGGGACGTCCACTGCTGGACATATAATATAATACCCTTTTCAGACCTTACGATGGTTAGTTTATGAGTTTAGGTTTTCCTCAAGGATGAACTAGCCAGCGACTATCACTGTATAATGTGCGGACTCTTGTGCACAGAGTCCATATCTCTCTTTCGTATAAACTCTATGCTTACTTGTAGACAAACTATTTCTATTTTTAGTCTTTTGGTTCGCTATCTTACATGATTTTAGCAGGTATAAATACTTTAATCGCCTGTATCTCAAGAACCAATAATGTCTTCTCAGACGTGATTGTTGTCCTTTAAATTCGTTCTATATATTTTCATTTCAGCACTGCACTTTTCCCCCTTTCCGGATTCCCTTAATTGAAAAATAGTTTTCATAAACCCGCCATATTTTTACAAGACCTATTCAATGACACGGACAGACAGATGGACAGACATGGCGAAACTAAAGGTGTTTACTAGTTTGACTACCTAAAAAGACAAGAAAATTCATATCAATAACATTTTTTCTGCATCTTAACAGTACCAGTAGTTTTATTGTTAAAATGAACATTTAACAATAAAACATTGATAACAACAAAGTTTTAATTTTGAACAGAACTAAAGAAGGAGAAATAATCCGGTACTACACCAGGCGTCTGTCGCTACAGCAGGGTCAGTTCCTCCTATGGCCTGTGACCCTGGTACACGAGATCGACGCCACCAGTCCGCTGTTCATGTACACGCCTCAGGATATCCAGAATATAAGGTGAGAGATATTGTTAAGGGTGAAGTTTTTATAAAAAAGAGTTGAAGCTTTGGGTTTAGGTAAATTTGTGTGAAATGACCCTCGAAAAGTCTTAAAGAATGTTTGAGTCAGTTGAATATCCTAAAGTGACCGATTGTGGATGTACTCAAAGCGTTCAAGGGAAGTTAGTAGGATCATTGAAAAGACACACCATAGTGTGGCACGTTGCTGTGTCAGATGCACGGAGCTGTTCCGCGTCGTACCATGGCACGGTACCGGTGGTATCGCGTACACCCCCTAATTAAAACTAGCGTATATGCATTCTATGATAACGTTGAAAGTTGACAAATGCATCGTTTCACAATTCACTACCTATTCATTTGACAACCCGCTTTTTTTTCTGAAACTACAAATATTTCACGACTTTTATAAAACTAACCCAACCTTACCTAACCTATAGCCTATAGGGTTCTACACGATGGCCCTGAAATAAATTTAGAATTATTTACAGTTTTAGAAAAAAAGGCGGGTTGTCAAATGATATGTTTGTGAGATGAATCATTTGTGAAACGTTGGTTATGAAATGATAGGATCCCTACAAAAATACATTTAAAATAAATAACACATTAAACATGGCGTTGAAAAGGGCCCCTAGTCAGCATCATGCCGCAGCAAGCCGCGACTCTGGTTTTCAGAGGGACCCTGATACCTTGACCGGTTTAGTCGTGGTAGGACCTTGCGCAAGGTCGGTCTAGATCGCTACCACCATTTATAGCTTTAAATTATTGCTAAATAGCACTGTTCCTATAGTTTTGTTGGTGTGGCGATAAGACAACTGGTGAACTTAGTAGCGTAGAGGCATTCCATCTTATTCCTCAGGGTTGGCAACGCATTAGCAGCTTTAGGTTATAGTCTTGCAAATGCAAATGTACGATTACGTCTCGGATTGCGCTGGCCATAAGGTGGTCTGTGTTAAAAAAAAAACCAATTAAGGTGGCAAAATGTCTATTAGCCATGATTAGACCTTAGAACCCCTTCGTTTGCCTTCTCCAAGCCGTTAAAATAATTTGAAGTGCAATCTTTCTTCCAGTTTCGAGATAACAGTTGGTCTCAAGGGTGCCTCAGCTTCAATGGGTACCTTCACGCAGAGCCAGACCTCCTACACGCCGCGCGAAGTCATCTGGGGACACCGATTTCCTTCCGTAGTAAAGTGAGTATATCACTAAATTGGGAGTCCGGGAAACAGTTGTGTTGTTTTGGTGTTGCCAAAGAAATTCTAGATTAGTCTTTGTCAGGATTTTAAAATCTGAATTTATGTATTACTCTACTTCTGTTTGTTGCATCTCCTGGGCTGGGATTCAACACGGTAATAACGATATTGTTTTTAACGTGTTTCCGTATTGTCAACGTTTTGATAACTCTTATGTCATTTACAATAATGGCGACTGTGACATAAACGATTCAAAAACACGTCAAACGCGATTACGTTATAACGCAGGAGAATGAAGGGCCTGTTTACTGTTTCTCGTTTTTAATATAATTTGAGTTAACCAGGGTCTCTCTGCTGCACAATGCTGAGAGGGATTCTAGTCTTCTTTTTACTTTATGACATATTTTTCTATGGTTTTTCTTCGGTTTGCTTCGAATAAATAATTTATTTCTACTCTTATAAAATTAAAAATTATGTGAGTCATTATCATAAACAAAACAAACACTGAACGGTTTTAGGTAACGGCCCGACATGTCGGGCTCATTAGTAGTCTTTCATCAGGGGAGTGTGTTATCGCGGGCGTGTTCTCTCTCACATACTCGTACACTCCTCACTCCTCAGTATTACCAGCAATTTGTTGCAACTCTGGTAAAAGTTGGATATTTTTATTCACAGTTGGGAAAAAACCCCAGCTGTTACCAGTGATAAATTGGTGATAGGCGGGAAAATCCCATTTACAATTGATCAATCAATACAAATCGGACAAAGTTCCCGAGTCTTGGATGTTTTCTAAGTAGGCACGATTACTTATTAAAGTTTTAATTATTTACCTAACGTACTTGTATGTCCATGTATGTATATAGTACAAAGAGCTTAACTTGAAACTTGGTCACTTTGTGTAAGATTATTCTCTAAAATTATAATTTATTTGTGTTGCAGATACGACGTACGCAAGCAGAAGTACGTCATAGACCACAAGAAACTGGACGCCATCGAACCAGTTGACATGCCATTCACAAGCGCGAGCGAACTCTATGGGTAAAACATGCAGGGTGCAAATGTTACAGATTTGTTAGATGACTTTCCCAAACTCATTTTTTCTTTAAAGCTATTTTTTATTTTTTCGCTTCTTTGCCTGAACGGGGTAATTAACAGTACTTTTTTCCCGGCAGTTTATTTTCACAGTTTTGTTTTTCCCTTTGCGATTTTTATTCAGTCGCTTTTTTCCTGGCACCATTTTTTCATTGTCGCTTTTTTCCAGTTCCAATAATCTTATTAAACACAGTCGATGGAGCTCCGCTGCCGCGGCTCTTATTATTGCGTTATTGGCCCTGGGGGCCTGTTGCAAAACGAACATAACCTAAACCTTACGATGAAATAACGTTTGGGTAAAAGTGCGAGTGGAATAAAATCGAACGGGAATAAATGCGACTGGGTAGAAAGACTAACGAGAACAAAATAATTAAACGAAACGGGGGAAATTGGATTGGGTCAAATTAAGAATGGGAAAATATGCGAAAAAAATATATTTAGCTTGACGGAAATAATGATTTTGTGAAAATAATGTAACATACCCCCTAAAAGTATGATATGCGAAATGTTATGTTATGCGAAAATATTTAATCTTTCAAGGGGATCCCTTAAGGCCTAAACTAATACATAAGAGGTGTAAGGCAAAGGTGTTGAAAACTTGCTTTGCTTTACGTCCCTTGTGCTGTAGATTACTTACGATTTATGCCATAGTCCTTACTACAGCATCAATCTTCTGTAAGAGACGTAAAGACTTGATCATCCCAGACAAAATATGGAAGTGTGTGTATATTTGGTATAGTGAAGGAAGAGAGAAGTCTATCGCAGACAATAGAAAATAGACGCGGGGTTGGTCACCCGTTACGGCATGACGAGTACATAAGGATGATAATTGAACGAATAAGGAAAAGAGGGAGACCAAGAAGAACTTCCCTAGACCAATTAAAAGAAAAAGTAGGCGTCGTATCAGTGTGTGTTAAAGAGAAGGCTCGGAATATGGAACAACGGAAATTACTCCAGCAAGAGCATAGCTCTTAGTGAATGATGATGATGTGTGTATACGCATTCCTCCTTCTCTTAAGATCATCTGGTATTATGCAGTGCTGATCTTAGTAGTTTCACATGACCCTCGCCTAATGAGGTTAATAGTCAATATTCTTATCTTCGTTACGAATATGTATTTCTTACAAATGGTTCCAGTGGAAGACCAGCTCTGGCCTAAAACCAGTAACGTGCTGAGCAGGAATTATTTTGCTTCGTCTGGCACTAGTGCAGTATTTTCTGTACTCGTGTTAGACGAAAGTAAATAAAAGATTTTTCTTTCTTTCTTTATTAGTTTGTAACTGCTAGTCAAAAGCTTTTCAGTATCTCCACAATTATCTATTTTATCATTGCATAGCTCGTCTAGTTTTACCGGATGGTGCTATTCTCCATAGACCCTACTAAAAGGTATTTGTTTCCAGGTCAACAAAGTGCCCACCACCAGACCCCCCAACTCCTAGCACGCCTGGTACTCCCGGCAGCTTTTGTGACCAGGTTTCTGGACTACGTCTGCACAGAACCTCGTCCTTTCGCAGCTCAAAGCCTGGCTCTTCCACTAATCTAAAGGCTTAGGATTTTTCGTAAATATGATACTTTGGATCTGTATATGACTGTTTAAAGTAATAATTAATAAATGTATGCAACGTTAATTACCATTTCTATCATACCGACGACACATTGGTCTAGTTCCTTTGAAGCCTTCGAAGCTAGCGGTCCCGGGTCCAAATCCCGGTAAGGGCAGATATTTGTGTGATGAGCACGCACGCAAATTTTCTACTCTTAGCCATACTTGCCTACTATTTACTTCCAGGTCATTTTATGCTTCCGTAGAGTTATCTTCAGAGTGTGTGTTGCAGATCGTAAAAAAACAGTTAATACTCATACATTTTGACGACACGCTAGCCTAGTTGGAAGTGACTCTGCCTTCGAAACTAGGGGTCCTGGGTTCAAATCGCGGTACGGGCAAATATTTGTGTGATGAGCACGAGTATTTTGTTCTTGAGTCTTGGATGTTTTCTACGTATTTAAGTATATATTTCTATATACAGGGTGTTAGGTAATGAGTGGATAATCCTTGAACTACGGATAGAGGGCACTTAGGACGTTATGAAAAAGCTAAAATAGGTCTAGTAAAAGTCGCACGGTTTTCGAGATATTTGTACTTTTAATCGGATTTTTGTCATTTTTCCTTATGTCCATGTTACGAAAAACCCTTAATTTCATGTATTAATTCATATTTTTTTCACTTTTTTCTTGCATGGTTAGAATCACTATGAACTAAGGAAGTTTTTAAAGCTACATGCCAAGTTTTTTTCATGTCAACTTTTTGAGTAAACTCACTAAGTTACTTTTTCCATACTAAGAAATTCCCGCGTTTGTTTTTCACGTAGTATGGAAAGACAAACTTTGTGCGTTTACTCAAAAAGTTGTCATAAAAATTAACTGGGCATGTAGCTTTAAAAACTTCCTTAGTTCATAGTGATTCTAACCATGCAAGAAACAACGAAAAAAAAATGAATTAATACATGACCTTAGGGTTTTTCGTAACACAGACATAAGGAAAAATGACAAAAAATCCGATTAAAGTGACCAATATCTCGAAAACCGTGCGACTTTTACTAGACCTATTTTAGCTTTTTCATAACGTCCTAAGTGCCCTCTATCCGTAGTTCAAGGATTATCCACTCATTACCTAACACCCTGTATAAGTAAGTCGTGGATGTCGTGAGAGGCGACTAAGGGAGTAAGGGCTTGTAGTACTGTTAGGCGATGGGCTTGCGACCTGTCACTAATAGTACACTGGAAAACATCTCAGCCTGATTACGCAAAATGTGGTTACAGAATTACCAACAAATCTTTTTAGAGTTCTTGGTATGGAGAATGAAGGCTTGATGTTATGTATGTAAGTAGGTTAAAATTAGGGTATCTGGATACAGATCTGAGTTATCCAGATCCCCTAATTTCAACTATTCAAAAACTGAATTCTTCTATTTAAGATGTCGATCAGGGTGTACCAATCTATTTAAAAATCGTAATTCATCTATTAAAAACTCGTTGTTTAAACTATACCTAAACCTTTTCGAAAGTGACTTAATGTATTCGAAGTTGAATTCATCTATTCAAAAAGTCTTAATTCATCTATTCAAAAGTCGATGTTTTAAACGTCAAAGTTAATTAATCTACTTAAGTTATAAATGATTTTAATTTTATTTAATTTTTAATTAATAGTACCTACTAATAGTCTCCGGATATGGGAAGTAATCTCATAACGTTTCAAAGTCTAATGCACCGGCTGTCACTAAGGATTATAATTAAAAAGGCATAGAATGCAACTTCAGCGTAACGCGAGCTGCATTCCAGCGAGCTCTGACAATTATATTTTAACTAGTCATCCGGCCTGGCTTTATTCTTGGATAGATTTTATTCTTCGATTTTGACTTTAGTCTGTCTGTATTGAATTAGTTTTTAAGATTTGCGTGAACATTCAAAGGCGAGAGGAACTTTAATTTAAAATGTGGCAGTTTAAACATGATGTTAAATAAACACTATACTAAAGTGTTAACATACCAAAGACGTCAAACGAACATAAATAAATGAACAACATGTTACTCCAAATATAATTTATTTAACGTAACTATATAAAATATACTTTACTTACATACTACCTATATCTATGAACACACACACACACACGCGAGCCTAATTTAAGTACTATAACACTTAAGCGTAAAGCTTAACAATTTAGGTACGTTTATAATAATGTGTAATTATTACACGTGTCCGATGTTATGGACTCCTCCATCTTTTCAATAATTCTTCGTGTCGACGCGTAAACATCGTCAAGGTGAATGTTTTTCACCACGTATTGCGCGCACAACTCAGCATCACACGTACATATTTGGTTATTCTGGTCTATTTTGTCACTATCAATTATTTCAATTTTGATAACTTTAATTGCACCGCTGCGATGTGGTTTTTTAACATAGGAGTAAACAGTCGGTTCTGATTTTCTTTTAAGGCCCAGTCCCAGCCGTCGTTCGCTCGCAGACTTTTTTTGTACCGGAGTGTCCGGTACAAAGTTGAAAAGATGTTCTGAGGTATCCTGAAATGATAAGTAGATTATTGTATATGGAGAAATACTTTTTTTAATTGGTATTCATTTCGTATATATCTCAAAAGATTATAATATGTAGGTACATGATTTTAATAGTGTATTTTTTTTTAATTGCTCTTTTTAGTTTTTATAAAGATGAATTATTTATTGTATTTAGTTAGTCTATATCGAATAATTGAATATTAGTTAGTTGCCATTTATTTTAATTAGGTAACTACCTATCACTCATTTATAAGATAGGATTTGCGTTAAAAATTCAACGAGATTTGTCAATGAGAAAAAAATAAATCAATGATAAGATATTTAAGAAATTTAAATGAATATAAAAATCACAAATAAAATATATTTTACAAATTATTAACTTACCGACATACTGCTAATACGACCGTGCACTAGTTAAAATATTTTTTTAATAGATTTGATTATGTAATTTTCGCGATTTATATTAGAAAACCAAAGTGTTAATAGAGTTGAAAATCTGACAATTAGTACACATTTCATATAAGGTGCGATCGGCGCCAAGAGTAAGATGATTCCGTCTGTGTTGACATCATATATAACATGATGAATTTTGTCTGCTTGTACGACACATTATTTAATTATAAGTGTAACATACTAACTCTAACCAAAATTTTAAAAGTTGAATCTGAACCCTTAGTAACGGCTAGAAGTAGTTTTTTGGGGGTTTAAATGTACACAAGCAAAGACACAGAACAATATTAGTATTTCGAATCCAGATTGAGATACATATCAGTAGTTGCTATTTCTATTTGGTTTTTTAAATGTATAGAAGCAAAGACACTGAACAATATTAGTATTTCAATTCCAGGTTCTTATGAATGTTTTGTTGAACCTACCTTAAAGACTCACAAATAAAATCGATTTTAGATTAAACTAATCAAGTGATTCCCCATTATGCTGCATTTCTCGTTATGGGATATATATTGACAGTGCATTTTGTCTATAATTTGAAATAAAATTATTGTATTATGGGCATGGATGACGTAAAATCAAGGCGTATATAAACCTTACTTCGAGCATCCAAGATCATTGCTCAGATCTCTATCCTTCAGGACAAGCTCTGCTGCTCGCTCAAGATCATCAAGAACCCCGTGAAGCACCCAACAACTGTCAAAATGTAAGTACATGTATGTGTATTACGTTTAACGACGCGTTGACCAAGTTGATAGTGATCCAGCCTACGAAGCTAGCGGTCCTGGGTTCAAATCCCGGTAAGGGCAGATATTTGTGTGATGAGCGCGAATATTTGTTTCTGAGTCATGGATGTTGTCTATGAAATTAAGTACCCATAGTACAAGCTTCGAGCTCAGTTTGGGACTAGGTCAATTGGTGTAACATTTGTCTCTTGATATTCATATATATTATTTTACTTAAATCTGTTAGGTATATATTTTAAATAGAATACATTTATATCATTTCATGGGTTAAGTAGTTTAATACACTCTTCGAATCATCAAATTATGCAGTTATCTATTCGAAAGCAGTTGTAAATTATAAATACCTAATAGATCTGCTATTCATCATTTAATAATAGATTGTCTTGTTTATTACTGTATACTTATCACTTTCAAACAGAATGTACATCTATTCATGACATGTATGTTTTATGTATGTCTATTCATGACATTTGTATCGCAATATTAATACTATTTATTTTATCCTGTAAAGTCATCTATTCGAAAATATCACAATTAGAATGCAAGTACTTTTCATTCATGTCTCTATATTTTTTTATTTTTTTTTTTTTAAATATAGCTTAACAATATTTTATTAGATGTTATTTTGAACACAATTACAGGTTTTGGTATTTTTTTATGCTCCTATTTATTCGTGTATATTTTTTTCTATTTCAGGTCTCTAGCCCAAGATTTATTCTTTTCTGACGACGAGCGTGAAACAGAGCTCAAGACAAAAAACAAAAAACACAGCAAGCGTCCTCGGTGCGAGAGTACTGAGCGTTCTATCCCATCGGCTTCGACTTCGAGTAAGAAGAGCAACGAGTCCACTGCTTCAAAGAAAAAGAAGACGGTTATCAACCCTATCACTGCTCCCATGAAGCCAACGATGTCAGATTTGTTCGGCAGTGACAGTGACGAGGACAGTGTCAAGGTTCCATCTGAGCCAAAGAAGGGTACGCCGATTTATTCTTATTTAACCAGAAGGCTAGCTAACGGTGTTTCACGGCAAATGAGTGAAAGTAAAACTGGATCTCATTACATAGAGTTAAAAGTGTACTCATGTAATGATATCGAGCATATACAGCCTATGAATCGGTGGCGGCATAGTGTCCTAACTATAAAAAATAGAACAGATACCGACACTGAGGCTTGGTCCCGCCTCACGGAATTTGTTGCTGCCACTCGAAAAGAGTTCAAACATTGTCCCGCAACTTTTAACAATACTTATTATTAGAAAGTTAAATTGATGTGTAATTAAACAATATACTTACTTATATTACTATACCTACTTCATTTATTCAATTATGTTTAATATAATAAAGTCTTTAAAATTGAAATTGTATCTTTACAGCTAAACTATCATCCCCTGAGTCGAGACGAAATCTATTTATGAAATGTGATAAATGTAATGTCGCAATTTCGAAAGATAAATATAAATATCATATGAGAACGAATATACACAAGAAAAATTGTTTGATAAAGTCCGAGTTCAGAAATATCGACATTATTGCTAGCGCATTTAAAAACAGAATCGTAACATATCGCATCAATCCCGCAAATGAAGTCGAGCACCTCACCCCCGAGGCGTTCCTGTGCGACCGTCAAAATGATGTATTAAAAGTTATAAATTTATCACTGCTTAAACACACATGCATTAAGTTAAATTTTGAACTGTTTGCTATCTTCGAGTTACCTCACTCGGGCACGAAACAGTTGAAATCGTTTATTACAAAATATGATTGTGTATTTAATAACAGTGATACTAATGAGTTGTATTTGAATGCTTTAGAAACATTTAAAGAGAAGGTTACAGAATTTGAGCATTGCGAATCTGGTTGGTCTCTTGTTTCAGTGAGTCATTTAGAATTAAACGTTAATAAATACTGTCCAATGCGAGGCGGTACATTTATAGAGTTGCCTGCAGTTGTAAAAAATAATAAAAGTTGTTTGAATATACAGAACAAAGATGAACACTGTTTCTTATGGAGCATTGTCGCTGCATTGTATCCCGCCAAGAGTAATGTATGCAAAACAAGTTCATATCCACATTATTCAACTGTTCTTAAAACAGACGGAATGTCTTTCCCTCCATCGTGTAAAGATGTTAAATTATTTGAAGACATTAACGATATCAGTATTAATATTTATGGATTAAGTAAAAATAACTCAGTAACTGGGCCTCTATATTTAAGTAAAAACCGAAAGAAAAACCATGTTAATTTATTATATTTTGAACAAGGAACCAAAGGTCACTACTGCCTTATTAAAGATCTTATAAAATTAGTACGACGACAGTTTAGTAAATATAAAGGTAAAATATATATGTGTGAAGCATGTTTACGGTTTTTCTGTTCTGAAAATATATATATATCACATAATTGTTCACAAGTTTTAACTGAATTACCTAGAAAGAATAGTACACTCCAATTCAAAAATTTTGATAGACAGCAAAAAATCAATTTTGTTATATATGCCGATTTCGAAAGCTTATTAGTTAATTGTAAAGATCATAATACTGGAAATACCCGAAATTTTAAAATTCATCAACCTTCATGTTTTGCATATTATATTTGTTGTTCGCATGATCCACACTTAAACAAATTCGTAACATACAGGGGGTCGGATTGCGTGGAGGTATTTATTGAAAGATTGATCGACGATGTTAGACGCTTATATAAAATTTTAAATGTTAAAAATCCAATGTTACAATTATCGGAAGAACAAGAAAAAAAATATCGGAACGCTACAATATGTCACATTTGTAATAATTTATTATTCGATGATAAGGTTCGCGACCACGATCATGTTACAGGTGAATATAGAGGCCCGGCTCATTCACGTTGCAACTTAATGCTTAAAGTGTGTTCATTTATACCAGTAGTCTTTCATAATTTAAGTAACTATGACTCACACTTGTTTATCAGGGAATTAGCTAAACACAATGGAGCAATTACAATTATACCAAAAACGAAAGAAAAATACTTGTCAATTACTAAATACATTGAATGTAAGGACTATAGTCGTTCAATACAAATTAAATTTATAGATTCATTTCATTTTCTGAGTTCAAGTTTAGACACCCTAAGTAAAAGTTTGTCCGACAAGGATTATATTTATTTAACAATGATGATAGACAATAAAAATCTACATTTACTTAAAAATAAAGGTATTTATCCATACGATTATATGGATTCCTGGCAAAAATATAACGAGACATCACTTCCAGCAAAGAATAATTTTTATAACACTTTGAATTTGAAGCATATAAGTGACTTAGAATATACTCATGCACAAGCGGTGTGGAAAGAGTTTAAAATTAATTCCCTTGGTGAATATACCGACTTATACCTTAAATGTGATGTTCTATTGCTCTGCGATATATTTGAAAATTTTAGAAACATAAGTTTAAAATACTATAAGTTAGATCCAGCCTATTATGTAACATCACCTAGCCTGAGTTGGGACGCCATGCTACTTTCAACGGGCATTCAACTTGACCTAATCGATGACGTTGAAATGTATCAAATGCTAGAAAGAGGAATACGTGGAGGATTAGTTCAGTGTTCCTTAAGAAATGCTAAAGCTAATAATAAATACTTACCAGGATTTAATGATTTCGATCCGTCTTCTTATTTGATATATCTAGATTGCAACAATCTATACGGACATGCAATGACTAAAAGTATGCCTGTTTCAGACTTCAAATTTTTAAACGATGATGAAATTAAAGATTTTAGTATTTTCAAAGTACCGGAAAATAGTGATATTGGCTATATACTGGAAGTGGATCTGGAATATCCTGAAAATTTACATGATTTACACAGTGAATTACCATTCGCTCCAGAGAAATTTATTCCTCCAGGAGGAAAATCTCCAAAGTTGATTGCGAATTTATATGACAAATATAACTACATCATTCATTACAATCATTTAAAAGAATGTTTAAAAAATGGTTTAATTTTGAAAAAAATTCATCGTATATTAAGTTTTAGGCAAACCAACTTTCTAAAAATATACATTGATTTGAATACCAAACTGAGACAAGGGTCTTTAACTGATTTTGAAAAAGAGTTTTTCAAACTGATGATAAATGCAATCTTTGGGAAAACTATTGAAAATAGACGCAAACAGGTAAATGTGAAATTGGTAACAAAGTGGAGTTATACTGATAACATTACAAATAAACGAAACGGAGCCGAAAAGCTTATTTCTCGACCTAATCTAAAGAACATTTCAGTGTTCTCTGAAGACTTTGTAGCACTTCAATTTCGCCTAGAAAAAATTAAGCTAGACAGGCCAATCTATATTGGATTTTCGGTCTTAGAATACGCAAAGCAACATCTATACAAGTTTCACTATGATTTTATTAAAAAAAAATACAAACAAAATGCAAAACTCTGTTACACAGATACTGACAGTCTGCTTTACTTGGTTTTTACAGACGATATTTATCGAGACATAAAGAGTCACCAATCAAAATTTGATACCAGCAATTTCGAATTAAATAATCCTTACTTCATACAAAGACTGAATGCTAAAATTCCAGGTTTATTTAAAGACGAACTTGGAGGAGATATCATTAAAGAATTCGCTGGTCTTGGAGCAAAACTTTATTCCATCGAAACTATGAAAACACGAATCAATAAAGCGAAAAGTGTTCCTAAGTGTATATCCGAAAAATTTACATTATCACTTTACAAACACTCATTATTTAATGATAAAAATTTTAAATGTAAAATGAATTTCATTAAGTCAATTAAGCATGTAATTTACTCGCAGGAAGTAAATAAAACTATAATAAATAATAATGATGATAAAAGGCAGATACTTTCAAATAGGATTGATACAATACCTTGGGGCCATTGTAAAGCTATGCTTTAGTTTACAATTACGTAATTAGGTATTTGACTTTGTTTATTTATGTTTGTAGATATTGATTGATAAAATCTATAAATAATGTATTAGATGATAATAAGTTAATAATGTATTTCCTATTTGTAATGTGTGTTCATTGTATTTCCAAACTTGTAATAGATTCATTAGAAATGTGATTGTTTTGTTCATATTCCCATTACCAATTATAAATTCCCTTCAATACATCAAGTAGGCACACCTAGACTAGAAGCCTATATAAAGCATTACAGTATACTTATTTCGCAGTCACGATGAAGTTCGTTAAGCATACTCAAACTCTTGAAGTAAATAATATAAAAGTGGTACAGCATGCTCGAAAAGTAAAACATAGTACACTATTTCCTAATACAATTCGCTGTATAATATGTGGTCCTTCCAACTGTGGCAAAACTAATATCATGTTAAATTTATTGTTACATGAAAATGGGTTAAAGTTTAGACATATATATTTATATTCAAAGACAGCCTTTCAACCAAAGTATCGATATCTCCAGCTTATCATGAAGAGCATTCCGGAAGCAAAGCTTTTTATATATAATGACAATAGTGAGATTATTCATCCCAATGAAGCCTTGACTAATTCAATTATGATTTTCGATGATGTTGCTTGCGAAAACCAAGTAAACATTCGAAATTATTTTGCTATGGGAAGACATAGACAGATTGACTGTTTTTATTTATCTCAGACTTATTCAAAAATACCCAAACAACTGCTCAGAGACAATGTTAATCTATTGATTGTATTTAAGCAAGATGATATCAATTTAAAACACTTATACAATGAGCATGTTAATACTGATATAGATTGGATAAAATTCAAAGAGCTTTGTACTACTGTGTGGATAGATCAATATAGTTTTCTTTTCATAAATAAGGATTGCGCACTAAATGAAGGAAGATATAGACGCGGATTTGACACATTTATTTACTTTTAAACTGGTTATATAACCTTGTTTTTATTTATAAAACTCATTTTAAGTCGAGAGTCTGGATTGAATGGCTGAGATTAAAGTTTCTAAAATGGATATAAATTTAAAAGAGCAACTTATAAAATCAGTAAACAAGATAAAAAACAAGATAACTATGATTAAAAATGAAGAAGATGAAGCTAATATTAAAATGAAAAAGGTTTTTAAATCGATAACAGATCCTTTGGAAACACTGGTCAGTATAAATGGGAAAGTTAAATCACATGTTAATACTCCATCATTGATGGATGTGAATAATACAAACGAAAATTTGAACTCGTCTGCAGGATACGAAAATTTTAAAGACTTATTAAATGCCGATTCTAATCAACATTCAGAATATTATGATTATACTGATGAAGATGATGATAAAAAATTGATAAAATCAAGTGACGACACACTCTTGTCTCTAAAAAAGGAAGACATGATTGATATGTACGAAAACATCAACGTACCATTCGGTATTCGTAGTGTTAATAAGAAACTTATGATGGGAAACACTCCTGTAAGCTTATCATTTATTAATGATGCTACGAACTGTCAAAAAAATACGTGGTTACCATAAATAATAAAAATTATGACTTAACCGCGGGTTTGAAGGAGCTTTTAATGCGCAACAAACCTGATCTTAATCTTGTAACTGAAAAAGATAAAACTGAGTACAAAGAAATGTTAACTAAAACAAATGTGCACAAACGGGACTGGGACCCAAACGGACAATTAAAAGGTGACAAAGGACTAAAATATTGTAAAATTATTAAACCTTTATTTGTTCAACCGAATGATGCAGATGAAGGCGTGCGGAAACAAACGCAAAAATTAAAAATTGGCGGTTATTTACCTGAATTAAAACAGTATAAAAATAATACAGATTATATTTATTGGGATGATCCGAACGAGCTGATTGAAAGACTAAAACTTTTAATCGCATCTAGAAACGCAGGTAACAGCAATCACGATAATGAAATTATGTCAATCATTGAAGAATTAAAGGAGGCTGGTATTATAAAAGAGTAAGATTGTTGAACAATCGTCATTTTGATAAGTAAACTAAGGCATATTAGACATGAATATCAAACACAATATCAAAATTGGTAACATTGATAATTATCAAATTTTAAGTAATAAAACCTTGGCTGTGGAAGAGTCTGGTTTGTATAATGGTGTTGATAAAGAGTATGTTGATAAAATAGTAGAGGATTGTTTGAAAAAAGTGTCATATCTCACCAAACAAATTGTGATTTTAACACAGCAAGTAAAAAAAGTTGAAAAAGATATTATGTATAAAGAACTTGAAGAAAAAGTTAGCAAGCATCTTGGGTGTAGCATACGTTATAAATAAAGATCTTGTCATCAAAATTAAAAATTAAAAATAATTAACAAGCACTATGAGCAAAGCAGATGTTGTAAATGAAATTCATAAAAATGTTAGAGTGAACTTCCCTCGGAGAAGTGTAATATTAAAAGATATAGATGATCTCTGGCAAGCAGATTTGATAGACATGCAGAGTACATCAAAATGGAATGCTGGGTATAAATACATATTGGTGATTATTGACGGTTTCTCGAAATATGCTTGGGCATTTCCACTCAAGCGAAAGACTAAAGAAATTGTTTCTAAACAGTTTCAAACATTGTTTGCAAAAGGGCGTTTTCCGAAAAATTTACAAACAGATAATGGTACAGAATTTTATAATAATACATTTAAAAAAGTTACTGAAAAGTACAATATTAATCATTACTCTACATTTTCTACAAAAAAAGCATCAATAGTAGAAAGATTTATAAGAACTCTAAAAAATAAACTGTACAAGGAATTTAGTTTAAAAGGCAATTATAAATGGATTGATGGAAATCTTGACAAGAAAGTTTACGAATATAATCACACTTTTCATAGAACTGTAGGAACCCGACCATCAGAAATTAATCATAATAATAAAGCAACTGTATTACAGAGATACATTAACAATTCAATGTCTAAGAAAATACCAAATCGCAAAAGAATTCAAGTCGGAGATTTTGTAAGAATCAGTAAATATAAAGGATGTTTTGAGAAAGGGTTTACACCTAATTGGTCTACAGAAATATTTAAGATTACAAAAGTCCAACCCACTAAGCCTACTACATATTTATTAAAAGACGCAAGGTCAAGACCTATTTTAGGAGCATTCTATGGTCAAGAAATCCAGAAAACTGCATATCCTGAAGTGTATCTTGTTAAAAAAGTTTTGAAAAGCAAAGGAAACAAAGTATATGTAAAATGGTTAGGTCTACCGTGTAGTGAAAACAGCTGGATAGATAAAAGTAATCGATTGTAAATGTAAATGGCGTGTATAAATATAAAAAAAAATCGTTTATCTACTCATTAGTATTCGGTTATTTAAGCAAACAAGAGCTTTTTATACAGAATATTGAATATTATTTTAATTAAATTTTTACCGAAAATGAAACGCCGAGAAATAAGTTTCGATAAGGCAAATAAGAAGCAAAAGTTACCAGCAAACACTCAGAAAATCGGAGCTGGACTAAAAAAAAGATTTAATAATATTGTTTCGCACGCTAAAAGACATATTCGTAATCTGAAACCCAAATGCAAGAAAATGTTAACGGAATTAGCATATGCAGCTGCTCAAGAAATAGCTTCCGAATTGCCTATACAATTACCTCGAGTGATACCTGTACCTAAAACTGGTGGAGTCCTACCATTAATTCCTATTTTTGCCGGCTTATCAGCTGCGGGTGGTTTAACCGGAGGTGTTGCTGGAATTACTGAGGCTGTGCGTCATTATAAATCAGCTAAAAAGCAATTCACAGAGTCAAAAAAACATAACGTCAAAATGGATTCAATGTGTATTGGAGGAAGATTACATCTTAAACCGTACAAGGACGGTTTAGGAATTTATGTTTCAAAAAAAAAAAAAAACACCCAGAAACTAGGCTACCCGATAGAGCATTAAGTAATATCGATATACTAAAGCACTCAAAAAGTATTCCTCATTTTCGTGGTGTATATATGAGAGATGAATTACCAGAAGTGCCATGGCCGATAGAATGCGGCGTTATCAATTTGGATACGTCTAAAAATTCTGGTACTCATTGGGTAGCGTATGGAAAACTTAATGATTACATCGAATACTTTGACAGTTACGGTAATTTGAAACCACCAAAGGAATTTATAGCATATGTCGGATCTAATATTCGGTATAATTATAAAAATTTACAAAGAAACCATTTATATCATTGCGGGCATTTATGTTTGAAATTTCTTAAATCATTTTGGGACAATAGATATAAATAAATAATAAATGATAAATATATCAAACAGTAATTCTCTACAATAAAAATGACATGTTAAATGAGTATTATACATTCCTTTATGAGCAGTGTTCAGGATTGGATGTTAATTTCTTAATACTAATTAACCAATTTAATTTAAAGGTTTACTATCTGTGTGCTAAATTAGGCATGTATGTTTTTAATAAAAACCCTAACAAAATCAAAAAATCCAATATTCAACTGCCGATATTCAAAGAAACAAGACGCTTGAATACAAGGATTAATATTACTAGAAGCAATAAAAAGTTTCTCATTTCTCTTGGTTTCAAATTATTAAAATAAAATGTTGCAAATTACCGATTCACCACAACAAGACAACTCTATCGAAAGCTATGAAATCCACAGTTACAATCCCTACAGTCATAGCTTTAAAGAAAACGATGAAATCAGAATACCTATTCATCAGCAAGATGTTTACGTACTACCATCTGCAAGCTCCATATTCATTGAAGGCCATGCGACGGTGTCCGGGTTAGATGCAGCGGGGAAAGTAATATCGAAGGATATTAGTTTTACAAATAATCCAATAATGTTTTTATTTCAAGATATAAGATACGAACTGAATGGTGTTGAAATAGATCGCATTAAAAATGCTGGAATTACAACAACAATAAAATCTTATATATCTATGAATGATGGAGAGAGTAAAAGTGCACAATTATGGGGTTGGAATTTCAATGGAACCGTGCAAAAGAATGGTTATTTCTCTGTTATCATACCATTAAACAAAGTGCTAGGGTTTGCGGAAGATTACAACAAAATTCTCGTTAATTGTAGGCATGAACTTATACTTCATAGAAGCAATTCTAGTTTAAATAGTGTTTTGATTGATAAAAACGAAAACATTGAAATAGAAGTACAAAAAGTTCAATGGCGCGTACCACATGTTAAAGTTTCAGATCGTAATAGATTACTATTACTCAAGCATTTGGAAAAAGATCGAGCTGTACAACTATCTTTCCGAAATTGGGATTTATATGAGTATCCTCTTTTACCTAGAACCACAAAACATTCGTGGTCTGTCAAAACTGCCTCTCAGTTAGAAAAACCAAGATATGTGATATTTGGTTTGCAAACAGATAGAAAATTTAACAAAATGAAAAGTTCGGCTCTGTTTGACCATTGTAACATAACAAACGTGAAGTTGTTTTTAAATTCGCAGTACTTTCCTTATGATTCACTCAACTTACAATTTAGTAAAGACAAGTACAGTATATTATATGAGATGTATGCCAATTTTCGTCAGTCGTATTACAACACCAGTATCGATCCCTTGCTTAGTTTGAAAACATTCGGAGTAAAAACTACACTTTTTGTTATTGATTGTTCGAGACAAAACGATACACTGAAAACCGGGCCAGTCGATGTGCGATTAGAAATCGAGTCGTCAGAAGACATACCCGAGAATACAGCGGCTTACTGTTTGATCTTAAACGATCGTCTTATTGAGTATAAGCCTTTAAGTAACATAGTTCGAAAAATATCATGAAAGTGATTATGGATGTTCAAGGCTTTAAAAATGAATACAATCAATTTATTCCAAAAGAAATAGCAATGATCTACAAGAATAGTTTTCTTGTATTATTGATTAAACCACCATTTCCATTTTATGACTTAACAAAGAAAGAAAAATTACAAGTTGCGTGGATAGAAACAAACCGAGGAATTTTATGGAATGAGGGATATGTACCGTATTTTAATTATAACAGATCGTTATTAAACTTTTGTAAAAATAAACGAATTTATACAAAAGGCAATGAAAAAGTGAGGTGGTTGAAGGAGATATTAGAAAATAATAATGTTTATGATTTAGAAGAGATTAAGTGTCCTAATTTAGAAACACTTCATGAAAAATATGCTTCATCATCTGATATCCAAAATTGTATTTATCATTCTAATACATGTGCATTCAAAAATGTAACTTGCTTGAATAAGTGGTGCTTAGAAAATAGTTTTTATAAATAAACGTAATATAATGTGTAAATATGTGTTTGATTTTCTTCTGTACTTTAAGAACGGTTGGTACTTAAAATGATGTCATACGAATAATCGATTACTGACTTTTATTAGGAGCAATGTCAATGTCAAATATCATATAGAAGATGTACGTAATCCTTGTAAGCAGACTAAATAATACGGAAAATAGTTAAATTCAGGGATCGTATACCAGTATTCTTTTCATACAAAAATACCGGTATACAATTTCGGTATCTCGCTTATTGTTAAATATTTTTGCTCTTCAAATAATTTATATAATAGAATAGTGGTATTACCCAATTTACAGTCGAAAATATCAAGGAAATAATGCAAATTCAGGAAGATATTTCAATTTTAATTAATACCGGTATTGATCCCTGGTTAAATTAACATTTTGAATACAAGTCGACTTCTTAAAAAGTCGAATCTACTTGATCGACTTCTTAAATACATTAATTCACTTCTCATTGTGTATGATTTGATAAGTTCGAAGAGGATTTATAGTTTAAACAACAACGTTTTGAATAGATGAATTACGACTTTTAAATAGATCGGTACACCCTGATCGACATCTTAAATAGAAGAATTCAGTTTTTTGAATTGTTGAAATTAGGGGATCTGGATAACTCAGATCTGTATCCAGATACCCTAATTTTAACCTACTTATGTATGTATGTATATATGTATATAAGTAAGTTTATCGTTGTCTAGTACTCATAGTACAAGCCTAGAGCTTAGTTTGGGACTAGGTCAATTTGTGTGACATTGTCCTGTGATTTATTTATATTTATTTATTTACATTAACGGGTAGCTTTGATAAATTTTGGTGAGTAATGCGGCCTCATCAACCATGAATGCCTATGGTTTTTATTTCATGGAAAAGATATTCGAGCGCCATGGCAAATTATAAGCAGTGATCGGAATTAGGTGAGCTAAAATACCTATTCTTTGCGAGAGGACATAATATGGAGTGGTTACAACCGGATAAAAATAAATATTTTTTGGATTCCTGGTATTTGATATTCATCCGGGCACTGCAAATACTAGCCGTAATGTTGAACATCCATTCTTTACCTTATAGAATGTTTGTAAAGTTTGTAGTAAAAATGGTAACATTCTTGCCATAAAGTTAAAATTATAAGGAATCCGAAAATGTGAAATATATGGTAAATTAAGTAATCTGTGTTTTCCTATTAATTGTCAGTGCTTGTCAGATTGGCGTATTTGCGTCAAAATAGTGTAAGCTACTAGTACTAGAAAGATAAGAAAGCAAGTACGTATAGGGTTATGTACATATTCAGGTAAGCGGGTGTACTCACTCGCTTCTGAAGGCATAATATGTGGTTGTACATATTAAGATAGTTATTATCTCCCTTATCTTTTGAGCACTAATTATTTACATCGCTTGGCTCTAACACGCCCCTTTGCAAGTCATTAACAAACAATGCGTTGGAAAACTTATATTATTCGCCCTACAACTACTTTTTAGAAATCTTGTACATTCCTTCTTCTGTCTAGCCCTTTTTACTAAAAACTAACATTAAACATGTTTAATATCACGATAATTACCCAAATAAATATCAAATACCCGGAATCCAAAAAAAAAAAATTATCCGGTCGTAACCACTCCATATTATGTCCTCTCACAAAGAATAGGTATTTTAGCTCACCTAATTCCGATCACTGATTATAAGTCTAGTAGAAGATGCCGTTTCATCTAGCCACTGACGTAGTTTGAAGTCAGTGGCTAGATGTCGTTTCGTGTGCGTGGGTAGCGCTGCTCACAATCAAAAGGACGCGTTACGCACACAAGCAAGCCGCGCGATGAACATTTGCTTGAAGATGAATTACTTCTCCTATACCTTGACCAAGGCCTGTTATGTGGGCTTTAAGGCTGATTTGTGAAAATTGAAATATAGGTGCAGTAACGTCATACCAACAGTTAAATCAGCGTAGCTGTCTAGTTATTTATGTATATCTTTTATAAAATAGATATTGAGGACTGTATTAAACATAGGGTGGTTAAGTTGACTTGGTTCCCCAGTGCCGCATTAATCTTAGACCATCAAAAATTGAATTCACCAACCTTGTTCCAACGATTCTACTCGCCGCAGTGTGTCGCCACCGTACTTGTTTATAGTAACATAAGTGTCCGAGGCCAGATCTTCACCACAAACACTTTCACATCTAGTTCAATAAATAATAAGTCCTTATAACTATTACATCAACCGAATATTCCACTATTAGCTTAAATATATCCCATAGGTACGAGAGAATGATCCACACCGTGTCGCTGCCTTCCCAAAAGTGTTTTGGCGATGATTCTTCTCTGTGATTGGTTGAGGCGCGCGGAATTGTATCAGCGGCAGCGCGGCGATAGCGCGGGCGACCGGCGAAAAAGGCGGCAAATTCAAATATTGATTACCTATGATTAATGCGTGCACAGTAGCTTTCTACTTATTAACGAGTTTTTTAATAATTTACTTGCAGACTAATACTAAGGGACCAACAGTAAGGGAAACCATACTGCCCCCGATAGTAAAAAGGGCGCATCTAACATGAAGTCGAAAACGAGAAATTAAATGTTTTAGTTGAAAATTAAAAAAATGTACGCTGTCTCTAAACAAATAGACGTAGACACTTTTCGTAAACGAAGTAATATAGATATATACCATATTTTCAATGTGGCATTAAAAAATATTATAATTTATACTTAATTATTTGTTTATTTAAGATTTTCCTTTTCATCTTAGAAAAAAAATGCCTGAAAAGTACTCGATACTCTGTTTAAAAGACGCATGTACCCATTTCCGCCTTTTCAACTTAGTACAATCACAAACTTCTTTTTAATATACGTGCTTGACAGATATTTCCTGCTTTTCTCCTAAGGTGAAAGGGCGCATTTGGTCACAAGCGTCCTTTCAATATAGTAATTAATATTTTAAATAACTACTTTTACTTAAATAAAAAAGTAATATCTTCTCCTTTTTTAACTAATTTGACATGTAGTTCAACTAATACCTATAAAACAAACGATTGGAGTTAATAATTTGCACATTAGCAATGTTCTAAGGTATAATCAGAAAAAAAAACCGTTTAAAAAAATTAACGTTTATTAATAATTCGACTGACATAATTTAAATGCACGCTTACCTGCCGAAATAAAGTAAAAGTACAATGAAATCTTAAAATAGAGTCTTTTCATAGTAATTCACATATTAATAGTCATGTAAGTTAGTCATTTACCTACATACGTGTAAGCCTTATAGCCTTATATTTTAATCCTAATTATTTAAAACTTTAAATGAATAATTATTCATAATATTTTAATCTAAATAAAATGAGATCCTCTTTAATACTGATTCTGATAAAAAAACCATTTATAATAATCATGTATGAATGTGGATGAAGCGAAAGAGCTTTGTCAGGATCGTAGCAGGTGGAAAGAAGTGGTCTCTGCCTACCCCTCTGGGAAACAGGCGTGATTTATGTATGTATGTATTATAATAATCTCGAAAATCGAATTTGATCTAAAAAGACACTAACTTTCATTATGTACTTAATGTTAAATTCTATCAGATTCAGTCTTATAAGTTACCGTCATTTTAACTTGACTGAAAGAGATCATTTTTAATATTTCTAATCAAAAGATTCCTTTTGTACGTATAATAAACGTAGGAACATAAACTTTCACATTAAACATAAAAAATAAATCTAAAAAACAACCATAAAATGAAATAATATTTGCTTAATTGCAAAAATACACTTTTTTGTCGGAAACTTAACATATGTTTCTTAAAACAATCACAACCATTTATATAATACTATGATATGATAAACAGACCCTAGTCTTCGTATTTATTAATGAGATTTACGGCATTTTTATTGACAGGTAAGTTATGCCAGAAATCCCTTTTCGTTTCCGGCATAAGCGGTACCAACTTGTTTATAATAACCGATTTGCGTTCTTGTGTAATTCCTCTATACTGGGTGATTTTGGAGCCATGATCAGGAATAACTAGAAGTGAATAAGATGGTCATACCGAACAACTTTTCCGATGGGACCAACCAACAAATCGCAAAAAAAAAACACCTGTTCCTTACATTAACGGTGAATTAATTTAAGTTAAGAGTTAATGTATAGAACAGCTGGTTTTTTTTAGCGATTTCGTGGTTGGTCCGATCGGAAAAGGTGTTCGGTATGACCATCTTATTCACTTCTGGCCATTCCTGATCATGGCTTCAAAATCACCCAGTATTCTGTTTTTGGTATGGGTTTAGGTATACCAAATTTTACATTTTTCAGTCGTAGGAAATCGAGCTCGGTTTCTTGATTTTCATTCAATCAAATCATTCTTGTACGATAATGTTTTGCGGCCCCTTTGAAATGTGACTTCACACATATTATTTAGGTATGCTCGAGGGAAGGAATTTTGCAGTTTATATGGGTTGTGAATCTTATATATTGACTACGGAAGTATCAATTAATGTAAAGGACAAATGACGACTTTTCAGGAGAGCCAAAATATACAATTTTTTAAAGAAATTTGCCCACAACTTTTTTCTTAAATTGGTCCTATTTGAATTCATTTTATGAACAGCGTGTTAAAATACGAGTAGGTACTACCTAGATGATGCAGAGCGCGCGAACTTATCTGGTTATTGGACGCATTATAAGTACCTACAAACGCTTCGGCTTGTGTTCACCGCGTAGGAATCTACAAAGACGAGACTCAGAGATATGGCTCGTTAAAGTTCGCGATAATGCGAGTAATTTAAAACATTATACCACGATCTTGTAATAGTTGTAATTATATAAATCAAATATTATGCAAAATTGTCTATTTTAGGATTCTTTACCTACTCCTTTCCGAGCCACTCGCGCGCAGGTCCCCCACTAACTAAGTCTCGGGCGCAACTGATAGAAAATCAATAGAGTCGCCGCCCCCTCACCCCGCTTCGCAATACAGTACTTAGAATGAAGGGCGCTTGTGTGTAACTACGTCTTTTCAACGTAGCATTATCGCAAAAACCAAATATGCCAACATCAAAATTAGACGCAAATACCACGAGCATTCTAGTGAATTAGCAAAATACACTATTGAAAAGGCGCCAGTGGTTATTTGCGTCTTTTCTACTTAGTTTTACGTGTAGATGCGTCCGCGACAACATAACGTTATCAAGCTCTGGCTAAGTTGAAAAGGCGCAAGTACTTAGATGCGTCTTTTTATTGGAGTATACGGTGATGGATTATATCTTGCGTCTTTTCTTTTACTGAACTGTTGAAAGTTTGACAAAACAAAAGGGCGCATTATACGTAGTTACGTCTTTTTTATGAAGATCACCCACATGTTTCTGAAATGCGTCTTTTTAATTAAGTTTTTATAACAAAGTGGGTGAAGTTACGCCCTTTTTGCTTATGGTAACTTCTAATCTAGCCTACCTAGGAAAAAACTAAAAATATCAGTAGGTAGGTCTTGTTCTGCTGATTACGGCAGTATAATTAACTCATTTTTGACAAAAATGTTAGATGCGCCCTTTTTACTATCGGGGGCAGCATATTACTCTTCCAGATGGTCAAAAAGTCACTGATATTGAGAACAAGTTTACGAACTAGGTACCGCACGTGGAATTATCGATAGCTTTATTTAAAACAATACCCAATCAATTAGTCGTCGTGTTAATTAAAACAAACAGCATAGGAGTAAATTAATTTATTTACATAAATATTTTTTGTATCACTCTTCATATTATTACGTCAATTATCGTTTTAGAAAGAACTGTGTCTTATGTTTACGATACAAGTTCTAGAAGTGGCTGTCCAGTAATGCATTGTTTTTTCATTCATTCCTTGTATGACAATAATGTTATTATTCTTAACAAAATGTAAGAATAGTAATCCATCTAGAGCAGCCTTATATGTGCCTACTTCTACAAGTTGGTCGGTGTCATAGTTTATTCTCGAAATAGTTCTATGAAACCGATCAATAAAATATGCAATATCGTCTTTATCAGTTGCATGGACGTACAATTCACCTTCAGAAAATAAAACCGTAGAATTAGTAGCAGGAGACAGTTTGTACGTCTTCAGTCCTTCCTGACGGAAATAGAAATCACCTCGTTTGTCAATGATCAAGTTGCGCACATCGTTAAAATTGTAACTCAAAGGGGGGAAATTTTTCACCTTCCCGTTTTCCACTTGGTAAACGCTTGAATACATGGGCAGCGTACCGTACAGTTTGTCTTTGAAGAAAAGTTCCACTAATCTACGGTCCAACCGAATAAAAGTGGTTTGGTTCGATACGGGGTTATATATTGATAATCTTGCTCCGGTATTGATGTATAGATCACGGGTTTTCTGGTCGACAGCTATTCCATAAATGCCTGATTTACGGATTATTTGAATAGTATTATTAGCTAAATACACAGATTTAAGGGCACCGCCATTTTTGTCGACAAAGTACAAAATGTTTTCTGTTCGGTCTATTGCAACTTGTCTTTCAGTGGTGAGCGCAAGGGAGTCAAAGAGAAGATTCTTCTCATAGCACACGCTGTCGAGGCATAGTTCACAGTCAGGTTCCGCCGAAACCAAACCTATGCTTGGTATTGCTACCAATAGAAGGAGAAATAATCTGAAAAGAAACAGATAACACGAACATGATAATTGTTGTCTTTAGCAATACGCCTCAAGCTTTTAAGATAACAAATGAAAAAGTAATTGTTGATGTAAGTTTTAATAATATACCTACTGCTTCAAAAATGAGTAGGGGACCTAAATGACTTTGGTATGTATGAAAATTCTAACACGTTTTTGTTCGAAGTGTTTGAGAAGCGACACCTAACAAATGAAAGGGTGAAAAAAGCGCCACCAATTGTTGAATAGTGTTCCTTATTTATCCAGTGCTAGCTTCTGCCTGCGACTTCGTCCACGAAGATTTCAATTCGGAAGACGATTCAAATTTTCCGGGATAAAAAGAAGCCTATGTGTTAAATCTAGGGCACAAGCTACCGCCACTCCAAATTTCATCCATAGCCCTCCGGCCGTTGCAACGTGAAAGATTAACAAAATAGCATTTATAATATTAATTAGTAGGATTGGATTTAAAACATTTTTGAAAATCCTTCGATGATATAGGGATAAAAAGTACCTAAATACTACTATCATAAGGACTACTTACTACCTGCACATTTTTATGAAAATTTTGCCCGCTTAAAATATACAAAACAGTCAATAAAAAAGCGGCCAAGTGCGAGTCGCACTCGCCCATGAAGGCTTCCGAAGCAGCAAGACGATTTATGACGCATTAAAAAAAAACTACTTACTAGATCTCGTTAAAACCAGTTTTGGTGGAAGTATGCGTACATCATAATATATTTTTTTTAGTTTTATCATTCTCTTATTTTTGAAGTTACAGGGGGGGACACATTTTACCACTTTGGAAGTGTCTCTCGTGCAAACTGTTCAGTTTAGAAAAAAAAAATCGAAACCTCAATATCATTTTTGAAGAGCTATCATAGACACCGTAAGACACACGTATGGGTTAGGTGAAAAATATTTTTTGAGTTTCAGTTCTAAGTACCGTTTTTTGCAAAAGGGGATAATTGCGAATTTATTTCTGTAAGAGTTAGAAATAATGGTGATAGTTAACCAGGCATGATTAATAACCAAAAGTAATGACTGTAATTCTCATCATGTTTTGGACTTTGAAAGGCAAAACATAGTATTCACTATTTTTGTGTTTCACCTGTTTTAGTTTTACCTATGCTTACAAATAAGCACTTTGACTTTGAATGCAGCACTATTACCAAACCAATAACTACTCAATATGTTAAAATGTACCCTAGATTTATTACTTAAAACAATTAAACAGACAAACAGATAAACTGAGTTATAGAGAAAGATGTCTTATTGCAATATGTGACATGTTGGAGACTTCACACCCACAAATGTTAAATACTTTAAAATTATCATCTTTTTGTGCCTAAAAAACGAAAGAATATTCTTGAAAAGCTTAATTTTTATAAAAAAGACATACCTCATATCCATTGTTAAAGTGTTCTCTCCAGTTAAGTCATTCAGTGAATATTATTCCCTCGATGACTTGTATGCACTCCTGAATAATAAAATTTGACTCCAAAAGTGGTATTATTTATACTATTTTTTTATCACAATGTTTTTATTTTCAACTATCTCCACGACCAAGGCGCATGATTATGAATTTTAATAACTTGCACAAAGATAAATACGATTGAGGTCGTTAGTTTATCTGGGCTGGGATCCTACACGGTAATAACGATATCGTATTTGACCTGTTTCCGTATTGTGAACGTTTTCATAACTCGTATGTCATTTACAATAATGGCGACTGTGACATAAACGATTCTAAAACACATCAAACACGATTTCGTTACAACGCAGTTGAATAGACGCCCTGGGCGTTCTACTGCGTTATAACGATATCGCGTTTGACGTGTTTTAGAATAAATTGTTAACGACTCAGTCGCCATTATTGTAAATGACACAAGAGTTATCAAAACGTTGACAATACGGAAACACGTCAAAGACGATATCGTTTCGTTTCGACCGTTCGTTTTTGATTTGTCTCGTAAACCTTCAGGTAATTTTTACATGTCATCTTATAGAGCCTTATTAGAGGTTAGGTTTGTTTTATTACAATTCTGAATAGTTCACGGTTTCAGAAAAAAATGGCTTTGTGTCAAATGAATATTATGGCACGTTATCGTTATAGCATATAAAATTATGTCATATGAATTTACCTATGTAATTTGGTCAATCGATTGAGACCCGGATCTGAGACCCATAAACGGGTCTATTTAGTTAGGCCAAAATATTTTTGGTCAATTATGTTTCATTTCCCAAAGGGTCTGGCCGGTCTGCTATAGTAAAATCGCCCCTGGCTGAATATGAAAACTGAATATGCACGTTTATTTGCCTCATTGTCAAATATAATTTTACTGAATATTAAGCCTTAAATACTTACGATAAGCGAAATATTTAAAAAAATAAAAAAACAGTTTTTAATTTATATTGGCCAAACTACTTTATCGATTGACACGTCCTTCGAATATTTTATACATGTATTTAAGATACATTTATAAAAAAAAAATTAAAGTCCTAGCTTCTTATGAAGTCAACATTTTTGTCTGTTTTAGTTTTTTTTTTTTTTTTTTTTACTTGCAAGCTAGCGACACCTACCACATTTTGATATAATATAGACATTTTAATATTCTATTACATATATTTTTTTCAAAAATATTAGTTTGGATCAACAAAGTGGAAATAAGCTATTTGTGTAAAAGGGTGGAAAAAAAGAACACCCATGAACGCCATCTTCCTTAAATAATGGAAATAGGTAATTCTAAAAAAAAAACTTTTATTTTTGGAAACATTAAATACTTTTGTAATTCGCTCTGATACTTAAGAAATTCATACCTAAGATGCTAGAAATGGGATCTAAACAATCGCTGTAGAAATGGAAACCTACTTCACAAAACTCCCTTTGAAACTCCGTGAAAACCTCTTTGAAATCAGTTCGCTAGCTTTTGATTTTACACGGGCAGATACTCGTATATCTTAACTTTTTATGTATACAGGGAAGAGATAATTTATTTTATTACATTTTTCTCCATAATATATTTTCAGTGAACGCCATGTTTATTACTCGTATAGGTACATACATCGGGGTTTTCGGTGCGGGATTGATTTTATGCCTACTCTCAAACATTCCCGCACCGAAAACCCCGATTTATGCTTATATACATGTAAGAAAAATGCTCTTTAAGTTTATAGCACAATTGTATTATTAATAATTAAAAATTAACAGAGAACATGTAAACACAAGTTTATTTATAGAATAACAAAATAACAAATACTCAGGATGCTTGCAGTAAGCTAACTATATCATCTAACAGACCCTAATCGTTATCACTGTCACTTTCTATAGCAATATTTAAACCATCGTTGTTAAATAAGGAGCTAAGTTTCAAATTAGGACGCAGGATTTTTGATAAATATCTGCCGTATGACAGATAATATACAATAGCTGCAATGTGTGAACAACAGCCCACCGTCCTTAATCCATTTGCACACTCACAGCAATAATTTTCAATTGCATCTATACCACTTTTATCTGAATTATACATTATAAAACATTTATATTGCTTTTTTGATATGTGCCGTGATTGTATACATATTTTTAAAATATTTGATTGGTCTTTTACATATGCCATGTTTAAGTTCCCTGTTTCATCCAAAACCTCGGCTAAGTATGAAATGGCTTGGCCGTATTGATAACTGCCTGTGAATAAAAGTTTCATATCGTACTCTGTTAATTGCGGAAAATCTGAAACGTCATTAGCTGAAATGCTTTGAAAAGGAAGTTTTTTTCGCAATAAGCCTTTTTCTTCCACTATGGCAGCTAAAACATTTTGATCGCATTTTTTTATGCTCATTCTCTCGAAAATAGCGGTGGTCATATTTTTGTCCGAAATTAAAGATTTTCCAAAACGGTTAAAAAAATATGAAGTTATGCGGCACAAGCTTTGTATTTTATCAAGCATCTTGTTATCAAATGTCTGGTCTAGTTGATTATATTTTTGTTTTAAGGCACCATGAACTGCTTCCACGACCCAACGAACTTTTGTAACATACCGGGACTCATTGGCTTCTTCGGTGGTGAGCTGTTTACGTTGTCCTTTTAGAGCGGGCATCATTACTCGGTAACCTTTAGATTCTAAAAATCCTACTACATCCCGGAAGCCTCTATCCAAGACAAATATGTCGCCAGGTCTAATAAGATTTTTCAAACTGGGTATAACTTTTCGCATAATGCTTGCATCGTTCTCAGTAGCGTGGAAAGGTCCCAACATGTCGACTATAAAACCATCTGTTGTACATATTGTGAACGGCTTGCATAAATGTGTTTTTTTCTGACCGGAATATGATTTTCGTTGATACTCATTATTGGAACTTTTTTGGTGGTATATATATGTACCATCACAAATGAGTATCAAAACATTCTCCACATTGAAAAGTTTTTTTGCTAGTTCCGTTGTGTGATTGTCAATAAGCCATTGGCGACTAAATACATTGACACCAAATTGAAATGGAAGAACGTCTCTTTCAAATGAATCAATAACATTAGTCACATATTCTGACACTATTTGGTATCTAGAGAGCTGCAGTAAAGTACCGATTAGTCTGTTACTATTGCCAGTACGTAGTTTGATTAAAAAAATCACAACAGCTTGTATAATGTCACGTTTTGTTTGTAAAGAGTGCAATTCGTTTTTAATAATATCAACATGTTCCCAAGTAAATCCCGTTAAAATAGCAAAATGGTCATCGGAGACAGATTTATTAATTATTTTCTCAATTAAAGGCAGCTGTGTTTCAGTGACTAAACAACCAAATAGCTCTGCTATCTCTTTAACATTTACGGCGGCTGTGGTTGAATAGACTTCGATCAGGTTTAAATCATGTTGATAGAATTGACAATTAATCAAATGTGATGAGCAGCATCTATTTTCTGTTGGAATATAAATATTTCTTTTAGAGTAAACTAGTAATCTTGCCTTTTTAGGTACTGTTTGTAAGTTGTTTGATTTAGAATGGCATATGAAGCAGTACCTGTGAGTAGACAGTGTTCGTTGAAGTGGTAACTCTATCCTCTCAACTGAGCATCTACTACTAACATTAAATGCGACGACTTCATTTTCACTGCTAGAATCGCTGAGAGTAGTCCGTTGATGTAAGGTTGAACTTGAGGGCAAAATTGGTTGTTTAGTACGGTAGGCTTTCGTGCGGCAACATGAACATAAAATATCACCATGTTTAAAAGTCTGCAGTAAAGAATCCGAATAGAATTTTACATCGGCAGAAGACAATAAAGTTTTTTTCACACCTTTCGTTTTACAAAATTGTTTTTTGCAACTACTGCAATTACGAATAGATTCATTGGACGCTGACATACTTTAATGAATAGCACTTACGTTTTGTAAATCTATTACAAACGATTAGGTATCTTATCAATATTTATCTAATTATAATTATTATTGAATAGGTACTAGAAGTTGCACTTTAAATGTGCATATGTCTGTAGAATAATTTTCCCGCACAAAAACTACAGTACAAATCACTTAATGTAACTGTATTATCTTCCTCACGACTTGTGCCACATGTTGAGCATATGTTCAAAAGTCCGATTCCTTCCTCCTCCAGAAATACTTCATCGTTGGGTAGGCAGCTAAGAAACAAAGCGACCTGCATATATTTCGGCAGGTTTACTTGCTCAAACACTTTGCATTTTACTACATCCAACTGAAAAATATTATTTATTATGTAGATTAATTACTTCTACATCAATTCACAAAAGATGTATTTAAAGAAAATATGAATTTGAGGCTTACGTTATTCGGCAGGGATTGGTGACTATTTTCCAAATAATCTTCTGTCCATCTGTTCATTTTATCAACAATTACATCGTACACTATTTTGTATAACGTCGGGACACGTTTTTGAAACAATCGTTTTAAAACTGTATTTTTATTTACAACTAATTTTGTATTATCCGATGAAAACATTTTTCTTGTTCCCGCCATTTTTTTTTTTTAAGAACGTCGTGCCGTGTACCCCACAGAGGTGCATTCTAAAATAAAAAGCAAGATTTAAATAAGAAGCCCGCCGTGTTCGAAATTCAAAATGCGAGTCTTTGAATTTAGAACACGGTGGAACAACTTACTTTCTTTGTTTACGTTTACGGAATCAATTTGAATACCACTCCTATACAAATAGCTTATTTCCACTTTGTTGATCCAAACTAATATTTTTGAAAAAAATATATGTAATAGAATATTAAAATGTCTATATTATATCAAAATGTGGTAGGTGTCGCTAACTTGCAAGTAAAAAAAAAAAAAAAAAAAAAACTAAAACAGACAAAAATGTTGACTTCAAAAGAAGCTAGGACTTTAATTTTTTTTTTATAAATGTATCTTAAATACATGTATAAAATATTCGAAGGACGTGTCAATCGATAAATTAGTTTGGCCAATATAAATTAAAAACTGTTTTTTTATTTTTTTAAATATTTCGCTTATCGTAAGTATTTAAGGCTTAATATTCAGTAAAATTATATTTGACAATGAGGCAAATAAACGTGCATATTCAGTTTTCATATTCAGCCAGGGGCGATTTTACTATAGCAGACCGGCCAGACCCTTTTCATTTGCTAACCCGCTTATAATACTGTAGCCGTAAATATTTCAGGATTTTATAAAACCTAACCTTATGTAACCTGTAGGTAGGTAGGGTTCTACACGATGGTACTAAAATAAATTCTGAAAAATGTATAAAACAAACATATGTATGTATGTATGTATGTGTGTGTGTGTATGTGTGTGTGTTTAGCAAATGAAAAATTTGGGAAACGAAACATTGGACCAAAAATATTTTGGCCAAACTGCAGGCTCCCCCCATAAACACTTGTGGACCTAACACACTGCCACGGGACAAGACTTTGACATAGGCTCGGGACTTTAATCCGTCTATTCCCTATTCCAACGTAACAATAAAGTGTTAAGGTTTAAAATAAAAGTGTGTTTTGTTGAGCCCTCTTATAACTAAGTTACTTGAACCCCGGGTGGCTGTCATTTTAGTAATTTCATAGTAATATTTGACACTAGTTCCTATGACAGCATGTTAGGTCTATATAAGGTTGCAATGTCAAAACTGCTACCTTAATGCTGCAAATGCGTTTCCTATCTTCGGTGAAAGATTGGAGGCTAGTAATGTAACCGCTGTTGTATTCCTACACCAGAACACAGCAATGTGTGTTCGCATTACTAAGTAATCAATTCTATATTACCATCTTTCAAAAATTATGATAATTTTCTTAAAAAACATATCTGTCGTTATTGTGGGTTTATTCAAAACCACTTAGAGTTGTGTACGATAAGGTTTTACTGTAAATCGCAGAGTATCATATTCGCAAAACTTGATATTCACAAAACATGATATTCGCAGACATGCTATTCACAAAACATGATATTCGCAGACATGCTATTCACAAAACATGATATTCGCAGACATGCTATTCACAAAACATGATACTCGCAGACATGCTATTCACAAAACATGATATTCGCAGACATGCTATTCACAAAACATGACATTTGCAAACAGTGGAGTTATGATACAGAATTGTAGGTAGGTTCTGATTGTTTTAGTTTTTCAGTAGGCCCGGCAGGCCAAACAACGCAGCCTATTTCTGGGCGGTAACGGAGTCTATTTGATGTCTTACTAATAATGATGTATTGCGTGTGGTTCGCGAATATCATGTTTTGCAAATATGATATTAATATACCTAATGATTTCAGTTACTACGTATTAATACTCCGGTTTTACAACTAAGTATGACATGATCATTTTCCTGGAAATAAAAAAGAAATGTAAATTCAGATCTCAACTAAACCTTTAGAGTAGGTACTCCTAAAAACGGTAAGTGAAGTTAAATTTTTTCGTCTTATTTTTTTTCTATCGAGACGGAAACTATTTCCGTAATGAAACAATTAAATAAGATTATTATTTATTTCACTATATAGGTGTACATTTTTTTTTATTAATAGGTAACTTTTTCTCTTATTCTTATTGTTTTATTTATTTGTTCCCTTAATAATTCAGATTAGACACGTTCTCCTGGTCAACTACGCATGATACTTTATTTAATAATTTAATGTTTTATATAATGCAAGGTTAAGTACTTATTATAATTGTATTAATGAAATAAACTAAACAGAATCACACAGTTTTATATTAAGTTATATTAAGCTACTTAAAAAAGGTGTCATTTTTGCACACATGAGAAAGAAAACAAACCAGTAAAAACACTGGCATAAACCTTCTAGTGTTTCTATAAATTCTACTATATTTGGGACAACACTACAAATATCACTTGGAGGAACTAAAGTGATGCGCTGGATGTGACATATTCAACTTGATCAAAAGAGTCCGGGCAAGAGCATGTCGCCACGCTCAGGGCAGGGCTCCGAGCCGCTACTATAAACACGGAAACACTATCTCAAAAACCACAAGCATAAACTAATTTTCTCTTCAAAGTTATTTGTGGTCGACTGAGATGATTTTAAGTATATATAAACTCTCGGCCTGTGTCTCACAAACCAGTCAAGTCTACTTAGTCAAGAAAGTTTTACTGTTTACTTAGTTAAGGATGGAAAAATCGAACGCCACTTGGATGGCAACTGCCTTAAATATTGGGAATACAAATTCTATGCAAAAGAGACTTCATTCAATTTTGCAGAGACGTGCTTTACTATACATATCAAAAGAGTCATCGATATAACGATCATTTTATATCTATAACGCATACACCTTGCAACTAAATAAAGACTATAAAACAAAACAGTTTATAGTTTTGTCATTTGACCAGTTCGATTCCAGGTTACGGAAGACCAATTTTCAAAAAATCCATGAATGTAATACCTATATATTGTTTTCAAAAATGAAATAAAGTTTATTTTGCGTAGAATTCGCTATTCCCAATATTTAAGGATGTTGCCGTCAATGTAGCGTTAGTTTTTTCTACCCTGTATATGTGTTCTCAATTATACTATTATTATTCGCTGTTCATGATGGATCACTAATCATTGGATAGCTCTTAAAAAACATTGTTTGGATATATGTTATTATCAATTTCTAGATGTACACGAATACAATTTTTTCAAGAATTTATTTTACAACTACGGAACCCTACAATTCAAAGCTCCTCGATGACAGACTTCTGAGTTCTGCTGTGCTTGTAAAATACTTTTGTAATTTTACAACGTTTTGAATTGGCTTTTAAATGGTGTAATTCATACACGCCACCTGTAACAATCCTATATTCAAATACTAAATTGTTATCTTTATCAAACAGCACACTGCTTATTAATTCTACGTGAGGTGGTAGTTCAAGAAGACCTACTTCTACGTGTTGGTTAGTGTCGTAGTCCAACCTTTGAATGTTAATGTTTCTTCCCTTCTGATATATAAAATAAGCTTTATCTTGTCTGTCCGTTGATAAAATTACGTTTGTATCATTTAAAATCTTAACAGGAGTTTCAGTTCCAGCTGTAAGTTTGTATACACTGCATGAAAACGAGTTTATTAATGTAGTTACACAACCATTAAAATATATATCGCCGCGCTTATCTATGATCTCTGGTTTGAAATAGCTAAACATCCTTTCTACGTTATTCAGAGTGGTATATTTCTTCACTTGGCCACCATCTATAGTGTAAATGTTTCTATCAATAAACCCCATCAAACCATAGAGTTTATCTGTAAACCAAAGTTTAATGACGGGGTTGTTTGTCATATGAAATCTCAAACTTTCATTCGAGGCAGGATTGTATTTATACATGTTTTGATTCCAAAAATCTGCAATGAACATGTCATGGGTTTTTTGATCTACAGTTATACTTTGAAAGATCTGGAGTACAAAAATAGGTGTTGCTTCAATAGATTTGTCGGTTAAGTTTAAAAATTTTAACGTGTCGTCATCTTTGTCGACGAAATACAGAATGTGTTTCATTCGATCTATAGCTACTGCATCGTTCCGTCCAATTTTGGGTGAGTCAAGTAATGCGTTACTCCCGTAGCACACGCCGTCGAGGCATAGATCACAGGCTGTTGAGTCCAACCCTCGCCCTGAAGATATCGCCAACAAGACCAGTAAAAGAAACCTGTGAACAAAAATAATTTCAAATATGTGTACATAATGCAAATAGGGCACAGAATAGAATCGATATTTTTTCGGCTTAGATCAAAGAAATTTGTTCGCACCGCCACCACCGCCACCCTTCTTTCGTGTTTCCTGCTCTAATAGCCAGATAACCCTAATAGCCTCTTTAGTTGTATTTTCTGAGAAAAGTCAAGCGGGCCTTATAATTTGAAAACACCATAATCACTACGACATTCAAGTGCGGGAAGGTTAAAAAAAAACCGGCCAAGTGCGAGTGTGTACAACATTACACACTATATTATAAACTTTTTTTTTTATAACAAATAAACACGTTTGTCGTATGGAAGCCTCCATTAATTGTTTTTTTTTTCATTATTTTTTTTATTTTCAAAGTGAATATACAAATAACCTTTTATTTATTAAGTGCGAGTCTACCTGTTGCCCACAAAACCCACGTTTGTTTTATAGGAGCCCCACTTAAATATTTACTTTATTGGGTTTTTTAACCGACTTCCAACCGAAAAGGAGGAGATTATATGTTCCACTGTATGTATTTTTTCTGTGTTTGTTCACCGATTACTCCGTCAATTGCGGACCGATTTTGGAAATTATTGGTTGGTTTTAGGTTATACTTTCGAGGTGGTCCCATTGTCACCAAATCTAAATCTGATGAGGGGATCGGTAAGGAATTGAGGGACCTCTTCAAATATTGTAGGCAAACATTTAGCGATTTAAGTATTTTTTGTAACAAGTCTAGTATTTGCATTCAGAAAGTATCACTTGATGCGGTGGAACTGATGAGGAAGACCACAGGTGGATACCGGAACTCCTCAAAGGTACCTATTTCAAGGATGGCGATAAGATATCTCGATTAAGATAGTTGAGCGACTACAACGAAGAACATTAACTTGATGAAATATGACAATGACTTTCCCGCGGCGTTGCTTACGGCGGCGCGCTTGAAATAACTTGAATTTGTAAATGAAAATTGATAGTACAGTAAATACTCCTCTCCCATATTTGCGGTGCCCATCAGGGTTCATAATGAGCTATTCTAGTGTTAACTTCTAAGCTAGCAAGTAAGATCTATTTAAAACATTATGATTGCAATAAATGATTGAGTACCTATTGAGTATTGAACTTAAAGTTTCATATCAACTAAGAAGTGGGACTACGTAACAGCGTATAATGATCACTAAAATTTATAAAATAAAATAAATGTTATAAAAACCAAAAACCGCCTTTAATCACTATATAGGTGTACATTTTTTTTTATTAATAGGTAACTTTTTCTCTTATTCTTATTGTTTTATTTATTTGTTCCCTTAATAATTCAGATTAGACACGTTCTCCTGGTCAACTACGCATGATACTTTATTTAATAATTTAATGTTTTATATAATGCAAGGTTAAGTACTTATTATAATTGTATTAATGAAATAAACTAAACAGAATCACACAGTTTTATATTAAGTTATATTAAGCTACTTAAAAAAGGTGTCATTTTTGCACACATGAGAAAGAAAACAAACCAGTAAAAACACTGGCATAAACCTTCTAGTGTTTCTATAAATTCTACTATATTTGGGACAACACTACAAATATCACTTGGAGGAACTAAAGTGATGCGCTGGATGTGACATATTCAACTTGATCAAAAGAGTCCGGGCAAGAGCATGTCGCCACGCTCAGGGCAGGGCTCCGAGCCGCTACTATAAACACGGAAACACTATCTCAAAAACCACAAGCATAAACTAATTTTCTCTTCAAAGTTATTTGTGGTCGACTGAGATGATTTTAAGTATATATAAACTCTCGGCCTGTGTCTCACAAACCAGTCAAGTCTACTTAGTCAAGAAAGTTTTACTGTTTACTTAGTTAAGGATGGAAAAATCGAACGCCACTTGGATGGCAACTGCCTTAAATATTGGGAATACAAATTCTATGCAAAAGAGACTTCATTCAATTTTGCAGAGACGTGCTTTACTATACATATCAAAAGAGTCATCGATATAACGATCATTTTATATCTATAACGCATACACCTTGCAACTAAATAAAGACTATAAAACAAAACAGTTTATAGTTTTGTCATTTGACCAGTTCGATTCCAGGTTACGGAAGACCAATTTTCAAAAAATCCATGAATGTAATACCTATATATTGTTTTCAAAAATGAAATAAAGTTTATTTTGCGTAGAATTCGCTATTCCCAATATTTAAGGATGTTGCCGTCAATGTAGCGTTAGTTTTTTCTACCCTGTATATGTGTTCTCAATTATACTATTATTATTCGCTGTTCATGATGGATCACTAATCATTGGATAGCTCTTAAAAAACATTGTTTGGATATATGTTATTATCAATTTCTAGATGTACACGAATACAATTTTTTCAAGAATTTATTTTACAACTACGGAACCCTACAATTCAAAGCTCCTCGATGACAGACTTCTGAGTTCTGCTGTGCTTGTAAAATACTTTTGTAATTTTACAACGTTTTGAATTGGCTTTTAAATGGTGTAATTCATACACGCCACCTGTAACAATCCTATATTCAAATACTAAATTGTTATCTTTATCAAACAGCACACTGCTTATTAATTCTACGTGAGGTGGTAGTTCAAGAAGACCTACTTCTACGTGTTGGTTAGTGTCGTAGTCCAACCTTTGAATGTTAATGTTTCTTCCCTTCTGATATATAAAATAAGCTTTATCTTGTCTGTCCGTTGATAAAATTACGTTTGTATCATTTAAAATCTTAACAGGAGTTTCAGTTCCAGCTGTAAGTTTGTATACACTGCATGAAAACGAGTTTATTAATGTAGTTACACAACCATTAAAATATATATCGCCGCGCTTATCTATGATCTCTGGTTTGAAATAGCTAAACATCCTTTCTACGTTATTCAGAGTGGTATATTTCTTCACTTGGCCACCATCTATAGTGTAAATGTTTCTATCAATAAACCCCATCAAACCATAGAGTTTATCTGTAAACCAAAGTTTAATGACGGGGTTGTTTGTCATATGAAATCTCAAACTTTCATTCGAGGCAGGATTGTATTTATACATGTTTTGATTCCAAAAATCTGCAATGAACATGTCATGGGTTTTTTGATCTACAGTTATACTTTGAAAGATCTGGAGTACAAAAATAGGTGTTGCTTCAATAGATTTGTCGGTTAAGTTTAAAAATTTTAACGTGTCGTCATCTTTGTCGACGAAATACAGAATGTGTTTCATTCGATCTATAGCTACTGCATCGTTCCGTCCAATTTTGGGTGAGTCAAGTAATGCGTTACTCCCGTAGCACACGCCGTCGAGGCATAGATCACAGGCTGTTGAGTCCAACCCTCGCCCTGAAGATATCGCCAACAAGACCAGTAAAAGAAACCTGTGAACAAAAATAATTTCAAATATGTGTACATAATGCAAATAGGGCACAGAATAGAATCGATATTTTTTCGGCTTAGATCAAAGAAATTTGTTCGCACCGCCACCACCGCCACCCTTCTTTCGTGTTTCCTGCTCTAATAGCCAGATAACCCTAATAGCCTCTTTAGTTGTATTTTCTGAGAAAAGTCAAGCGGGCCTTATAATTTGAAAACACCATAATCACTACGACATTCAAGTGCGGGAAGGTTAAAAAAAAACCGGCCAAGTGCGAGTGTGTACAACATTACACACTATATTATAAACTTTTTTTTTTATAACAAATAAACACGTTTGTCGTATGGAAGCCTCCATTAATTGTTTTTTTTTTCATTATTTTTTTTATTTTCAAAGTGAATATACAAATAACCTTTTATTTATTAAGTGCGAGTCTACCTGTTGCCCACAAAACCCACGTTTGTTTTATAGGAGCCCCACTTAAATATTTACTTTATTGGGTTTTTTAACCGACTTCCAACCGAAAAGGAGGAGATTATATGTTCCACTGTATGTATTTTTTCTGTGTTTGTTCACCGATTACTCCGTCAATTGCGGACCGATTTTGGAAATTATTGGTTGGTTTTAGATTATACTTTCGAGGTGGTCCCATTGTCACCAAATCTAAATCTGATGAGGGGATCGGTAAGGAATTGAGGGACCTCTTCAAATATTGTAGGCAAACATTTAGCGATTTAAGTATTTTTTGTAACAAGTCTAGTATTTGCATTCAGAAAGTATCACTTGATGCGGTGGAACTGATGAGGAAGACCACAGGTGGATACCGGAACTCCTCAAAGGTACCTATTTCAAGGATGGCGATAAGATATCTCGATTAAGATAGTTGAGCGACTACAACGAAGAACATTAACTTGATGAAATATGACAATGACTTTCCCGCGGCGTTGCTTACGGCGGCGCGCTTGAAATAACTTGAATTTGTAAATGAAAATTGATAGTACAGTAAATACTCCTCTCCCATATTTGCGGTGCCCATCAGGGTTCATAATGAGCTATTCTAGTGTTAACTTCTAAGCTAGCAAGTAAGATCTATTTAAAACATTATGATTGCAATAAATGATTGAGTACCTATTGAGTATTGAACTTAAAGTTTCATATCAACTAAGAAGTGGGACTACGTAACAGCGTATAATGATCACTAAAATTTATAAAATAAAATAAATGTTATAAAAACCAAAAACCGCCTTTAATCACGCATATTTTTTTATTTTTTCATTGTACATAGGCAGCGACCTAATACGAGTAGTTTAGTCGAACTGAAGTCGGCGACCACAGTGTAGTTAGCTAAAAAGAAGTTATTTTATGCGTTTTTGAAGGTGGTTTTTTTGTTTTTTAATACATTTATTTTTTGTTATATCTGTGAAAATTTCAACTGTCTAGCTATCACGGTTCATAAGATACAGAGATGGTGACAGACAGGCAGACAAGGGAGTCTTAGTAATAGGATTCCGTTTTTACCCTTTGGGTACGGAACGCTGAAAACAAGTTAAACTCAGCGTTCATAAAGCTCACGAGTCGATTCCGCTCCAAGCGAGCGTTCACGAAGTACCTGGTTAAGAACCGTAATGTCCATAATCAACCGATATTTATCAAACCGTTCTTAAGCCCTTGCACATGCGTGTAGGCCCTAACAGCAGCCGTGCTTCCTATAAGAAGGCCACTGTTTAGAAGAAGCGCTTAATAAACCTCATGTCAGTTTTTTCACAAAATTAGAGCGTTGCTTTTAGGTAATTGAGGGGTGAAGCGAAAATGGCGGACAGTAAGAACGTTGAATATAATATTACAATAATACATATAGGTCCGAGTAGATACATAATATAACGCCTTAATTTCCAGAGCGGAGAAGGCCGAGCTACAGTAATACCAACAATTCTAAAAAGACTACTTTATAATTTTGTTACCACATTTTGCACAATCAAGCCAGGGCTGGGATTCTACACGGTAATAACGATATCGTATTTGACGTGTTTCCGTGTAGTCAACGTTTTGACTCTTATGTCATTTACAATAATGGCGACTGTGACATAAACGATTCTTAAACGTGTCAAACACGATATCGTTTTAACGCACCTGTGTTGCTAGACAAGTTGCATTCGACAATCGTTAGCGATTATGTTTCGATTGAAAAATATATGGAATTGACGTAAGTGTCACGTTACTATCTCGGTGGCTTACGTCAATTCCATACATTTCTCAATCGAAACATAATCGCTATCGATTGTCGAATGCAACTTGTTTAGCACCACTGAATAGAGGCCCAGGACGTTTACTAGTGTATTAGTGACAGGTTGCAAGCCCATCGCCTAATAGTACTACAAGCCCTTAGTCGCCTCTTACGACATCCACGGGAAGACATGGAGTGGCACTGTTCTAACCTGGCAACCACACGGGGGCAACAATTATAATTATTAATTCAGGAAATTAAGTAGGCTCCCAACATTAATTGAGTAAGGCTGTTCAATAACGTACAGCAGTCCTTGATTGTGAAGAAGCGCATAAATAAACTCTGAAATCTGAAGGTTCTAATACATTAAATTTAAACTGCATCTTGATTTTAGACCATTTTTCACAAGCAGCTTGTGTGCATTCAAACCTAACACACATTTTTAATGTTGATCTTAGATTTACTAAAAGACGTCCACATTTAATCTAAAAAAGGTACTAACGCTCCTTAACCACAATTTTATAAAGTGAAAACGACTAGGTGATTTTGGGGTGAAAACCGGTATTTTGCCAATTTCATTTCAAACAGCGCCTTACCTTTAAAAACTGTTTTGCCAAGCCGTTCAAAAGATAAAGGGGTCAAAGATATTTTGCAAGATAAGTCTTAACCCTTACATTACAAGAAAAAAAAAAACTTGAATTCAAACAACGTAGAAAAATACTAACAAAGAAATATTAAAAGGTGAACATTATTATTTAGTATGTGCATTACTAGATTCTCTGCCAATTTAAAGGTTTAAGATATAACAGGATGGAACAGGTATAAGTATAACTATACATACTCAGTTTCCATTATTAGAGTCCCCTCAGATTTGCTTCTTTAATATAATACACTTGAATGATACACGACTTGCTAAGCTCTTGAGTTTTGTTAGTATTTATATTATTTCTTATCAAAATATGTTTAAGGCTTCGGTCACACAGCGGGCGGGACGGGACGGCGATGGCCGGCGGGGCGTGATTAGTTGCACATGTACAGTAGGAATAGGAGACGCCCCACAGAGTCCCGTCGGCGCCGCGTCCATGCGCCGTCCCGCCGCGTTCTGGTTGTATTTCACCGGGCGCGACGGCGACGCCGATGTGATTTCTATGGATGTTTAGCAAGCCGGTAGGGCGGGAGCACGTCGCGGTCGACGGAACGGCAACGTTATACTACTCCGTCAAGAAAGTACCGGGAAAAGTTAGTTATTCTTCCAAATTTATTTAATTGTCTTCAAAGTATGCTCCTTCAGAATTTATACACTTACGTGAACGAATTATCCACTCATCGAAATAATTTTATAACGCTCTTACTGGAATTGTATTTAATTCCGTTTCCTTTATGTTTATACCGAATGAAAACGAGTGACTCTAGATTTATTTGATGCACCCATTTCCGTTAACGCTGTTCTTTGCTAGTTAACGCAAACACGATCAACACTGTTTCCACATCAAAATCGCTTAGTTTCTTGTTCTCTAATGATCGAGAAACCACGCAGCGCTTGGCGCAACAGTGGCGTAACGTGTCACGCCTGCAGTGTGACCCGCACGCTGCGCCGACGTAGCGCCGATTCGCCGTCCTGTCCCGCTCGCTGTGTGACTGAAGCTTTAATTAGAACTACTATCTAAATTAAACTGAAAAAAGTTTTGATTAAGAAACTAACTACGTCTTTATCGCTTTCGGGACTTTAACCTAACCTTAGGACCTTGTTTTAAAATAATAAAAATACAGGATTTTCCTTGAGTTCAATTCTTAGAACAAATTTCACCATACGATGTTTAATTTAATCAATGTTTATCGACTATTCATTCATACATTTTGACAACGACTAACGCTTAAATAATGTGGTTAACTTCGTATGGTGGAATTGGTAAAGTCCCCTAGCAGGCGCTAGGTCGAGCACGAATATTTCAATCTGCTGACTGCGCTGAGGTAACTTTGGTGTGAAGGGGTATTCTGTAGGCGCCTGAGAGAAGCAAAGAGCCTGCAACTGACCTCGGCGACTTGACATGATCAACACAGAGACAATAAGTAACTCAATTCTTTTTAAAAAAAAACGTCATTCGATACTAAAAGTTCAGATAAAATAATGTTTAATTATAGTTTATGAAGTTGCAGTTTGATACGTAGTATCTCTTAGGCTGAGTTGTTTGATCAGTAGGATAGTTAACTGAACTAAAGGTTAAAATTGGAAAACCTGCGAAGATGTCGTTATTGTAATCTAGGTCATCGCCACTATCTCTACCATGTGTATGAATGAACAATGCCATCGTCACCAGGGCGTTATGTGGCTTACAGTCTATACTATGTACGTATACACGTATAATAATATGTACGTGATCACTTTATTGTACAAATGAGACACCAAAACAATATCTCACACTTGAACATTTTTAGTATTTGCTGTTTATCTTTAGGATGTGTACTGTGACCAACATTGACGATGGTATGTTCTACCGTTTTTAAGACACAACCAAAATAAAAAGTCCGTTAAAGTAAAAAGCGTTTCTTTTATGGCGACCCTCTGAAAATAAAGCAGGAGAATTAGTAGCAGCAGACAGTTTATACGTCTTCAGTCCATGCTGATGGAAATAGGAATCGCCACGTTTGTCAATGATCAAATAGCCTTGTAATAAACAAACCTAAACATTGCTTATCTACGCCATCTGCCGACCGCTAGCTAGACTAACCAACACCGCACAGCCGCCTCCTCGCTGTTGGTAGGTTTAGTTTGTTTTAGGTTTACAGCAGGCCCGGAGGGCCAAACCACCTAGAAATAGGAGCTCCGCGGTAGCTGAGCTTCGTCGACACTGTCTCTTTGATGTCCTGCTAATAATAATGTTTTGCGAATATCGTGTTTTGCTAATATCATGTTTTGTGAATATCATGTTTTGCTAATATGATATTAACATACCGAATGATTACTGCAGTTACTATGATTACTCCGGTTTTCTACTAAGTATAGGCATGATCATTTTCCTGGAAACCTTTACCAAACCTTTATAGAGTAGGTACTCCTTAAAACGGTAAGTGAAGTTAATTTTTTTCTTTTTTTTTCGTTCTAGACGGGAACTATTTCCGAAATGAAACAATTAAACAAGATTACGATTTATTTCACTATATAGATATACATTTTAATTTTTTCTATTACTAGTTACATTTATTCTCTTATTCTTATTCTTTTTTTCTTATTTTTTTCCCTTAATAATTCAGGTTAGACACGTTCTCCTGGTCAGCTACGCATGATACTTTATTTCATAATTCATTGTTTTATATAATGTAAGGTTAAAGTACTTATTACAAATGTATTTAACTAACCAGAATCACACAACATTTAGTACACATAATATGAGAAAGAAAATAATCCAGTAAAACACTGGCATACACCTACTCGTGTTTCTATAAATTCTATTATTTTTGGGGCAACACTACACATATCACTTGGAGGACCTAAACTGATGCGCTGGATATGATATTTTCATTTTGATAAACATTGGATGAAACTTCCTTAAATATTGGGAATAGCGAATGCTATGCAAAAGAGACTTCAGTAATTTTTTGTAGTCAAATATGACAAAACAGTAAAGACGTGTCATACCGATCGAAAAGGTTATTGATATAACTATCATTTATATCTATAACGCATACACCTTGCACCTAAATAAAAACCAGAAAAGGATCAGTTTATTGTGTATTTGACAAGTTCGATTCCAGGTTACGGAAGATTAATTTTAAAAAGTCCATGGATGCAATATTACTGTTTTGAAAAATAAAATAAAGTTTCCATTGCGTAGAATTTACTATCCCCAATATTAAAGGACGTTGCCGTCCATGTGGCACTCGTTTTTGCCACCCTGTATATGTGTTCTCAATTATGCTATTATTATAGCTGTTTATGATGTCAAGCAAACCATTGGATAGCTCTTAAAAAAACAATATATATTCTTCAACAATTTATTTCACTAATTTTTCGGCTTAAATTACAACTTTGTAGTACCAAGACTCTCTGGATAAAACCGCGGACAGACGGACAACTTTACTACGGAACCCTAAAAATCAAAGCTCCTCGATGACAGACTTTTGAGTTCTGCTGTGCTTGTCAAATACTCTTGTAATTTTACAACGCTTTGAATTAGCTTTTAAATGGTGTAATTCATACATGCCACCTTTAAGAAACCAATATTGAAATACTAAATTGTTATCTTTATCAAACAGCGCGCGGGTAATTATTTCTACGCGAGGAGGTAGTTCAAGAAGACCTACCTCGACATGTTGGTTAGTGTTGTAGTCCAACCTTTGAATGGTAATGGTTCTTCTCTGCTGGTATATAAAATAAGCTTCATCGTGTCTGTCCGTTGCTAAAATTACGTTTGTATCATTTAAAACCTCAACAGGAGTTTCAGTTCCAGCTGGAAGTTTATGAACCCTGCATATTAATATTGAAACAGTAGTAACACAACCATTAAAATAAATATCGCCGCGCTTATCTATGATCTGTGGATCGAAATAGCTAAACATCCTTTCTAAGTTATTCAGAGTGGTATATTTCTTCACTTGGTCACCATCTATAGTGTAAATGCTATTATTAATATACCCTACCATACCATAGAGTCTATCTTTAAACCAAAGTTTCTTGACGGGGTAGTTTAGTTGAAATCTCAAACTTTCATTTGAGGCAGGTTTGTATTTATACATTGATTGATTTAAAAAATCTATAATGAACATATCATGTGTTTTCTGATCAACAGTAATGCCTTCAAGGATTTGTCGTACAACAATAGGAGTTGCTTCAATGGATTTGTCGGTTAAGTTTAAAAATTTTAACGTGTCGTCATCTTTGTCGACGAAATACAGAATATGTTTCATTCGATCTATAGCTACTGCACTGTTCCGGAAAATTTTAGGAGGGGCAAGTAGTGCGTTACTCCCGTAGCACACGCCGTCGAGGCATAATTCACAGGCTGTTGAGTCCAACCCTTGCCCTGAAGGTATCGCCAACAAGACCAGTACAAGAAACCTGTGAACAAAAATAAATACAAATGTCTGTACATAATGCAAATAGGCCACATGCACAGAATAGAATCGATATTTTTTCGACTTCGATCAAAGAAATTTGTCCACACCGCCACCACCACCACCCTTCTTTCGTGTTTCCTGCTCTAATAGCCAGATAACCCTAATAGCCTCTTTGGTTGTATTTTCTGCGTGAAGTCAAGCGGGCCTTATAATTTTAAAAAACCATAGTCACCACGACATTCAAGTGCGGGAAGAATAAAAAAACCGGCTGTGTGCGAGTCTGACTCGCACACAAAAGGTTCCGTACCGTTATCTGTATAACATTAGACACTATATTATAAATAAATAAAAAAAATGCGGATTATTAGGTTTGATGTATGGAAGCCCCCTTTAATTTATTTTATTTTAGTTTAACTATTTATTTCTATTTATTTATACAATTAATTTTCCGTGAGCTTTTTAAGTGGCAACCTGTTACCGATATTAATCTTGAGCAAAAAACGGCAACAAATTCACGCTGGTTGTATAGGAGCCCCCCTTTAATATTTATTTTATTCGGTTAATAGTATTTTTTGTTATAGCGGCAACAGAAATACATCATCTGTGAAACTTTAAACTGTCCAACTATCACGGTTCATGAGATCCAGAGATGGTGACAGACAGACAGACAGACAGGGCAGTAATAGCCTAATAGGGTCCCGTTTTTACCCTTTGGGTACGGAACGCTGAAAAGAAGTTAAGCTCAGCGTTCATAAAGCTCACGAATCGATTCCGCTCCAAGCGAGCGTTCACGAAGTACCTGGTTAAGAACCGTAATGTCCATAATCAACCGATATTTATCAAACCGGTCTTAACCCCTGCACATGCGTGTAAGACCCTAACAGCAGCAGTGCTTCCTAAAACAAGGCCACTTTTTATTAGAAGCGCTTAAAAATCTCATGTGACTTTTTTCACAAAAGGTGAACGTTGCTTTTGATTGAGGGGGAAGATAAAATGGTGGACAGTACTTGCGTTGAAAAAAATGTAACAATAATTATATACCTAAAGGTACGAGTACATATATCGACGGTGATACTCCAATACCGCGTATCTAATAAATCCATTAAGTTGCAAAATTTACCTTACTGACTTACTTGCTAAGGTGTATTTTACACCTGATCTTCTTTGTTAATTACGCGGTATTGAAATATCACCGACGATAATAATATCACGCCTTCATTTCCAGAGTGGGGTAGGCAGAGGTACAGAAATACCAACAAGTTGACTCTTGTGTTAATACACAATACAGGTTGCAAGCCCATCGCCTAACAGTACTGCAAGCCCTTATTCCCTGAGTCGCCTCTTTCTACATCCACGGGAAGACATGGAGTGGCACTATTTTAACCCGGCAACCATACGGGGGCAATAATAATAATCATTAGATGTAATAAGAAAATTAAGTAGGTACCTACCTATTTATCAAATAATTAAATAAGGTAAAGCGGTCCTTGATTGTAAGGAAGCTCATAAACTAAATCGAAAATGTGAAGATAAGTACTTATACAAAATAAAAAACCATCTTGTCGAATTTAGGCTATTTTGCATGTGAAAAGCAAGTGCATTAAAACGTAATAAAAAGTTTTTTAATGATGATCATTAAATTAACTAAAAGACGTCCCCTTTTCATCTGAAACATGAACTAACGCTTCTTAACCACAATTTAATAAATTGAAAATAAGTAGGTAAAGATTTTGGGGTACAAACTGAAAACTGTTTTGACAAGCCATAACTATAAAAGGTGTCAAAGATATTTTGCAAGCTAAGTCTTAAAGATTATAACAAGACGAAACAGTTATTAGTTTAACTGTACATACCCAGTTTCCATTATTAAAGTCCTCTCAGTATTTGCTTCTCTAATATGAATGATACACGACTTGCTAAACTCTTGAGTTTTGTTAGTATTTATATTATTTCTTATCAAAATATGTTTAAGGCTTCGGTCACACAGCGGGCGGGACGGAACGGCGATGGGAGGCCGGCGGGGCGTGATTAGTTGCACATGTACAGTAGGAATAGGAGACGCCCCACAGAGTCCCGTCGGCCCCGCGTCCACGCGCCCTCCCGCCGCGTTCTGGTTGTATTTTACTGGGCGCGACGGCGACGCCGATGTGATTTCTATGAATGTTTAGCAAGCCGGTAGGGCGGGAGCACGTTGCGTTCGACGGAACGGCAACGTTATACTACTCCGTCAAGAAAGTACCGGGAAAAGTTAGTTATTCTTCCAAATTTATTTAATTGTCTTCAAAGTATGCTCCTTCAGAAATGATACACTCACGTGAACGGATAATATTTTAATAACTCTTTTTCTGGAATTGCATTTAATTTTCTACCGAATGAAAACGGGTGCCTCTAGATTTATTTCATGCACCTATTTACATTAACGCTGTACTGTGCTAGTTAACACAAACACAAGCAACACCATTTCCATATCAAAATGACTAGGCATCTTGTTCCCTAATGATCGAGAAATCACGCCGCGCTTGGCGGGACGGCTGAGTGACGTGTCACGCCTGCAGTGTGACCTGCTCGCTGCGCCGACGCCCCACCGACGTGGCATAGGTTCGCCGTGCTGTCCCGCCCGCTGTGTGACTGAAGCTTTAAATAGAACTACTATCTAAATTAAACTGAAAAACGGTTTTGATTAAAAAAAATACTGTCTTTATCGCTATGTACGCAATTGATAGAAGAATCGGCTAGGTCAAGAGGGAACTAACCTTGGGACCTTGTTTTAAAATAATAAAAAATAAAGGATTTTCCTTGAGTTCAATTCTTAGAACCAATTTCACCATACGATGATATATTTAATTAATGTTTATCGACTGTTAGTTCATACATTTTGACAACGGCTTACGCTGTTATCGTCTGTTAACTTCGTGTGGTGGAATTGGTATAGTCCCTTAGCAGGCGCTAGGTCGAGCACGAATATTTCAATCATACCTACGTCACGTTTTCGATTCTCACTTATTCATTTACTATTTGAAAAGGTGTTCTTACCTAGGCATTAAGTTCCTAATTACTTTACACTCTTTTAAGGGTTATTTCGAAATGAAACAATAACAGTTTACTTTCGGAACAATCAACCAAAACAGTCAAAATGGAGAAAAAACACATTCTGTTAAATTGGGCCTATTTAAGAATTAAATTGCAGTAAGAAGAGACGTAAGATTTAGAGTATCTTACTTGAATTTTGCAAAAACTCAAAAACCTAATAGAACATGAGTTTTTTTTTCAGAAAAATTTGAACTAGACAAATATTAAGAAATGATTAGAAATAAAACCATGTGTGGTTGCCGGGTTACAAAAGTGCCACTCTATGTCTTCCCGTGGATGTCGTAAGAGGCGACTAACTTGTACAAAATATGTTGACTGAATTATCAACAAGTTTCTTTATAGTTGTTGGTATTTCTGTAGCTCTGTCTATCACACTCTGGGAAAGGCGTGATGTTATTTTTAGAAATTAACATTGTCATAAAGCACTCTCAAAGTTTTATTATGCACGTTTATCTCGTAAGGACGTACTGGGTGGCCAGAGGGCTGGCAGCTAATTCGGCCAAAGGATAAGCCATGCTGTTCCAAGAGCTAATGCTGCCAGCCTCCTGGGCACCATCAGCAGTGACAGCGATTTGGTTCATATTTTTAACCTACAGTTAGTTTAGTAATTTAAGTTTATTTATGTAGTTTAGTTATAATGCTAGGTTGATTCGTTTTTATCATAATAATAATATATATTTCACAAATGAATGTATTATTGTGTATCTTTTACTTAATAAAAATACTTTTAGTTATTTATTAACTCAGAATGTATTTTTTTAAGGTCTAATTATCTACTAAACATCTATCTCTTTAAGAAATATAAATTTATCTTACATGAAAAGTATATATGCGTCTATTTATAGGGTTCCAGCTTCCTTCATACCATATTTCATTAAAATCGATTCAGCGGTTTAGCAGCGAAAGCGTAACAAACAAACAGTTCCACATTTATAATAAGTATAGATATGGAATAGTACAAGGGGATTTCAACTTCAAACAATAACTAATAGAAAGCAATCTTAAAAACCCGTGCATTTTTGATACTGTCGTCAATGCAATGTAATTTTTTAAATCTCTTTATTCTTCTTATCCTCATTACTTTCATTAAAATATTATAGCCTATGCACTCCCACAACCAAGGCGAATCTAACGACACCTCACTCTTCAAAATCAACCCTTAGGCTCGGTTTTGGTTTTAAAAGCAACATAGTTACCTAATTAGGTACAAACCACACAAATTGTCTGCCCTTAGCGATTTTTAAACCCGGGACACCTTCGAAGGCAGGGTCACTATCAACTACGTTAACGTCGTCGTGCGTGCGTGTGTGTGTGTGTGTGTGTGTGTGTGTGTGTGTGTGTGTGTGTGTTTGTGTGTTGTTTTCTGCAAGCATGTTACGTATAAGTAAACGTTCCTTAAAGTAAGTATTCCTTAAACACGTTCCATCATTTATTACGCGAAATTTTTGTAATGGAGCTTAATAAATACTTCTTCTTTTCTTTGACTTTTATTTAGTAACTTCTAACCAGTTAAGTCTACAGCTGTGATTTTTGTTTCGTGAGTAGACAAATAGTCGGTCTTCACTGTCAAATTAACATAACGGTCACAAAATAACCAGTATTTTCCAAGAATAATTTTCGTAAATGTAACCTATTTAAACTACAACAACTTTAAATTCCGAAAACTAGTTCAAAAACTTGTTCCTTTTTCTTAGCGTGTCGACGACTAAATTCAGTCGTGTAACTGCTATAGCTCCGTCCTTAACGCTCATCAAAACTGAATCGCTTAGGCATGTCATGGTAACCCCTCTAACCAATATTCCGCCATGCAAACGGCGTTGTCAGTGGCCTATAGATCCTGCCACGTGCAGGTGTCGGGGCACGCGGGGAGGTGCAGGAGATGTGCCATGGTCAGCGGCTGTTACCAAATCTCCTGTTTTTACAGGGGATCTACTGAAATCGGGGTATATCTACTGTTCTACTTATTTTCCCAAAAAAACTACTTAATTTTAGAATTTGGCACAAAAAATAACCATGACACAAAAATGAACAAAAAATATGTAAAAAAAATAATACAATTTTATTCTCATGAGGATAAAAATAATCAACCTTTTTTTACGTGTATAAGTGCCCATGCGGCGTACTTTCTTTATTTATTTAAATAGCTGGTAACAACTGTAGCTTTCATAATGACTTTATTTCACAATACCCTGTTAAAAGGGTGCTTTTCAAAAAAAGGGGTATCTATCATTTTATTGAAACACCTTTCCCCGAATCTATCATTTCATCGAATTTCATTTCATCAAACGCAATTTTCTGCTAAAACCATAATATTTTACAATTCGTGACATTATTTATTTATAAATAAAATAGACAGACATTTTGACTTTCAGATGTTTTGGATTTATTTAGTCGTAGCAGAAAACAGGTATTTTGGGTGTCAATCGTTTTGAAATTTATAATGAAATATTGGGCATTGAGAATATAAGGAAATTCGAAATTTTTGGCATGATTACAATACGTGTAAGTGAAATTGAGATTAAGGCCAATTAAATATCAACACATTATGAATCTAAAATATGAAACCATTTTAAGATTGTTTTTTTTATTAATATTTAATCTTTATTGCCCAAAAGGTGAACCTAATGCATAATGGCATTCTCCTCTCTTTTCTATTGTAACGTTAATTTAAACCCATTTTTGAATTTTCTGCTAAATATTATGGTGAGTACATTTAGAAACTCAAATAGACAATAAATACTATCTCAACCATATTTTTATTGCAAAACAAAGCAGTTCTAAAAACACATCCGTTTCCGGTTAGAACGGGCAAGCTGCAGAGCATTCCCAAACGTGGAATTCTTATGAAATAACTGAGAATATTCTCGATAACATTCAAGAGCGAGAAGAGAATTTAGAATTATAAATAAAAAGTTTTACAACTATAGAAGTTAATTAATTAATTTAATTTTCTGTGTACAACAAAAGGCGGATAAAATGCTTGAAGGCATTCTCCTACCAGTCAACCACATGATTAAACAGAGTATAACCGGTGCGATAAGAGAACCTAACAGTTAGAAAATGATAGAAGTTTCTGGTTTAATCTGTGGGGCTAGATAAGTTGCATTCGATAATCGTTAGCATTATGTTTCGATTGAAACATGTACGGAATTGACGCAAGCCACCAAAATAGTACCAAATGACTATCTCGGTAGTCACATCAAATCAAATACATACATTTTTCTATCGAAACTTAATCGCTAACCATTCTCAAATGCAATTTGTCTAGCCCCACTGGCCAGTTACGACTAGATTTGGTATAGTAATACAAATTATTCTTACACACGGTACACGATAGTCTATCTATCTTATTTAAAAGCTACTTCTTGGCAGTATAGCTAAAGGTAAGCTCAATTTGTTTTGGATCCCAGGAGTTCGATTTTTGAATCTCACCAACGGCAAATGAGTAGCTTCAAAATCAATTTATATGGCGATTTCGTTCGCCCCTTTATGGATTTGAAATCACAAAAGCATGATACTGTTAAATAAAGTCACCGCCTAACTCAATTTTAAAATTTCTCATTTATCATCAGTGAGATCCTCTTTGGTGTTCTAGTTGTAAATTAAATGAACACTTTTTAATTTAACAGCTTAAATACAGTTTCACATTGCCATAAAAAACAGTTTACGAATCAATAATGTCAAGTGCAGCTTCTCCATTTGTTACATATTCGTTGAAGGGCTGTTTTCTAATTTTACAACGCCACGGGGTTGCTTTCACATGATAAACTCTATCATTATGATCGTTGTCTATAGCATCATCATCGTCGTTCTTAACACGCTTAAGAGTAATAATTAAATTATTGTCTCTATCGAACTGCACATTGTGTATACCTTTGTTTTCTGTTGGATCGAAAAGACCCACTTCAATTAGTTTATTATTATCGTAGTTTAATTGATATACGTAAAGTAGTCGTTTCCTTGGGGTCTTGTAAGAGTCAAAGAAATAAACATTATCGTCTGCATCTGTTGCTAGAAAGTACGTGTTATTATCAAACACATGAGGAAAAGTGGCCCCAGCGTTCAGCCTATACGTATGGCAAATGCTATTGCTAGTACAGCCACAGAAATAAAAATCGCCATGCCTGTCCATTACTATTTCAGACACCTGTAAATGGTTCAGAGCTTCAATTTCGGTAAATTGAGTTAGCCATAAAGTGTACACTCTAGTACCTATCCCAGCATACAGTTTATTTTTGAAGTAGAGCGTGTTTAATCGCTCCCCGACGTTGTAGCTATAGCTATGGTTGGAACTGACATAGTACTTATGTAATAAATTATCCCAGGTATGAACGTACAGGATTTGCGTTCTCTGATCAACGGTGAAATAGTTGACGTGTCGCAAACTTGTGGACTTGACGGAATGGGTATTTAACCTAATAAACTTTAATGTGGCGTCGTCATTATCGTCGAAGTAGAGGATATGGTTGGTCCGGTCTATAGCGACTACCGGGTTGACTGATAAATTGAAGTTTGTTAAAAGCCTCGTCTCCTCGTAGCAAGTGCCTTTCAGGCATAAGTCACAAGCGCTTTTGGGCTTCGTGGCACGTTTTCGCGATATCGCGAACAGGGTCAGTAGAAGGAATCTGAAAATAAGTCAATCATTATACATTATTTCTGTGGCTGAGTACAAACGGATAGAAATCAACTTAACTGTTTAAAAAAGATAACGATGAATTGAGAAAGTACTCGTACACCCAAAACAACACTTCGTAACAAAATGGTCAAAAATGGTTAAAAGTTAACATAAATCTAGTTTAACATCTTAATTAAAAACAGAATGATCACGCGATTCCGACTTAGAGCAAATTTAAATTTTTTAGAGGTAACAAACAGGCAGAGCTATGTGCAATTTTGCTCACGCTCTACAACTGGCAATATTGCTAGAATTATTGTTAATATCGAGAAAAATATAACAATTCGTTCTTTGTACAAATTATTTATCTATTGTCATTTTTTAAAATTGTTACTTAACTGTAGCTCAGTTATTGCATCGGCTAGGATGAGCGGTTTAAAGTGCATTTAATCGGTTTGAAAAATGCACAAAGAGTTCTTCTCAAAGTCGCATTCCGGAAACCGCTTTCTATTCTATTTGTTAGGATTACAGTCTTGTGGATTCAAATGTCTATGGGTCTCAGATTGCACTTAAAATCAGGTGGCCTGAGTGTTCGTTTGCCTTCTCCTTGTCATTAAAAAAAGCGGCCAAGTGCGAGTCGGACTCGCTCATGAAGGGTTCCGTAGCAGCAAGACGATTTATGACGTATTAAAAAAAACCGGGCAAGAGCATGTCGGACCATGCTCAGTGTAAGCTTCCGAAGCCGTTAAGTACTACAAACATAAAAATCAACGAGCAATAACTAATTTTCTATTTAAAGTCAATTGGTGCCTTCTTAGATGATTTTAGTAGGTATAAACAGTTTAATCGCCTGTATCTCAAGAATCAATGATGTCTACTTAGTCGTGATAGTTTTCCTTTTAAATTCGTTATATGCTCTTTTATGTAAGATTTTTTTCAGATTTTTAGTACTTGGCTGTAGGGGTGGGGGGGCGGCGGGACACTTGAGTCTAACAAAAATTAGCGCTTTAAAGCTTAATATGTCATAAACGGATTACTTAATCGAAAAATACATCCCCACGTTACGTGTAGGGGAGGTACCCTAAATTTTTTTTTTTTTTTCATTTTATTATAACCACTTAGTTGGCGTGACTAATATGCACATTTATGCTAAATTACAGCTTTCTAGTACTAAGAGACTGTGCTAAGCTGCGGACGGACGGACGGACATGGCGAAACTATAAGGGTTCCTAGTTTGACTACGGAACCCTAAAAATGGGCTAAAACAATATTGCCTTTGACGTGTTTCCGTATTGTCAACGTTTTGATAACTCTCATTTTTTTTGACAGTAATGGCGCCCGAGAAAATAGTTCTGTTTTTTACGTAAAGATTACAGAAAATCTAAAATGAAAAAAAAGAGGAAAACTAATCTATAAGAGAACTATGCTAGATACTTACGAGTGAAGTAACAGGAAAATATTTCATTAACTTCACCTTTTGTACTCAAATGTGTGTTTTTGTGCAATAAATATCAAATAAATTAAAAAAATACAAATATTCCCTACTATACTGGGACTATTCTGGGAAATATGTAAGGGAACGACGCCACTGATTCGGACTGAATAATTTAAATTTAAAATTGACCTAGTCCCAAACTAAGCTCTAGGCTTGTACTATGAGTACTACTCGTAGACAACGATAAACATACTTTTTTTTTTTTTTTTTTTTTTTTCATGTTAAGGAGAAGGCACACGAGTACTCAGGCCACCTGATGGTAAGTGGAATCTGAGACCCATAGACATTTGAACTCTCAAGACTATAATCCTAAGACCTCAAATGCGTCGCCAACCCTGAGGACTAAGATAGAATGCCTCTATGCTAGCAACTACTTATATAGAGAAATACATTTACATACATAGAAAACATCCAATACTCAGGAACAAATATTCGCGCTCATCACACAAATATCTGCCTTTAAAATTTTAGACGTACCTTTTATCCATGATTGAAGTCGTTATAGTACTTGCTCCATTATTGTAATTCAGTGAACTGCTATTTGACTTACCAAACAATTGCTTTTATTGGCTACGTTTTTCGTAAGATCTTTGTTTTTCATTATCAATCGAAACAATAGAAAATAACATTTATTATTAGATTACGTGAATTGAAGTTTTATATTATATTATAACATATTGATGTCATGACATGACGATGAGATGAGATAGGTCAAAAGGTTAAATAATAGTTTTTTGGGGATAACCTTAGTTAATTCATACTTATTTTCATACCTGGGATAACTCGGGGCAAGTTCTAGGGATTTGATATCGATAAAAAAGATGTCGATATTGTAATTAAATACTGGTTATGACACCATGAAAAAAGTAAACAGTCTTATAAAAGGTGAGGAAATTTCAATAACCGACATAAATGAGAAATTGGCTTTGAGTCATTATAAATATTTAAAGAATGCCCCGTTGACCACTGTGGTCGTTGATAGAACGTTAAGTTTAGCAGTTTAAAGTATAGTAAGATATTTTCATCCAGACGGCAATCATTTATACCATCGAATATGGAAAAAATATTGAATGTATATCATGAAAACTATTTTAAAATAAACATATACATAGGTACACGTTTTAATTTGTTTCGTTCTTTGTTCAAATATGAGGAGAAAATAAGTAATAATCATTTATGTCACATAACATTTAGATTTTGGCAGTAACATCAATATATTTTTTCTCGAAAAAACATTTTGCTACATCACTTTCGTATAGATGCCCTGAGATATCCCAAGTATGCTTATATTCAAGTCAAGAAAAGTGAAAACGGGTCACTTAGCACAGAATTTCAATAGGAAATGACCGGTTCCCATTGCTCCTGAATGTATTACAAATTTGAAAGTAACTCTGTCCGTCTGTCTGTTCCGCTTTCACGAATAAACCACAGAACTGATTTCAATGAAACTTACAGAGTAAATAAAATACAGTAGGCGTCCACAAGCCTTGTCCCTAAAGAGCTCTGATGTCTTATAACTTATAACCACAGCACTCGCAAACTTTTACAGTGTGATGAGCAGGTGAGCTTCGTGCCGTCTCGCTCGTCCACAGTACCACTGTAAACAGTAGGTTGTCTTCAAACAAAGATATATCATGCGGCTCGCATGTGTGCGTTCCTCGCCGTTCGCTCCGGGAGCCATCACAAACAAAATCAACAGGACGCACTAAGGCTGCGTTTCTACTAGAGATGTGCGAGGATGCGTTGCGAGTGTGTGTGTCATGAACCTATAGAAACACTTCATTTACCTCAGCTCAGCTCTGGTGGAAACAGCTCAGCGGAGCAAGGTTTTTGTACATACAAAACAAGTGAAAGTTGGGTGCGAGGAACGTGTTGCGAGCAGGGATCGTTACCGGTATTCTGACTACCGGTTTCAAATGAGGTATAACCGGTTATAATTGCATTTTGCTATTTATATCGCTAAGCTCTGATTAGCGGTATAATGAATACCGGTATTCAAGCATATTATCGGTTTAGCCAATTGAGAACAATACTTATTTTTGATACTTTACCCCTAAAAACCATAACCAGTAAATCTGTCAGTGTCAATATACTCGTTTTTATTGTTTCTGTAAATGTTTTCGGTGTTGTTACAAAAAACTCAGACACGCCTTAGACAAGTCTGAAATTACAATTAATTACAGTCTTATTGACATCTTATTTATCGGGCGCAATAAATAGCAGTATTGAATACAGGTATTTAATACTATAAGTAGTGTATACATAGCGATAAAAACAAAAGCGGAATGACAATAAAACCTCTAATTCGAATGAAGGTATTTTTAGTGGTAACAATTTGTCAATTTAAATACAGGTATTTAATAAAACCGGTTATACAATCCCTGGTTGCGAGGGATGTGTTACGAGGCTCGCTCCTCTCCTGCCTCACCGCCCCCCGCTCGCTTATTTGAAAAAAAGCCCGCTCCCAGGGGCGGCACACTCTTTGATTTCTGTACCCTTAACATGAGTTACAATGGCCGTACTCGCTAGAGAGTCGAATGGTCTGTCCCTCTCTCTATTACTTATTCTGTGCCGTTACATATCCTCGCACCGCTTAGCTACCTTGCACATTCACACAAAACAACATGGTGGAAACATTCACACCGTTAAACATCCTCGTTACACAGCCTCTCACCGCTTAGCTACCTCGCACATCTTTAGTGGAAATATTCACACCCTTACACATCCTCGCACCGCTTAGCTACCTTGCACATCTCTGGTGGAAATATTCACACCGTTACACATCGTCATTATACAGCCTCTCACCGTTTAGCTACCTCGCACATCTTTGGTGGAAACATTCACACCGTTAAACATCCTCGTTACATAGCCTCTCACCGCTTAGCTACCTCGCACATCTTTAGTGGAAATATTCACACCGTTACACATCCTCGCACCGCTTAGCTACCTTGCACATCTCTGGTGGTAATATTCACACCGTTACACATCGTCATTACACAGCCTTTCACCGTTTAGCTACCTCGCACATCTTTGGTGGAAACATTCACACCGTTACACATCCTCGTTACACAGCCTCTCACCGCTTAGCTACCTCGCACATCTTTGGTGTAAACATTCACACCGTTACACATCCTCGTTACACATCGTTACACAGCCTCTCACCGCTTAGCTACATCGCACATCTTTGGTGGAAACATTCACACCGTTACACATCCTCGCACCGCTTAGCTACCTCGCACATCTCTGCTGAAAAAGCAGCCTTAGCTGGTTTACACGGAGCAGTGCCTTTGCCGCGTTTGGTTGCATGCGTATTAAGTATACATGCAACACGAGCCCGAATAGCAATAGGGAACAGAAACTCGTAAAGAGCCAGAAATGAAATACTGTTCTTTGTGTACTATCACAGTATAAACAAATCAGTAGAACATCGAGCGGCTTGTACAGTCAAAGTCATAAATGTATAATACGTTCCTAAGACCCAAAAAATACTGACTTGTTCTAACCTGGTTACGACATTCAGAGATTATAAGTTAAAGTTCAACTTTAAGCATGCAATATTTAAATGTTATTGTTTTTTTTACTGATGTAAAAAGTATTATTGTCCTTGAAGATAACTTTGGCAAAAACACTGATAAGCGAAAGTAAATATTCTCTGAGGTCAAATAAAGAAGCTTCTTCAGTGCATCCAGCGACATTACCAGATTAACACGTCTTTATCTATCTGAAAAATCCACTGAAACTATGGATAAAAGGTACGGTCATTTCATTTACCTACATTAAGAGAGAGGGAAAGCCCAAATTCAAACTTTTTTATTCTCCAAATTACTTGAAAAAACAGTAGCAATCTTTGTGAAAGATAAAAAAGATAAAGAAAAAAAAAGCTAATACAAGAATGTAATGATGATTCAATGCTATCTTTTCAAAAATATATTAATGCAAGCCCCTAGCAACACCGGAAGTATTGTGCCACATGTTAAGAGAATTGTGAAGCGATTTTTTTTGCTTCACAGTCTCTTTAAGCAGTAGGTATGTCTGGATCCATCGCTATTTGGAGTAAAAAGATTATTTAAGGTATACCAACATAGCTACAAGTTGACAAGAGATCGAATAAATTAAATATCGTTGATGCGTTATCCGACACGTTAAAAAATTATACAATACACCGCAGCAACAAATAGGGGTCCATCATTATTTTTATATTTGTAGGACGTAAAATGTTTTTGCATTATCTCTTTATTTAGCTCATGTTTAGCCATTCTAGATAGAAGTTGTTTTAATCAGCTCTCTGTAAATGTAATTGGGCCTCTATTCTACTGCGTTATAATGATATCGCGTTTGACGTGTTTTAGAATCGTTTATGTCATAGTCGCCATTATTATAGATGACATAAGATTTATCAAACCGTTGACAATACGGAAACACGTCAAAGACGATATCGTTATTACTGTGTAGAATCCCAGCCCTGGATATTATCATATAACATGTATATTTTTTATTTGATGTTTTTTTTTCATTTTACTTAGTTACCTCGGAGGTATGATAAAATTCGTTGAACATTATCATCTTTCTCAGAGATTTTAATCAAATCTTCATTTAATTTATTATTTACTTAATGAAATCTCTAGCATTTTATCTTTGTCCTCGGGATTGGCCACGTAAGCATTAGAAAAGCCTTAACATCCGTTGAATTACAGTATTATGTCGAATTACAAGTAATTACAAGCTTTTTATGAACCTGCATTAAATTAAGTAAATATATAACTATGTTGTTCGGGTCAAATCTTGCATGGAAGATTTGAACCACTTCCCGGGGAACGATTGAGCAGAAATTTGGTATACTTTCGTAACCTCAATAACAATACAATAATATGACACCATCGAGCTAGGCAGATGATGAAGTGGAAGGTGACAAAAGGATCTCCACTATAATTACCGTAGACCCACCAAGTTTGGACTCATTAGCTGGTCTTAAGAAGCAGTAAACGACTTGAAAAAAATACAGTCGGCAACATTACAAATGCTTGTCTAAAAAAATATCTTTAGACGGCAACTTTTTTTAGGACTGACGTTATCATGTTATGCGAGCAACATTTCTCTTTGGCAACCGTTTTCAAATAGGGAAAATGCATATTTTTTCTAACGCTCTCCGGAAAGTGCTATGGAAGAGTGGATTAACTGTATACGCGAAATAATTGACGCGTAATTTTTTTATAAGATATGAAGCTTTAAAAATTTATAGTTCAGAGCCCCTGCAAAAATACTCTATACAAAATCGACGACAGGAATGTCGTCACAGCTGTTGTTCCATGTTTAAATATAAGGACTTTATAAAGAAATTGCATTTATTTCGTAAATTACTGTGTCAGCCAATATGGTAGAATTAAATTATTACGTAAATAAAATGAGGATGCTGAAAAAAATAATCTGAACATTAAAAAAAGTATTAAAATTTCAAAGTTTTGATTCTATATAAAATCTTAATAAGCGGGTCAAAACTTAGTATTAGTATAGCATTGCGTTTTATAATTATGTTTTTTTTATTTTGTCCTCCTTCGTATCAATTAAACTCAATTCTGATTGCATTCATGTTCTCTATTGTTTCAATGCGTAAACAAATCTAAATAAGGTCTGTGTGCTCGTTTATCTTCGCCATGCCATAAATAACATTATACATTTTCAGACTGTTACTGTTTCTGCTGCTGTCTATATCTCCCAGCTTGGAGTCAACAGGCTGCGATGTATGCATCAGCAAAGTTTGCTATGGGAAAGACCAGCTCTTCGAATCCCTTTCTCTATCAACTGCGAAAGTTCAAATCGCTGTGGACCGAACAGAGAATATTCTCTATTACGTCGATAGAAAGGATGGAGATCTGAAATCTTTGAATTTGACCGACAACACTGTGGAAACAATACGCATTGGAGGCGCTTGGGGCATCGCCGTTGATCAAGAAACTCGTGACCTCTACATATACTACGGAGATAACAAAATAATCAAATATAATCCCGCAACAAATCAAACGGAGAATTTACCTATCAACCAACGTGTAAAACAACTTCTATTTAAAAAGAAACTGTACGCTCTTTCGATGTCAGGAAGCCTAAACAAAATAGAGGACGGAGAGGTCAAAGATTTAACATCATCAAATGGTCACGGATTTGAACATATTCGTTATTTTATTATAGATAAGACCGGCGATATTTACTTCCGACAGTCAGGTTTTAAGACTTATAGGGTACCAGCTGGTAGCAATTCCACTGCTATTTTTACTAGAGCTTCAAAATATGTCCTAACCACAAATAACAATGAAACAGCATATTTCTTTGACCAATTGCATCCAACCATTTCCAGTTTAGGCAACGGTGAAAATTCGACTATCGTGTTGGAGCAAGTAGGAGTTTATAATACGACAGTTTTTAATGATTTGTTTTATGTAAACTTTGATAAATATAATAATGTAATTGTAGTTGACGGTAAGGAGCAGAGGCAATTACATTATTTGACGGCCAACTCTGGTCAATGTGAGTCTGTAATTCAGGAGCCTTAAGTTATAGGGTTCAGTGATGGAGGATGGAGGTCATATTATTTTTTGCCAACAAATTGTCACGCACATTAGCAGATCATTGTATCCAGTTTTGTTTTACATTTTACAATATAAATGAATGCATTTCAAAGTTTTGTTATTTATTTCATAAATTATTTAAATTTATCTGCAAAATGCGGAATTTTTCTTCCTGAAGAAGGTGAAATAGAGCATGACAAAAACTGACATTGAATGTTTTATGGACTGTGTACATTTTAACTCTTTCCCATATCAGTTAACTAAAGCAGAATCTATTGCATTAAGGTATATACTCGTAGTCCGCGATTTTGCTAAGAAGTGAAAATTAATAAGACAGTTAACCATTTTATTAGTATAGCATTTTTTTTTATTGCTACTTAATCTGATTATGTATACTCAAGGATATATTTATCCTTTCTCTGTGATGGTAATGATGTAACATGCAAGGGAAATGGGTAGACATAGTGAATAATCTAACGGCATTATATTTCCGATTAAGTTTGTATTAATCTCGCTTAAAAATTAACTTAGAAGTTAATTTTCGTATAAGTATATTTATGTTTGTCTGAATGTATTTAAACACTTTAAAGTATCAATCAAAGAGAGATAACAATAAAATAACATAAAAAATATAGCAGGTATTGACAAAGGATATCCAGTTAACTTTTGAAAGATTGAGAAATAATTATTGACTATGGATAGACAAATACCCATAAGAACAACTTAAAATACACATCGATAAGATCGAAATGCCGTTAGGTTTATTCACCACAATATATAACTTGGGCCCCACAAATCTACTCCAAGCATTCACATGGTTGTGTTCCGGTGTGGGGATAAGACACCGATGAAATTACTAGCACAGAGGTATTCCATCTTATTCCACGGGATTAGCAACGCATTTGGAGTCATAGGATTGCAGTCTTGAGATTGTTGTATTAAGAAATAAAAATTATTTGGGTTCCGGATCCAGACCCCCCAGTTACCATAAGTGGGCCGGGCCTTACATGCTGCCACGGGAACTTTACTAGTGTCAAATACGTCAAACGGTAACTAGTGTCAAATATAATAATTAAATTATTAAAATGGCAACTACCCTGGGTTTATGTTGCTTAGTAATAAAATTACTCAAGTCGCACAAAACACACTTATATTTAAAATTTTATTTTTACGTTGGAATATAGAAGTATGTAAATTAACGCAATTATTATTGTGTAACGTCACACTCATTATATGAGTGGCGGGCGCGACGAAAGAAAACTGATACTAACGCCATCTAGTCTTTGACGATATGATCATGCGGCTCATCTGAGCGACTAGCTAGACTACCGTTTTAGAGTAGGCGTAATAAAGAGGCTGGAATACGTTTCTACGTGTTGTTCAAAGCAAGCCCTAGATGGCGCTGATTTAAAAAAACATGTGTTAAAAAATTGGTTCTAATTTCCTGTCTATTGTCATCTTGTTTATAATTAATTTAAGTTTTAATAATATACTTAACAACAATTTAGTCTTTCATCTACAAACATATTGTCTCTAACATGCTTAATATATCTAAATGATTTCCGCTTTGTGCTACTGTAAGTAGTAACATTATTTATTATTGGTTGCTTAATCCAAAATGGCACATTAAAAAAACAAAAAGCAAGAAATAACTTCTTTAAATTGGTAGGTAATTAGGTCAGTCCAAATGAATTCGGCTTTTGGTTCAAATATTGTGCCTAATTCAGTTGGACTGACCTATTACCTACTTAACATTTTAAAGAAGTTATTTCTGCTTTTTGAAGACGGATTTTTTTAAATATTTACAGAAACAAGCAACGCCGCGGAAAGGTCAAGTCACATGTTTGAACCATTTGAATGTGCTTCCTCATTTCCCTCAAGTATCTTAATCGAGATATCTTATCGCCACCATTGAAATAGGTACCGTTGAGGAGTTCCCTCAATTTCCCCAACATCCCACCATCAGATCTTGACGTGCAGAAAGTGAGACCAACTAGAAAAAATATCCAATAAACGAAAAAAAAAACAAATCCGTCCAGCGGTCTTCCAAACCCGACGAATTGAGAACCTCCACCCTTTTTTGAAGTCGGTTAAAAAAGGGTTCAATTTACAATATGGACGACATTAAAATTTATCACACTAGTTAATGAAACTTGCTTTTTAGGGTTCCGTAGTCAAACTAGGAACCCTTATAGTTTCGCCAGGTCCGTCCGTCCGCAGCCTAGCGCAGAGACTCTCACTACTAGAAAGCTGTAATTTAGCATGAATATGAAAAATTAGTCACGCCAACAAAGTGGTATAAGAAATATTAAAAAAAAATAATTAGGGTACCTCCCCTACACGTAACATGGTGATGTATATTTTTTGCCGTCTACCCCATCGTGTGGGATATCGTTAGATAGGTCTTTCAAAAATATAATGGGGTTGTATAAACAGTTTTTCGATTAAGCAAACAGTTTATAAAATATTAAGCTTTAAAGCGCCAATTTTTGTTGGACTCAAGTGTCCCCCCCCCCCTCCCCCCACAGCCAAAACTACAAATGCTAAAAATCTGAAAACAAACTTAAGTGAAAGGACGAATTTTAAAGGAAAACTATCATGACTAAGTAGACATCATTGGTTCTTGAGATACAGGCGATTAAAGTGTTTATACCTGCTAAAATCATCTTTTGGCACCAATTGACTATAGAAAATTAGTCATCACTTGTTGATTTTTATATTTGTAGTACTTAACGGCTTTGGAATCCTACACTGAGCATGATTCGATATGCTCTTGCCTGGTTTTTGTTATTCTGTGCGTATTTCCCATGCAAATACTGATTTATTGTCAGTGAGAGGGAAACAGACCCGCCGCCGCTGCCTTTTCGCTCGAAAGGGTTTCTAGGGCCCCTATTTTGGGGGAAATCGTCCGTTAACGAAATCCACTGAACAGGTGAAATATGACGTGAAATATACAGGAATTATGCATGTTTGGCAAGAGTGTAAATATGGTAAGTATTTTTAGTTTTCTTCTTCCTGTTACTTAATGTTTTCATGTTTGGGTACCAAATCAAAATTCCACGATTATTTGTCGGAAAAATTTAGTTCAGAATTTTAAGGCGTTCCCGTCTTTTTTTATTCTAATGAGAAGGCACCCGAGCACTCAGGCCACCTGATGGTAAGTGGAATCTGAGACCCATAGACATTTGAATTCTTTAGACTAATCCTAAGACCTATGGAATTTCTCTTTGCTAGTAATTTCACTAGTTGTGTTATCCCCACACCGGAACACAACAATGCGAACGCTGTTGCTTGGCGGGTGTGATAGATTTTTGGTGGTGGTAGGACCCTGTGCAGTGTCCATCCGGATCGCTACCACCATCTTATCCATTAACTACCACAACAATCGCACATCAACTTACATACATAACAAGGTTTTTTGACAAATTGAGAACCTTCTCCTTTTTTTTAAGTCAGTTAATAAGTGTTGTCATTTTGTACAAGTCTTTTTAGAGTTTTTGGTATTTCTATTGCTCTGCCTGCACCACTCTGGGAGTGAAGGCGTGATGTACATAATAATAAACTTATAGATCAATATAAGCTAAATATAGTCACTACTTTTAAAAAACCTCGTATCTCATATTTCGTGATGTACTATTTTCAACTTAATCTAATTTAAGTTCAAAATCGTACATCACTAAATATGAGATACGAGGTTTTTTCAAAGTAGTGATGATATGTTGAATAGCTCGTTTATCGCTATCCATGTTCAATTTTCCGAGATAATTAGTATCCTGTGTCTTTTTCCTGGACCTTAGTTAAAATCTTAAATTTAAATCTATATTATAATAATAATAATAAAAACTTTATTTAGCGAAAACAGTACAGTACATAGCTACTTACATTACGTAATAACAGGTGTGTTTATGGTACTTATTAATCGTTGTTGTGTTGATGATTAGTGTAAAACAATGACAATATGAGTAAGTTTCCTCTGTCCCCCGTACTAGTATTAACTGTATCACGGTGGAACAGGATTCACCGTCCTCTAGACTTGAAGTTACACAATCCAAGCACATCATACTACAAGCTGACACATAATGTGGGTATGCCAACATTCAATGCTTGTGCTAAAGGTGTAAACAAGTAGTATATGCAAAAACACTACATTAAGTTATCTACTAACTACTGTATTTTATTACAAAAAGATAAAGTTAAGTATATAGGACGCACTTGTGTGTGCGTGTGCATGTGTTTGTGTGTGTGTGTGCGATTGTGTGTGTGTGTGAGTAAGTGTTTTAAATGTTTGCATGTGTGTAAAAAGCCAATTTTATTTTATTAGTTGCTCGGTACTTTCATAATTTAGAGATTTAAGATATTTGTCTAATGTTTTTTTACACGAATACAGTGTTAATGATCTTAGATTTAGATCTTTGCTTAGTTTATTATACAAGATAGGTCCACGGACCCTTAAAAATTTACTTGCAAATTTACTTTTGTGACGTTGAGTGAAATAAACGATGTCGTATCTTCTACGTGAGGTAGGGTAATCAGGCAGGTTTTTATGTTGTGTCAACAATAGTTGTTTAATAAATAACTGTCTTACTGTGAGAATAGATGTGTCCATGTATAAACTATGTGTAGGATACCTAAATTGCTTAAAAGTCATGACTTTGAGAACTGCCCGTTGGGCTCTCTCAAGTTTAAGTATTGCTGTTTTGGACGCGCATCCCCAGGCGGTAATGCAATAACTTATCACCGATTGACACAGTGCAAAATAGATAGAAATTAACAGTTTTCTATCACATACATGTCGCAGATTTTTAAATATAAAAATCAACTTCCTAACCCTTCCTGTGAGACTCATGATTTGATCATGCCAATTTAGGTTTTGATCGATTTGAACACCTAAGTATCTGATTGAGGAAGTTTTATTAAGTTCTGGACAAATGCATTCTGTAAGTCCTTGACATGTATGTGCTTTGATCAATATGGTATTAGGTAAAGGTTGACTACCATTATTCATACTGAATGACATAGCTTTAGTTTTATTTAGGTTGAGAGTAAGTAGATTATCAGATAACCACTTACATACTTTACTTAAGCCTTCTTGAGCAACTTCATTAACGCTAGGCCAAGACTTAGAGTAGAACAGGATAACAGTGTCATCGGCAAATGAAGTTATTTGAGCGTTAGTGAGAGATAAACGGCACAAGTCATCAATATATATTAAGAATAGCGTAGGCCCCAGAACACTCCCCTGAGGAACGCCATAATAGATATTTTTTTCAGAGCTTGACAATTCTCCTACTCTAACTGACTGCATTCTATTAGTTAAGTAATCTTGGAAAAGTAATAATGGTAAACCACGTATGCCCTTATTTTCCATCTTCTTTATTAATGACCGTGTCGAAAGCTTTTTTAAGATCAAGAAAGACACCTAGCGCTTATTATAATCTTTCTAAATATGTTCGGTAGATCTAAATATTACCCCCTATAACCTTACAAACTCACAAACTTTACAATTAAGTAAGTAGTATAGATTTACTTCACGTATTTTAGTAAGTATAAGCGTATCAGCTTTATTTTTAAAATCTATGCTAGCGCACTCTGTCGTGGACACTTCAGTACCCAAGGTGGAGTGACAGACGAATAGCATTAGGTACTATAAGTACCCAGGTTTAGTGGCTGGAAACTGCGTGTGTCGAAGGGTGAAGCGTGAGTGCAAATTATATTAATTTATAGAAGTAAAAGAGCTTTAATATCATAAATCGCAGAGCGTACCGAAATATTGCAAAAATCAAAAATGGCCGTGTGGCGATCAGATTAATTACGGAAATGTAGTGATAATTATTCATTCCGAATTCCGTTTGTGAATACGAATGGGATTTAAATGAGATATCGCATTATTGTTGGCTGAAAAGTTGCACGTTGAGCGCCGAGAACTTTTTATGGAGTTCATTTGATAACGATAATGAGGGAACTGGCATTGATTAATATGGCAAACCGATGAATTGTAAATAAAGCGGAAACGTTTATCGCTATAATTAAGCAAAATTATAGCAATATTCATTTCAACTCGTTATTTCCAAGAACAGAAATGATCCTAATATCAAATGATCATTTGAAACCAACTGGGGGGTGATTCTCTCAACACAGCGCTGCGTCGATCTCAAAGGTGAAGTTTTATCCGGCAAGTTTAAGAAGTCCCCTCGGAGCGTACAAAACACATTTTAGCGCAAGCCTTCTCAATTAGGCAGCTTTATACGACACTGAACTCGACTCACTTGCCTGCTGTCTAATTAAGATGGCAAGCGCTAAAATGTGTTTTGTACGCTCCGACGGGACTTCTTAAACTTGCCGGATAAAACTTCATCTTTGAGATCGACGCAGCGCTGTGTTGAGAAAATCACCCCCAGGTGAAAACATTCCTCAACCATTAATAGTATAAATAGAAAAATAGTAAAAACTAATAGAAGAACACTTGAGGATGTTGTCGTGGTCACAGCCTGCTGCGGAGATGCGGTTTCTGCTGGGGTCGTACGTCATCAGCGAGCACAGCAGTAGGCACGCCAATCACGCTGGTTTCTTGGCGGCTATTTGTACAGCCTGTGGCTCAGAGTCACCTCACGTAAAATGTGCGGAGAACTTGTAGACGTCCAACGGTATAAAAAAATATCGATAATATGTTCTTAAATAAAAACCCTTTACTTTTCGGGGTAGCGGGTTCGCTAAAAATTACAAAGGTATGATATAAAAACGGCCTGACACCAGAATGTTAACCTCAACAGGACCCAAGAATTGACACAAAACTTACCCGGACAATTCGGCAGGAACGGGACACGTAAAAGTATTTAACATTAAAATGACAGGCAAAAAACAGGGCTAGCGCGTCTTGTAGCGATATTAAACCAACACCCTTGCAGCTTCAAAATATTATTCATAATGCCATATGAAGACAGCGCTATTAGACTTGACATTTTAAAATTCCAAACTTGAACTTAAGATTTTAAAATGACAAGTAGGTACCCGAAAGAGTTCAGACACCTAAAACGGTCGGAAAACCAAAGAGGTAAAAAGTGAACGAGAAGGGAGCGATTTTCTCGCAGCAATCATGCTACAGTCGGTATGTTTTAATTTGGCACCTTATCCCTTCTAAGGTTGTCTGGGAGAGATCTCTAATCAGCGATAAGACCGCCTGTTGATTACCTGGGTCTTTTAAATTGTGCTATTTCTCGGTAATGTTTTTGTTTGGTGGACAATAAAGTGTTTTGTATTGTATTGTTAACATTTGAAATTTTCAGTGTTGCAAGAAAACAAAATAAAATAAAATGTTTAAAGAGGCTCCCGCACTACAATAATACGGGACAATTCGTGTACGAGTCACTTGGCCTGTTTTTTACTTGTTTTATGTCTTTATTTATACGTGTTACAACCTGAAGGCGTAAACAATTTGTTTAACGACAAGCTTCAACTTGTAATGTAGGTACATGTAATGGATAATCCAAACAAGGTGTGGTGCCAGTTTAAGCGGCAATTTCTAATATGGGGTCCCGTTTTAATTTTAATTAAATGTTATTTGTGATTTTTTGTCATATCAGAAATTGTACTCCAAACAGTTTAAGATTCACAGCTACTGTTAAGGTTTTCTGTAAAAATGACAAGTGTTTAGACGGTTAATTCTAAAAATCTCTATATAATAAGCATTAAAATTTATAATAAGTTACCTGACGCTTTGAAAAAAAAACGAAGTATATTTGAGAGAAAGACAAAGGAATGGCTTATAGATAAATGTTTATATGCTATAAATGATTTTATGATTTGATTGTTGACAATTATAATTCAATTTTACTTAAGTTTTATTTTATGGGGCATTTTTTGTTTTTTATTTTTGATAAATTCATTTAAACAAGTAAAAAAAATTAAGTAAAATTTGTGATAACATGTGTAACATGTGTGACACCTGAAAAAATAGGGTTTAGTGTTTCTAAAATTGTGCAATCTTATATTTACCTTGTACTGTACCTACCTAAATTCCACACAATAAATGATTTGATTTGGTTCATGCATGATATTAATCGCCGTCATGCCGAGGAATACCAACTACTTTAAGATTTTTTTTTAAAATGTCGTCAAAACTCCGCTATCAAAGAACCACACCAATTTCTTTGAAGTTAGCAAACACACCGAGAAACTAGCGTGGTCTCTACAGAGATCTCGTGGCAAATTCCGCGTAAACTATTTTGAAAGCGAAAATGATTTATGCGCGTGATTAACAAATGAATTGTCTGGTACAGATTAAATAATATATTATAAGAATAGCGATAAGAATTAAACGCTATTTAAAGTTTTTAACCTACTTGTATTGTGGGTTTCGTGTGGTTGCCGGGTTAGAATAGTGCCACTCCATGTCTTCCCGTGCATGTCGTAAGAGGCGACTAAGGGACAAGGGTTTGTAGGACTGTTAGGCGATGGGCTTGCAACCTGTCACTAATACACTAGTAAACTTCTTGGCCTGTTTGTGCAAAATGCGGTTACAGAATTATCAACAAGTCATTTTAAAGTTGTTGGTACTTCTGTAGCTTTGCCTACTCCACTCTGGGAATGTAGGCGTGATGTTATGTTATGTATAAGTAATCATGGTTGATTATTTATCAAAATATTTCCACTCCAAATCTTGAGAATCTGGTTCTATCCATGATAGTTATCTGCTCTATAGGAACACACCGTGTTCCTTTTTTAAAATAAAAGGCCAAAAAGAATTTACCACTTTCCCGGTGTTTATACGTGTATGTATGAACAGCTGGCAGCAAAATTAGATCGAATTTCGAACAACTTAAAATTATTCATATTCGATTCTATTGATTTAGGTTGCCGTTGAAGCTGTTAGGGCAGTTCTTGGGAGTAAGGCAGTATATAGAGCATTTAATTAAAACTGCCTTTGCAGTGGTCACATGGAGAGATGTAATAATAATACTGGAAGTGAGCTTTTACAGAGTGAATGATATTACCAACCTAAAATAATCTACGTTCTGTTGGAGTTGCCAACAATTGCCAAGAAGGTAAGAGCGTAAGTAGATATTTTTGGGCTCTTCAACTGTCTACCTTCTGCTGCTGACTGTATGTAATGTTCTCTGTTCCCTCGTAGAGGCTGAACGGATGGCCCGATTTCGGCAAACGAGATGTCGTAAGTGTCATTAAATTTGGTACAGTCGAGTTCAAAAATATGTATACACTTTAGTACCTTGTCTGTTTCCCGTCATATTTAAACTGCCATATGAAATTGACACAGCGATTAAAGTGACGAGGTACTAAAGTGTATACATATTTTTGAACTCGACTGTACTTTAAATACGAGTTTTTTTTTGTTAACATTCTTTGGTGGTCATAATAAATAAATAAATCACAGGACAATGTCACACAAATTGACCTAGTCCCAAACTAAGCTCTAGGCTTGTACTATGGGTACTAGACAACGATAAACTTACTTATATATAGAAATATATACTTAAATACATAGAAAACATCCAAGACTCAGGAACAAATACTCGTGCTCATCACACAAATATCTGCCCTTACCGGGATTTGAACCTAGGACCCCTAGCTTCGAAGGTAGGGTCTCTTCCAACTAGGCTAGCGTGTCGTCTATAATATGAAACGAATCGCTTAACCGACACCTATTTCAGACAGTTACGCCAAAACACGGGTCATATTTTGTTGACTCTTGCGTGAACCACGAAATATTTGTTGAGTTTTGGCCAAGTTGTTAATGAGCCGGCCTTCGAAGCTAGCGGTCCCGGGTTTAATTCCCGTTTTGGGCAAATATTTGTGTGATGAGCGAGTATTTGTTTCTGAGTCTTGGATGTTTGTATGTATTTAAGTATGTCTAAACTATGTAAGTAAGTTAATCGTTGTCTAGTACCCATAGTACAAGCCTAGAGCTTAGTTTGGGACTAGGTCAAGTTGTGTGAGATTGTCCCGTGATATTTCATTACTCGTATCTCTACATAGTACAAATCAAAGTCGCTTCCCGCTGTCTGTCTGTCCCTATGTATGCTCGGATATTTAAAACTATGCAACCGATTTTCGCTGGTCTTTTTAATAGATAGAGAAAGGTTTATATGCACAATACTTTAAACCGGAGCGAAGCGAGTGTTTTGGTTGCGACTTTTTTACCAACGTTTTTAAGCGAAAGTATCCTATCTTTTCAGTAACTAAGCCGTCTACGAGCCTTTATCAATTCCTAAGACGTCAGTAATAGAACTAAATGTGTAATTAAGACCAGCCGGCAATTACGCTGGGTTCCGCAGCGCAATCTTAGCGTTTAGGTAAATACGCCCGGGGGACTGTAGGGATAATTACAGAAATAGTTTTTATAAGGAAAATCACAAGCAATCCAAGTAGGAAAAATGGTGAGCAGGAATGACATTACACGTGTTTATAGGGTTCCGTAGTCAAACTAGGAACCCTTATAGTTTCGCCATGTCCATCCGTCCGTCCGCAGCCTAGCTCAGAGACTCTTAGTACTAGAAAGCTGTAATTTGTCGTGAATATACATATTAATCACACCAATATGGTGGTAGAATAAAAATTTGAAAAACATTTATTTTTAGTGTACCTCCCCTACAAATAACTTGGGGATGTATTTTTTTCTCGTCTAAACCATAGCGTGGGGAATTGTTGGATTGGTCTTTCAAAAATATTACGGGTTTGATAAAAGAAATTTCCGATAAAACAACCCGTTGAGGATATATTAAGCTTTAAACCGCTAATTTTTGTTAGATCCAAGTGTCCTCCCCACCCCTACAGCCAAAACTAAAAATCTGAAAAAAATCTTGAATGAAAGCGCATATAACGAATTTCAAAGGGAAACCATCATGACTAAGTAGACATCATTGGTTCTTAAGATACAGGTGATTAAAGTGTTTTTACCTACTAAAATCTCGACAAAGTGGTAAAATAAAATGCTGATGTAAAGTAGAAAAAAGGTTTTCACACGAACTGGGCCTCTATTCAGGTGCGTTAAAACGATATCGTGTTTGACACGTTTAAGAATCGTTTATGTCACAGTCGCCATTATTGTAAATGACATAAGAGTTATCAAAACGTTGACAATACGGAAATAGGTCAAAAACGATATCGTTATTACCTTGTAGAATTCCAGCCCTGACGGGCAGAATATATTTCTAAACAATTTTTTTTTGTATGTTTGTAATATGTGACCCATCAAATCGCTACATTATGACATAGCTAGTAGGCTGTGTCTTATTTTTCTACGCCGTAGGAGCTGCGGGCAACACCGACTCCCTTAATATTTTTCGGTCGTTGCGATGTATATTGATGACGTTTTATCGCGTTGACGTCACGGCTCTCTTTGCCTCCACTCAGGAACGCAGCATTTGCAATTCAAAATTCTTTATCAACGTCGACGAACGTGCTGTATTTTTTTTCCAAAAACAAGGCAATTTTTCAAAGACAGCCTTTTCTTCCAGTTACGTAACGTTCGCTCCATCCTTACCCGTCAATTTAATGATGAATAATCGAGCTTTAAACCAAATCTCAAATGAAATTATGAAGTTTTTTCTTATTACGTATTTGAAGGTTAAAGTAAAAATACTGACTAATAAATTACTAGTGGTAATTAATCCTAAAAAAAATATAGAATAATACTTTTATTTAAAGCAACAAATACGATCAGAGGGGTTATCATGAGCTAGCTTTGCAGTTCTGTTTACGCTTAGAGAAAAGGACAGAGCTATATAACCGCCATAGCTCTGTCCTTTACGCTGACCGTAAAATGAACTGCAAAGTATCTCATGATAACCCCCCATGTCTTTGCTTAAAACCCGCACAAAAATAACTTTCCCTAATCACGTACCAAATATATGATAAATAATAATAAATTTCAGGGGACAATGTCACACAAATTGACCTATCCCCAAATAGCGCCACAAGAAAAGAAGAAATACTTTATAATTTTATTTAAAACTTGAAGTAAATATAGCGTACTGAATTTTAATGCTTTTGATTTGTGGCGCTTTTGTATTTAAGCAACGGCTCTAGGCTTGTACTATTGCTAGACAACGATATACATACATACATACCGCACGCCTTCATTCCCAGAGTGGGGTAGGCAGAGCTACAGAAATACCAACAACACTAAAAAGACTTGTTGATAATTCTGTAACCACATTTTGCACAATCAGGTTAAAATTATTTTGGGTAACGTTATATTGATTTTATAGGGAAATAAACACTTAAATGCATAGAAAACATCCAAGACTCACGAGCAAATTTGATAGTCGCGCTCATCACACAAATATTTGCCTCGGGAATCGAACCCGGAACCGCTAGCTTAGTAGGCAGGGCCACTACCAACCACTCTAACGCATAGTCAAATAAAACTGTATGACAATATTTGCCGTCGAATATACATATTTACGAATAAAATATGGAATCCAATCGAGGCCTAAAATGGAGCATTCGCGAATATTTGCCTTCCACTTCAGCCGGAGCGCGAGCGAAGGAACGAAGGGCTCTGATCGAGTTTGCTTGTGTTTAATTTTTTACTTTAGCCGTTCGCGTTTTACCCAACTAGGACAGCCGGAGAAAGCGAGTAATTTTGACCTCTATTGTACTCTTACCATTCTCCTGCCCTTATCCCAACTTATTTGGGGTCGGCGCAACATATCCTTTTCTTCCATACTTCTCTATTAGTCGCAATCTCGGTAGTCACTCCCTTTCTAGCCATATCATCTTTCACACAGTCCATCCATCGTTTCTTTGATTTTCCCCTACTCGTGTAGCCATCCACATTCACACTTAAAACTTTCCTGATGGCATTTTCCTCAATCCTCCGTATCACATGCCCATACCATGACAACCGATTTCCACACAACTTTTCAGTCGCCGGTGCCACTTTCAGACTTCCTCTTATTACTCATTACTTATTCTATCCATTCGCGTAACACCACACATCCCCCTTAGCATTCTCATCTCAGCTACATGCAATTGCCTTTCATTCATTAGTAGCCCAACATTCTGATCCTTAAAAGACAGCAGGTCTAACCATTGTTTAATAAATCTTCCCTTTAAGTTTAAGGGGAATATCGCTTTGCACAAGTGAACCGAGATACCGAAAGTCGGAGCAGGCTGGGAGGAGCACGCCATCGAGCGCTATGGCCCCAGAACTACGGTGGTGCTAGACAAGTTGCATTCGACAATCGTTAGCGATTATGTTTCGATTGATAAATGTATGGAATTGACGTAAGCCACCTAGATAGTTACGTGACACTTACGTCAATTCCATATATTTTTCAATCGAAACATAATCGCTAACGATTGTCGAATGCAACTAGTCTAGCACCACTGGAGAGACCGCCGAAATCGTAAGGTTAGAATTGTCCTTGTTTGGGTACAGAAATTCAACTTGTAACCATATTGGTTTTGACGTTTTACCGTATTGTTTCTAACTCGGCCGCCGCCTATCAAGTAAATAAGAGCTGTCAAAACGTTGAAAATACGGAAACACGTCAAAAACAATCAGGTTTTAACGTAATCGGAATAGATTCGGAGCAAATTTGATGTGAGAAACGGACACAAATAGGCAGATTCAAAAGTATGTGACATGGTTATTTGACATTTACCTATAGACGATTGTATAAAAAACAACAAAAAACCGCCTTCAAAAACGCAAAAAATGACTTCTTTTAAAATTGTAGGGTCCTACCTAATAGGATAGTCCAACTGATGTCGGTTTTTCTGTTGAAAATATTGTGGTCGCCGACTTCAGTTGGACTATCCTTTTACTCGTAGATACCTACAATAGTAAAAGAAGTTATTTTTTTGCGTTTTCCCTTGATGCACAATGTACTATCAATAGCCTGTAATGTCCCACTGCTGAGTTAAAAGCCTCCCTCCCTTCCTTCCATGAATCCCTATCTTGGGAAGTCTCCCACCAGTCTTGATGAAAGGCATCTCATCCTGCCAACGTCACCTTGGCCTGCCAAAAAAGCTCAAACCGATGACTTCTTTTAAACCATTAAATTTTAAAACAAGAAGACGCTACTGTTTTGGCGAAATGACACATTTTAAGGGTAAAATTTCACTGAAAGTGACACAAAAAGATGCGCCCAACCTTTTTCCAGGCATCAAATATTAAATCCCATGTCTGCGGCTTCTCTAATTAGTTATAATGAATTTTATTCGAACGCAAACCGTCACTCGGTCGGGTTTAAGGGCCAACCTTTTTTAACTGCTTTCGACCCTCTTTGTACTGAAACAAACGGTTTTTAATCCTTGGAATTGAGGAACATTTTGATATTAAAAGCAGACGGTGCAATTTTTCATTAAAGTTTAATGCAAAAATATTATAAAAAAACGAGTGACGCACTTTATCACTTCACAATGATCACATCTTAGTAAAGGGTACACTTTATAATTCCGAAGCGTTACAATTCCGAATTGATCAAAATCCCGAATGCAATGTTTTGATAGAAGATTTATTTTTTTGGTATTGAATATAAAACAAACATAACCTAACCTACATACTTATAGCAATTAAATTGTGAATGAAATCTAAAATATCTACAGCATAGCATAGCTTTCGGGAAAATGAAAATATGGAAAATAAAGGTTCCATGTTAACTACGGAATCGTAAAAATGTGTTTCTTTAACATTACATACTATCATACTATCACGCCTTCATTCCCAGAGTGGGGTAGGCAGAGCCACAGAAATACCAACATCTCTAAAAAGATTTGTTTATAATTCTGTAACCACATTTTGCACAATCAGGCCAAGATGTTTACATTTTGCACAATCGCCTAACAGTATTACAAACCCTCTTTAACATTTTTTTTTTTTTGTTAAGGCGAAGGCATACGGGCGCTCAGGCCACCTGATGTTAAGTGGAATCTGAGACCCATAGACATTTGAATTCTCAAGACTATAATCCTAAGACCCCAAATGCGTTGCCAACCCTGAGGACTAAGATGGAATGCCTCTATGCTAGTAATTTCATAGTATTATTAAACTATTATATCAATCTCACACCTGGTGCGAAACTAAGCTCTAGGCTTGTAATATGGGTACTAGACAACGATAAACTAACTTATACAGAGAAATATATACTTAAAAACATAGAAAACATCCAAGACTCAGGAACAATTCGCGCTCATCACACAAATATGCCCATGCAGAAAATCGAACCTGGAACAAAGACCGGAATCGGTATCCGTTAATTACGCTTTTGATCGGGTTATTTAAAAAGATTGATTTTAATAACCCCATCAGAGCGGCAAGCGTATCGTTGGCTAACCGCAATAAAAGGCTAATCCATTGATACGACTGATTTGGCTTTCCGCTGACAGTTTGACGACACGTCGGCCTAGTTGCGAGTGACCCTGCCTCCTAAGCCGGCGGTCCCAGGTTGAAATCCTAGTTAAGGCAAATATTTGTGTGATGAGCACGAGTATTTTGTTCCTGAGTCTTGGATGTTTTCTATGTATTTAAGTATTTTCACTTCTCATGCTCTTAAAATGCTACTTAAATCTCTGCGAATCGGGACTAAAGCTCCTTATTAATCTCTAGGGATTAAAGTATTTTTTTTAAATTTACTTTGGAAACCCCTAAACAACCAATCACGGTGTTTGTGAATGGAGGATTATCGCCATTTTCAGTGATTGTGTATGGACGATATTTTTGGGTGTCGAAATAACCTCAAAATGACAACTGTGCCAATATATAAAAAAAAGGATGGTTGAACAATCTACTATTATTTCTTTATCTAAGTATGTTTATCGTTGTCTAGTACCCATAGTACAAGTACTTAGTTTGGGACTAGGTCAATTTGTGTGATATTGTCCCGTGACATTTATTTATATTTATTGTTTAGTTTTACCGGTATCAAAATCAATTAATACGCTTGCCGCTTTACAAGAGATTTTATACAACGTTAACATTCTCCTAATGCATCTTGTCTGGGAAAAATATCGAAACTGTTTACTTATTGACAAGTGACGTTAGTTCAGGGCCTCTATTCAACTGCGGTATAACGATATCGTTTTTGACCTGTTTCCGTATTGTCAACGTTTTGATAACTCTTATGTCATTTACAATAATGGCGACTGTGACATAAACGATTCTTAAACGTGTCAAACACGATATCGTTTAAACGCACCTGAATAGAGGCCCAGTTCTGTATCGAGATATTGCAGATAAAACTTTTACTTTGCTCAGACAGTATTGACCTTTGCTATTGTATTTTTAACATATAAAATATTTCTTATTTTTCCCCGGGTGGTTGCCGGGTTAGAATAGGGCCTCTCCATATCTTGCAGTCGATGTCGTAAATATATGTCGATGTTGTATGTTTAGTGGTGGTAGGACCCTGTGCAGGGTCCGTCCGGATCGCTACCACCATCTTATCCATTAACCACCCGCCAAGCAACTGTGTTCGCATTGTTGTGTTCCGGTGTGGGGATAAGACAACCGGTGAAATTACTAGCATAGAGGCATTCCATCTTAGTCCTCAGGGTTGGCAACGCATTTGAGGTCTTGGGATTATAGTCTTGAGAATTCAAATGTCTATGGGTCTCAGATTCCACTGACCATCAGGTGTCCTGAGCGCTCGTGTGCCATCTCCTTAACATAAAAAAAAAAATGGCGACTAAGGGAATAAGAGCTTAAAGTACTGTTATACGATGGGCTTGCAACCTGACACTAATACACTAGTAAACTTCTTGACCTGGTTGTGCAAAATGTGGTTACAGAATTATAAACAAGTATTTTTAGAGTTGTTGGCATTTCTGTTCCTCCCCCTACCCTACAATTTATTATGTAAAAATAAGTCCGTACGTTTTATTTTAGAAAAAATATTTATTGGAAAAAAAAAAAAAAACAACGGAAACGAATAGACCTTGTTTTTGATGTAAACTAAAAAATATTTATAAATCGGATTAGATTTTTTAGGGCATGAGAAACATCGCCCGGAGCTAAATTTGTTTGAATTATTTTTGACAGCTACGCGATTTAACCATCGCTTCACAATCCTCTTAAGGTTGGGTTTAATAAATATCCGTTAGATCAAAAATTTCGATCAGAAATGTCAAAAATCGTATGAAGTTACTAAAATTTATTAACTGGCCATTATAAAACCGAACCTTAAACAGCCAAACATACCTTCATATTACTATTAATTTTGGGTCCCTATTCTACTAAGTCAAAGCCGGTATACTGGTATCTATTTACTTAGGAGAAATGTCAGGCCAATTAAATACAATACAGTAACGTGAAGAGCAAAATTGTTTGAAATACAGAGTTGGAGGCGCCTTGGCGTCTATTCTATTACTTTAAAACGATATTGCGTTAGACATGTTTTAGTACCGTTTTTGACTCGGTGTCCATAACAAAAGATTTTTCAATTCTTGACAATACGGAAACACGTCAAAGGTGATATTGTTTTTACCGCGTAGAATCTCAGCTCTGTAGACATGACAAATATTTTATCATGCGGTTGGGTATTCAAAAGGTTAAATTGGGTGGTAAAAAGTCATTATTTTATCACCTTATTATTCGTATAACATAACACGTCACGCTAAAGCAGTTCGATAAAAACTTGTCCCTAATTTCCTTTGGAAGTGCCATCGCTGGCTACAGAGGGCGCCACGCGGCCTCTACGCACAGTCGTAGCATTCGCGCCGTCGCTGCCCCACGTAGCACCGCTACGCCGTCAGACGAACTACGCGGAAACACTTTTAGTCAAACATTCTTAATTTAAACAAAGCAACTGTGTGTGTATGTGTGAAGTGCGTGTGTGTACAGTTAAAAGTGGGTCTGTGTGACACTTTTTCGGTGAGTTTGTGTGTGTTTTAAAATTTTAAAGTTGGTGCGGTTTGTGAAAGTTTAAGCTTGGTAAGTTTAGTTTATACTTTATTTAAGTTCTGATGTGCTTTAAAAACCATAATTGTTTTATTGAAATAGTGGTTTAAGGAACTTATTACAGTATTATTTTAAGCCATTTGATATAAATATTAGGTGTTTTAATTAAAATTTATATAAGATTAAAAGTGTGCAATTTAAAATTTCCCATTGGATTTTTTTTTTAGTAATTTTTAAATACTAGAAACAGCACAATTACTTTTTAATACTAAGCTGTATAAAGGGTGGTTGGTTATGTAAGACGGGTGAGAAAATATAAAAATTACGCTATTCCGTTGACGGCTCGCTGTTAGTTCTTCGTCTATTTAATAGCTTAATTACATTGTTAACAGATTAATTAATATTTTGAACTAGCTCCTTTGCCCAGTAAAGAGTCCAACATTGTATTAATAAATGCGAAATTTTTCTGTTTATTCTTTTCTAGCAAAATAACTAATTACAAGTCACGGAATTTCATATTGTTATATTTTATACTTTTGGTTAACAGATACACCGTTTTTAGTATTTTTAGATATCCTGTGAGAATTCAATAAGTTTTTAAATTATTTAAAAAAAAAAAATTCACCGACTGTGTAACTGGCACAATATTATGTAGTTTTCTTGGTAACCCATAATTGTATAAAATTTCTCTTCAACGGTTTGCATCATTTCATCGAAAGCTATTTTCTACTGAAACTATGACGTTTTTAGGATATCTTAACCATTAATTACGTACGTTAGGTTAGAATAGTGAGTACCAAAAAAAAAACTCATGTGGCGAGAAATGCCTTTCGATGAGATGAAAATTCTACGTAACGATAGGTTTGTTTAAAAGCGTTTCGATAAAATAGTTGGTCCCAATGTCTTTACCTAACCATCGTTGCTCAACTATACCTATTTGTTTTAACACGGCTGTCTATCATTTTATCGAAACACCTTTCATCGAATTTAATTTCATCGAACGCTAAGGACCATGGGCAGAAATGTCCCCCCCCACCAACAGAAATGAAACATGTCTCATTTAATAGATCTCAGCAACATTATGTATTTTTACTATGGAGACGATCACCAGATGTATGGGGTTTTCTTGGAAAACCATAATCGTATCGTATGGAATTTGTTTGAAAATGAACACATATATGGATGATTTGCCTTATTTGGCCCTTGTTTTCATTAAAAAAATCCCATTGATTTTGCTACGAAAATAAGTATTTTGTCTTTTTTTGGGTCCTTATAATCATATAGACATGCATCCCGTTACTGTTGGTGGGGGGGGACAGTGCCCATACAAATTTGCCCATTGTCCTTTCCTGCTGAAACCATAATGTTTTCAGGGTATCTTTAACACCTAACCAAATCTACGTAATTAGTATTTAAGACCCTGAAAACATTATCTTTCCAGCAGAAAATTGCGTTCGATGAAATGATACCATATGATTCGATGAAGTGAAATTCGATGAAATGATGAGTTACCGTTTTAACACCTCAATACCATATATTTTTAAATAAAATTTAAGAATAAGTATAAGAATGGTTTATTTGGACACACATTTACATTAAATCACATATGGAATTTTGCATTGAACTGATGTAATTTAATATATATGTGTGTTGAAATAAACCATTCTTATCTTTACTTATTATTGAAAAAAAATACTCAATATTCAATATTCAAACGTTTATTGCATTTCATAAGTAAGTTAATACAGTAATCATTAATTATAAATTAATGACGGACCCTGTTGGGAAAAGGAACATAAAAAAACCCTTAAAAACTACCCTAAAACACCCTAGTAACACAAATTCTTACAGATTCTCTTAGATTACAATGTCAGTTACTATTGTTATCTCTATAATCCGTCTTCAGTGGATCAATGACTTAAGAATATGACAACAACAAAACCATAAAACTCTCCTATTTCTTCCCAAATATCATACACATTATTACTAAAAATATTTTTGTAATAATATATAAGGGTGTTAAGAACATCTTGTCAGATAATGGACAGCAAATGCCAAGTAATATAATAATGAAGATAATTTTTACTCGATTACGGCAGAGCAAATGGAGGGTTAAGTTAGAGTCCCACTAATAAGCAAAGGCCTCTCGTCAATCCCATGCCTCCCCTATACAACTTTATGATCCAAGATTTCCTTAGCGGTGTTTTAAAAGCAAATTAAGGATATCTAATTATATAATTCACTAATGTACAGTCAAGGTTATAAATATGTATACACTTTAGTACCTTGTCACTTTAATCGCTGTGACAATTTCATATGGCAGTTGAAACATCACGTTAAATAGACAAGGTACTAAAGTGTATACATATTTATAACCTTGACTGTACTAGTAAACTTCTTGGCCTGATTTTACCAAAATGTGGTTACCGAATTTTAGTTTAATCAAGATTTTGAACCTAGAGCGTTGATTAAAATTAAATAATTAATAAACGCGGTATAACTATAACTACGCAATAGGCAGAGCAACAGAAATACCAACAACTCTAAGAAGACTTGTTAATAATTCTGTAACTACATTTTGCAGAAACAGGCCAAGATGTGTACCAAATTATTAACAAGTTGCAAGCCTATCGCCTAACAATAGTACCAAGTCTTTATTAGCATAGTTAAGACCTTAATTTATAATTTAGTGTAAACGTGTTATGAGCAAGCGGTTTTTATTTAATTCCGAATCTGTGCGTCTACAACAATTAAAGCGAGTATTCTGTGGCCATCTTCCAACTCCATCTCAGGAGCAGGCCCGAGATTTAGTCTCGAGTGATGAGTGAAAGGAATGGACCATCAGAAGTTTTGAATATAGTGCTTCCTGGTCACCATCTATCGGTTCCTTTCACCAAAGATACGTACATACATAACATCACGCCTTCATTCCCAGAGTGGGGTAGACAGAGCTACAGAAATACAAACATCTCTAAAAAGACTTGTTGATAATTCTGTAACCACATTTTGCACAATCAGGCCAAGAAGTTTACTAGTGTATTAGTGACAGGTTGCAAGCCCATCGCCTGACAGTACTACAAGCCCTTATTCCCTTAGTCGCCTCTTACGACATCCACGGGAAAATATGGAGTGGCACTATTCTAACCCGGCAACCACACGGGACCAAACCACCAAAGTTTATTTGGTTATACACTTTTTCCCGTAAATAATTATAATTGTGGAATAACCGTGGGGAACCGTAAAACGTTGTGAATAAGGTCACAACGTAAAATGGAGCATGTTACTAATTATTAAGACAAAAAATTTCCAATAGAACTTAACGTTATTTTCATTTATTTCATATTCGCTTATTTGTAACAAGTTATGTCTTATTTTAAGTTGTGTCCCTATTCACCCCGTTTTACGGTAGCCTATGCCATGCTTTGTCACTTTCTATTGGATGGAAATGTCACAATTACAGATAAGGATAAAGGTTATTCCCCTAGGTTATTCCACGTTTATAAGTAATGGGGTACTCGTAAGTATAAAAAAAAAATTTTTACCCCTTACGTGTAACAAGTTTTCCTAAAAGTGATCAAAGACTTTATATTTATTTAAGTGTGGCTCGTGTGGTTGCCAGGTTAGAATAGTGCCACTCAATGTCTTACCGTGGATGTCGTAAGAGGCGACTAAGGGAATCAAGGCTTGTAGTATTGGTTAGGCGATGGGCTTGCAACCTGTCAATAATACACTGGTAAACATCTTAGCCTACTTGTGCAAAATGTGGTTACAGAATGATATGCAGGTCTTTTTGGACTTGTTGGTATTTGCCTACCCCACCCTGGGAATACAGGCGTGATGTTATGTATGTATGTATGTATTTATTTAAGTATAGTATTACAGTAGGAGTAGCTGTTGCCCGCTGCTCCGTCCGCGTCAAAATCGTTTATTAAGCTGTAAAATTTTCCGAGATCAAAAATATACTACCCGGGGTCTCATACTTCTTCATACCAAATTTTATTGAAAACTGAACATAATGATAAACAAACGAACAAAGAAACATATGTTTTTATTAATAAAATAAAAAAAAACTCGTTTTATTTTAAACGTTGTTCGTCCAAAGTGTATACATATATGCGTGTCTGTTTGTATGTGGGATCATAACTTTCAAACGGATGGACCGATTTCAACGCGTTTTATTTAAATAAACCTCGCTTGATCTGAATGTTCATGAAAATTATCTGGCCCTTATGTTTTCACATAAGGGCCAGATAATTTTCATGAAAAAAGGGGTGGTCAGCTCCGAAAAAAGGGGTGGTAGTGGCGACCAAATCGGGGGTTTAACCTGTTTAATAGTTATTTCGTTTAGTTTTATTTTATTAGGGATCAAAATAATTTTAGATACCTATTCCATATTAAATTAGGTACAATACTTTTTGGGTCTATTTCTTTAGGCCAAAATATTTTTGGTCAAATGTTTAATTTCCAAAATTTTCATTTGCCAAACCGCTTGGTTTTCTGTTACCGTTAATATTTTAGGAATTTATAAAAGCTAACCTACCCTAACCTACAGACACGATGGTACTAAAATAAATTTTGTAAAATGTATGTAACATTGGTTTGGCCAATGAAAAATTTGGAAAATGATACATTTGACCAAAAATATTTTGGCCAAACGGCAGGCAGCCAAATTTTTTGCAATCAAAATTGTAAATTCTAATTTTATTTTGAAAAAAAATGAACTACAACAAAATGAGCACAATTATTCATGATTTAACACGAAACTAGTTAATGAACGCGCAAACGGCGTAAGTTATTTAAATGAGACCCGCAACTGTTTCGCAAATAATATAAATATTAATAGGATCTGCGTACATTAATGAAGTGAAGACGTCGAAGGGAATCAGAAAAACTTTTACAACTTGTTTTGAATACAAAAGATATAGAAAGTATCTTAAGAGGCCGTATACGAAATTTTGGCGATTTCGCTGATTTACGTGATTTTACAGTTGTAATACTTTACTTCTACAAATTTTAATGCGCAACACGAAAGATTATTTCGATTTTCGACCAATGTATGAGCTTTATTTTTATTGTTAATATTTCATATGCGACTGTTTTGTCAATTTTGCATACATTTATTACTGTAAAAGTCACCAAAAAAAAATATGAATAACTTTGACCACCTTTGTATATTTCTTCGTGTAAAAAATAATTAACGTGGTAATATTTAAAATAAAATGGGTATTGTTTTTTTTAAATTTCGGCAACTTAAATCTCTCGTTCATTAAATAAAAACAAACAAAAACATCCAAAAAAAGACAAAGAAATAGCTATGTATAATGTTTTAAAACGCATTACAATACTCGACAAAAATTAAAAGTAACTCATTCATTCGTAACTTATTTATTCATAACTGAAATGATATTACATGATGTGCATTAGAACTTATAGAAAAGCAGTATTTTAACAGTAAAATCACGAAAAGAAGCAAAACCGGCAGAATTTCGTATACGGCCTCTTAAGACATTAGTTACAATGTTAGAGATTAAAAGAGGCCATAATAAATACTATACACGCTACTGACGACACGCTAGCCTAGTTGGGAGTGACCCTGCCTTCGAAGCTAGGGGCCCTGGGTTCAAATCCTGGTAACGGCAAATATTTGTGTGATGAGCACTAGTATTTGTTCCTGAGTCTTGGATGTTTTCTATGTATATAAGTATATATTTCGTTGTCGTTCTCTAGTACCCATAGAACAAACCTAGAGCTTAGTTTGGGACTAGGTCAATTTGTGTGACACTGAGATCATAGAATCGTTCCAATGTACAGCATTTTTTTTGCCGTGTATTACTTGTTCATCATTCACTCTACTATTCGAGATTATTAACTCCAAGTATAGCTATGCCTTACATTGCGTAGAAAAACGACCACTGGTTTACTCGAGCATTAAGCTGTGGAATAGATACATCCGTAGTAAAGTTATTCGCGTATTCATCCTACTTTGGTCGATTCCACTCTTACAAGTTTTTTAACTTCTCATGACCGCTGTTATCTCACGGTCGAAACGTTCTGGTAAATAAAACATTGTTTAACGGCTCGTTTAGCCTGGTCGGTGGTGACGCTGCCTGCGAAACTAGTGGTCCCGGATTCGGTTTCCCGTATGGGCAAATATTTATGTGATGAGCGCTAGTATTTTGTTCCTGAGTCTTGGATATTATCTATGCAATTCTCTGTATAAGTATGTTTATCGATGTAAATTTTTACTCGTACCCATGTGGTTGACGGAATAGAATAGTGCCACTCCATGTCTTCCCGTGGATGTCGTAAGAGGCGACTAAGGGCTTACAACCTGTCACTAATATACTAGTAGACATCTTAGCCTGATTGTGCAAAATGTGGTTACAGAATTATCAACAGGATTTTAGAGTTGTTGGAAATTCTGTAGCCCTGTCTACCCCACTCTGGGTTTGAAGACGTGACGTTATCTATGTGTATGTATGTAATTATTCCTTTTTAAGAAATGTTACTAATCATTTAATGATTACCTCAGTGATAAGAATGTGGTATGAATACACGTAGTGCTTGTAATGTTAATCTTTTACAATAGATATTTGTATTTTGTGATACTCTAATAGCTATACCTACAATATTATTAAATTGGAAATTGTCATTATTTCTTGTACATTTTAATAACGACATTATTGGCTTTATGACTAGATATTTACACACCATCTTATGGCAGGTAACGGCACCAGTACTCGACATAGGACTAATGTTTGACACTGATTCTTATTCAAAGAAGATAAGAGTAATTCATTTGTTTTGCAAAAAACAAATTATAACCCTGTAATCTTTGAGTAAAAAGCGTCTGTGTATTATTGGTACACGTTAGCTAAAAGTGTCGAACATTGGTGCGGTTACCTTATGTTGTCACTCCTTATATCTTGTACTAACATGTCATGCACCCTTGTTCTTGTGAATTAATAATTTTATTACTTCCAAGTGCCCATGGAATAAACCTCGGTCCTAGTTTGGCACTAGGTCAATTTGTGTAAATTTTATTCGTTTAAAAAGCTCCGATAAACCCATAGTTATATTAAATATTTGCCATAATATATTACGTTTGGTGAAAAGCTATGTGATACAGTATTTGGTTTGTTCAATAAAGTTACCAATAGATAGCGCTGGGAGTCCATACAAGAAATGAACGGTTTCATTGTTCTTAAAGCGGCTTTTTGGACTTATTTGCTATATTTTAACTATTAAAAAAATACGTGGATAACTAAGCTAGTCGTATTAAACTAGGGTCAACAACATAAAAACCCACCAAAAAATAATTACCAGCTTATAGATAGATAACTGAAATTAAAGTTAAGTCCAGCTAGCATTTAAGAATCTAGAAAAAAATCGTGCTCATTCCTTAAATATTATTTCTGCGTTATCGAGGACCAAACAAATTGTATGCGTCTTAAAATATTATTATAATAATTTAACTAAAAATTTGGTCGTTTGGAAAGAATGGATGAAAGAAGATTGAAGAAATAATATACAGTGCGGAAGTGAGTAGAAGGGTTGGAAAGGGCCGCCCTAGGCGTACTTTTTCGAATCAAATCGGAGAAACTATGCAAAAGGGCCGAATCCTAAGTACCCGAAACCGACGTGCATGCATGACTCGATGTATGAACGTAGAAGAAGTGAAAGAGATTTGCCAGGATCGTAGCAGGTGGAAAGAAGTGGTCTCTGCCTACGCCTCTGGGAAACAGGCGTGATTTAATGTATATGTGTGTATGTAACTAAACATTATTATGTAAAAACCAGTCAAGTGCGAGTCGGACTCGCGTGCCGACGGTTCCGTATCGCCGCACAAAAGGTATCGTTATTTAGGAAGCCAACAGCAAGATATAAAGAAAGAAAGAAACATTTATTCGGCTAAAATACAATTCCAATTATACACAACACATACACATTATAACATATTAAGATATTATAACCAAACTTAAGAATAAATAAGCCAAAATATTTCCCACTTATTAACATTACATTGAAAAACGGAAATAACTAACTAACAATTAAGTTATTTTAACGATGGATGTACAACATAATACATAACTTTATACTAAGGATCTAATTGATACACTAATACAGACCTCATTTTAATGTAGATAGTTGATTGATTAATTAAATTGTTTATAGAAACTAAATTAAAATTTGAATTCTATTTCGAATTGAATCAGCGCGAGCCTAAATGACACTTAACCATTATTGGGTGTTTGTTAATTTTCTTCAGAGTTCGTAATATAATCACGATAAAACAAAAATAAATTAGCGTAAAAAAAACATTTCTTACATGGAGGGGACCCGCTTTATTATTTCACTTTCTTTATTTTTTTGGCATACCAACACATGTCATATTATCAAAAATACAACCCGCTATCTATTACCGTTGCAGCAGCATGCAGCTTTTAAATTTGAACAGAAGGTCAGATAGCATAGGTAGGGCTGCTAACTCTAGTATATTATATAGTACTTGTATTGTACTTTATTTTGATTCTTTGTACTTTATACTGTTTAAGAAATATAATAGTACTCCCTACGAAGTGCAATTTTCCCATGATCAATTTATTCAATTTTATTAAATCGCAACACTACTCAGTCAATAATGTCATCAATCTACAAGCACACCTTGCGCCATTTGCATAAATGTGAACAATAAATAAATGTTACGATACAATTTTTTTAGTCTGGTTTTACTGTTTTTCCTTTATTTTAATTTCTCACAAAACTGACTAAGTAGTTACATTACACCTTCATTCCCAGAGTGAAGTAGGAAGAGCTACAGAAATACCAACAACTCCAAAAAGACTTGTAGATAATTCTGTAACCATATTTTTCACAATCAGGCCAAGAAGTTTACTAGTGTATTAGTGACAAGTTGCAAGCCCATCGCCTAACAGCACTACAAGCCCTTATTCCCTTAGTCGCTTCTTAAGACATCCACGGGAAGACATGGAGTGGCACTATTCTAACCCGGCAACCACACGGACTAAGTGGTTGGAGTCGAGAAAAAGGTTGATTCCAAGCCAAGAGTAGCCTTATGATAAGGGAGTTGTTCACAGAACGCTAGTAAGTGTAAGGTATAACTAGGCAGTTTATTGACCTATATTAAGGCTTATTTCATGAAGTAATGCGAAGGACTGAGGGAAATACCGTCAGGAAAGTTTTAAGTACGAATGTGGATAGCTACGAGTAGGAGAAGACCAAAAAACGATGGATGGACTGTGTGAAAGATGATATGGCATGAAAGGGAGTGACTACCGAGATGGCGACTAATAGAGAAGTATGGAAGAAAGAACCATGTTGCGCCGACCCCAAATAAGTTGAGATAAGGGCAGGAGAATGATGATTTCATAAAGTACCTACTTTTACAGTGTACAATATTTATACCTTTTTTTCTGGAAAAAACTATATCTCCCGAATAAAAAGTTGGCAACCCTCACCGTAGGTAATATTAATTGGGTTCCGGTGGGCTCCCTTCGGACACGGAACCCTAAAAACGTAGAGTAGGTAATACTTAATAACGTTTCTCCCTTAAGCGGAAAACCCAAGCGAGCATCTCAGTGGAAACTTCCCCGGCCCCTAAACATCCTTTCATTTTAATGCGGGTAGGGAAAAAACTATTCTTTAGCAGGAAAAAATATGGTTCGATGAAAAATTATTATTATTGTGGCGTTTTCCGATATTAAGGCTCTAAAATGAGTATTTTAACCGACTTCGAAAAAATTAGGTTCTTATTGACCGCGTATTTTTTAGTTTTGTTAAAACTTTTGCATTGTAAACCGATTTTAATGGTTATTATCAATGATATGTAAATTTTAATGAAATTTTCTTAAATAGGATAGATAGGTTTTATAGAATCCGTGAGCAGGAGTAAAAAATATATTTCGAAATCGGGGCGTTTTCAAAAAAAAAATACATACTTAAAGGCTTATGAAAACATACCGGGTGTGGCCTGTAATAGGAGCAATAAATGAGGGATCGTTTCTACTCTATAAACGTAGCAACATTTGTTTGAAGTAAATGAAATAACATAAAATACCCCAGCTACTTAGCGGTCCCCGCCGTGTCAGTTTAGTTAGTGTCAGTGTTCAGTTAACTATCTACTTATCAAACAATCAGCCCTTAGGGCCACTACTTATTATTTTTTACTTTTTAGAGGTTTTTCTATATATTAATTAGTCGGGAGTTTTTTAAATTTCATATTTAATGTTTTATTTCACGCTTTTAAAAGTTCTCTTCTGTTTGTGGCATCGTAACTCCCAAACGGATGAACGGATTTGCACGCAGGTTTTTTTAAATAAAGCTACATTAATCAGGATGGTCCTTAGCAAGATTTCATAAAAAATGGTTTTTCTGTTTAGGAGATATTAGCTCTGAAAGTAGGTGTCGCCGTCATTTTGAGGGCTTATTACCCCCTAAAAGCTCAATATCTCAAAAACGGCTGAACCGATTTATAAAACATGTTTAAGAGCCACCACTAGAAAACCTGCTTTCATGTAAAAAAACAGCATTCAAATCGGTATATCCATTTAAGAGGTACGGTGCCACAGACAGACACACACACACACACTTACACGTCAAACTTATAACACCCCTCTTTTTGCGTCGGAGGTTAAAAATGGTACGAGTATGTATGTAATCACTTTCGAATACAATATTCACAAAATTGAGAACAATTAAGAAAATGTAACTTTTCCATTTCGTTACGAAAATTAGCCATATATTTAGATACATTAATTCTCGTAACAAAATGGAAAAAGTTGAAGAGTCTTAATTTTTGACCTTAACGATGTACACTTTTTTGAAAACCGCCCTTTTATATCATAGGTCTAAAGCAGTCCTGACGGCGTTTTTGCGAAAATGGGCTTAGCCAGAAAATTAGGCCTTAAAAACGTTATTTTCGGTGTGTCCACAGGAAAGACGGTAACGTAAATCTGTCTATGACACAAATATGTAATACGTCTTGTTAACTTCATCAATGCATTCACTGGAAAGTTATCTAAACGCAAATGTGTATTATGTGTATGGTTTTGTGTAGGTACTATCAGCCCAAACGAACCCTGACCCAGTATAGAGAACTGTGTCACATTGACGTTGTGATTCAAGTCGTAAGAAGTGGGAAACCAATTGTTTTATAACGTTGCGCTGATAGAATACCGTATGTAATTAATTGAGCTTGAAAGCGGAATCTATCCTTCCAAAAACTGTAAACGCGCAAACATTCAAATGAATATTTGCCGCTGCCAAAATCAAATTTAAACGAGAAGAGCACTCAAGCTACTCTTTTGCAAACATATTTTTTTTATACTAATAATTATAGCATCCTTTTGCCTCACGGAACCCATCAGAGAGTTCAAACATCGTTGCCGATTAATTTTCCTACACGTTTTGTGCGGTGAAGAAAAGCAAATATTGTCGTGGCTAACATTGGATGCTTTAAAACGATCAAACATTATTATGGGGAATGGTTTACGGGTTGAAAAATATGTATACTTCGTTTTTTTATCGTTGGAATAATAACGGTTAACTTAAATAAATAAAATAAATAAATATCACGGGACAATGTCACACAAATTGACCTAGTCCCAAACTTACTTATAATATAGAGAAATACATACTTAAATACATAGAAAACATCCAAGACTCAGGAACAAATCGCATGTTCAGAACAATAGTGACCCAATTCAAAATTTCAGCTTTCCAACTTCAAGTCATAAATTTATTATTATAGAGACCTAATTCGAAATTTTAAATTTCCGAATAAGGTCACTATTGTAATTCTGAACTTGCAAAATACTCGTGCTCATCACAAAAATATCTGCCCTTACCAGGATTTGAACCCAGGACCGCTAGCTTCGAAGGCAGGGTCACTACCAACTAGGCCAACGGGTCGTCAAACTTCGCACGCGTTTCCTTTAATAACGTAGATAATACGGAAAAATGATGTTTAATTTGCGACTAAGGGAATCAGGGCTTGTAGTACTGTTAGGCGATGGGCATGCAACCTGTCAATAACACACTAGTAAACTTCTTGGCCTGATTGTGCAAAATGTGGTTACAGAATTATAAACAAGTCTTTTTAGAGTTGTTGGTATTTCTGTAGCTCTGCCTACTCCACTCTGGGAATAAAGGCGTGATGTTATGTATGTATGTAAATTGTTTAAATATTATAACAACAAGACAAACAAAATTAATACAGAAATACTCATTTATAATATTACTAACGATAACGACGCTTGAGATCTTGAAATCATACGTAATAAAAGATGGAAGGTATGTCTGTCCACATAACAAATGTTAGCAATTACCCTCGCAGCCATCCGTCATGGGGCGGCGGGGTTACAAGTCATCCATCAGAGAAGTTCCACTAGACTGTGCTTCGATTCCGGCAGGTTGTAATACAAGTGCCGCGAAACTAATCTTGAGATAACGTGACAGATAAAAACCGAATGTCTGTGTGTAAAAGTAATAATTTTAGGAATGGTGATAGCTTATAGGCTAATTAATGGTAACCCAACATTTTGTCGAATTTCGTTTCATCAATTGTATAATTTTATCGATCGCTATTTTTTGAGTGAGTGAGATTGTCCCCTGACATGTATTTTATTTTATTTTTTAATCTCTTAACATTACAGCCACTTCCAATATTTAGATTTATTTTGATTTTAAACATTCCGATGAAAATAGCAAGTGGTTTTTTTTCACAATAATTATAGGCTTGTTTTCAGATTTTAAAACGTAATGAAAAGGAGTGGTCTCTGAGGCAGATGAATGAGTGAAGTGATAATGATATGAAGAATAATTATTATGAACACAAATCGGTTTAAAAACCAAAAAATAAGAATTTAAATTTGATGTCTGCTGGCCTATTATAGCTGTGATTGACGTGGATTAACGTGAATGAAGCATCTGCCACTTTCTGAAGTGCGAAAGTGATGGTGCTTTATTCAAGTTTGTCTAGCGCGATAAAAGCGACCATAATACGAGCCTTGCAATTTATATATTTTGACTCACAAACACTTTACACTTGAATCACCCACTCACTCATTTTATAAAATTATTTATTTCGCTGTATTATCATTTCATCGACAGGTATTTTCACTTGCAGGAGTTTTAATTTTTTGGTGGTCTAACGTAACCACACCTACGTAACTCACGCTTAAGTCGTTGTAATTGTTCGATGAAATAAGCGTCGGTGATTGAAAAGGGTCCTCAAACAATTTTCAGCCTAAATTCTATTTGGAGGAAATGATATCCCTTCATTTTTCATAATTCATTTGCAATAATTACATTTGCCATAATGGTCACTGGCTATAACCTTCATTTTCCCTAGTATTACATACCGTAATTTCATTTGCCATAAAGGCATTTTTTCTGAATTCGTAAGCCTTTCGGGTATTTTTTACATGCCATCGTATAGAGCCCAATAGGTTAGGTAAGGCTTGTTTTATTACAGTTCTGAATAGTTCACGGTTTCAGAAAAAATGCCTTTATGGCAAATAAATATTACGGCACATTATTGTTATGGCATATAAAATTATGTCATATGAAATTCGGTCAAGTCATATTATTGCATATGTGATTCTATCAAACGATAGAGACCCGGAGAAAACATATACCATGGGCACTGAGTAAGTTTTTTTTTATCATCTCCCAACTGGAATAAATAGGGCGAAACTAATTTTACAAAGTCACGGGCGACCTCTGGTCTCATAATAAAATTGCAAATGCATTGCCAACCCTCAGGACTTAGATGGAATGCCTCAGTGCTAGTCATTACGTGGAGAATGTTCGCGACTTGGTACGCCTGGAATTTGTTATACGCCATTCCCCCTTACGCTCTCTTCAGGGATTGATTGTGGACTATTCGTATTATACGAACTAAATTGACGTTGAAACTTTTATAAGGAAAATAAAATAGTGTCACGGAACATCACTTAGTAACGTGAGAATAAAAAATAAAATAATATATGAATAATATTTGGATGCCGGGTTAGAACTGTGCTACTCCATGTCGTCCCGTGAATGTCGTAAGAGGCGACTAAGGGAATAAGGGCTAGTAGTGTTGTTAGGCGATGGGCTTGCAACCTGTTACTAATACACTAGTAAACTTCTTGGCCTAATTGTACAGATTTTTAGACAGGTTTTTTTAGAGTTGTTGGTATTTCTGTAGCTCTGCCTTCCCCACTCTGGGAATGAAGGCGTGATGTTACACTATGCTTGAGCGAGTTCGCCCGGTATCCTATCGTAAACACTAAAACCGTTTGCCAGCTGTTTCATTTGCCATAACTTTCATTTCCCATAATTTTCATTTTATTCTGAACCCAATAACTTTTCAAAATTGTTAATGAGCTATACTAACAGAACGTGTAGGTTAGTTTAGGTTTATTTTATAACAATTCAGGAACGTTAAACGGTTTCAGACAAAAATGACTTTCGGACAAATGAAAATTATTGCAATTGAAACAGCTGGCAAAGGTTTTTAGTGTTTCAGATAGATTACCGAGTTCGCCCATATTATTTTCTTAACAAATCCAAATTTTTATTCGATATACATAAAGGTGACCGGTAAGTTTTAGTTTTCCCGTCAAAGTGTTCAAACAACATTAGGCATGCATTTTCAAGTAGCTAGCCTAATCATCGTCCAATCAATAAGAATCTGTTTATAGAGAATATCGCCTCTGATTGACAACGTCTTCTGACCTATCTTCACTTACCACAATGCGTGTAGTTGAACATCTTCGTATAATTCAAATTCAAACACTTCATCTATGTATATCACTGAGGATACAAAAAAGTTCTGAAAACCGACACAAAAAACCAATTTTACACCTACCAATTAAACTCCCAAAGTTCCACAAACAGGGTGATATCGATACACAATAGCCAAGTAAATAAATCCCGGCGACTGAGCGATAGCGGGCCCGTTTGGGGTAAACAAGCTTGTCCGAACGAGCCGCCGGCGGTTTCCGCCGGTTTAAAACGGATTTTTCTTTGATCAATCCGGTTTGGGCATATCAATTTGTAAACTTGTTGGCCAGTTTAAAGTATTGGATGATTGAGCCGGTTTTGTGGTCAAATTAAAGAGAATTGAAATGCTTTTACGTTTTTCAGAGGTTCTATTGGACTGTCATGGAGTTTTGTGTTAAACCAAAATTAGAGAGTGAATTGTGGCTTACGAAACGTCGACATAAGGATTATGGTGATGAAAACCTTTAATTAATTAAGGAAATAAGTAGGGCTGCAATCCTGCAATGCCGTTCTGTTTTCTTTTTTTAATGGACTAAGGAGGGAGACGAGCAAGCGAGTCTATCTGATGGTAAGTGATCACCGCAACTTATAAACATTCGCAACACCAGATGAATCGCAAGTGCGCTGCCGACCTTTGAAAAAAGAATAGGTTCTTTTTTTGAAGGTCTCCAAGTCGTAATGGTTTGGAAACACAGATGCCGAGAGCTGATTTCATAGATAAGGTGCGTAGTAAAAAGGCTTGCGAAAAACGTACGGTGGACGATTTCCAACTATCAAAGTTGGTGTAGATGAAATGATAGTTTGGTACGAGTTGTACGATGGTGGAATCCTGCGGCTAGATTCTGATTAGTCAGCTTCCTAATTTAGAGCTTTGAATGTGATAGGTCAAATTCCCAGAACATGTTGCATTTTAGTTTGGTAGAAACTCGTGAGGTCACCGGGGGATGTGTATACTTGTCGTGCTTGCGGCCAGGGATCCTCCCCGAAGCGGTTGCTAAGGCAACCTAAATTATCTGCCCCCGGATTACGGTCGCCCTTATCGCGGTGGGTAAAGCATCCGTCACTCTCGCAGGAACTACGGGTAAGAGAATGACAGGTGTTTTATCTACATCGATAAACAAGATCATAATAACCTCCTTAAGCTACCGGTGGTTAGGAGTACAGAGGGAGGAACCTCCTCACAATTTGTGCCGTCTCAAGCACTGCTTTCTGAATTTCACCCTTGAGCCAACTAGACAGTTTATGCGTTGGTCCAGATTATTTGCTATGAGACCGTTCGCAAAAACGGGACAATGATCGACAAGTCAACTTTATTATTTATTTATTATAACGAAAATATTCAAGCATCTTAAAGAAATACAAGCGCTGAATCAAACCTAGGAACTAGCTTCATAGACAGGGATACCAACAGACTAACACTGCATCGTCAAAATCTGTTAACTGACGAATCTATTCCTCGAAATATATTTTGAGTCTTCGCATTTTCTCACTTAACTGTTTAAGTCCTATCATCGGAAGTCCGAAAATGTTTCTCATATCATTTTACATCATAATGATCAGTTGATCACTCTTCAGAAAAAAATTTCTCATACCACTTTACATAATGATCACTCACTTTCAAAATATCCAACTGGTAGATAAAGTTAGGTTAGGTTAGGTTTGTTTTGTCCTAAAAATCAGAACGTTTTAGTGAAATTTCACTTTAAAAGTTGCGATGATTATAAATAACAAATTATGAATAAAAACAATATGAGGAAAAAAATATGAAGATTTTATTATCAAGACAAATCGGTAGTAAAACAAAAATAGGAAAAATAATTTTATGTAAGCCAATATGGACCCATGTTTTGAATAGTGTATTTCAATTTAGGGTGTCCACGTATAAGTGAACACTGCCCACTTCGTTGTATCATTTTGAATGCTGGTAATTTTCATTTGAAACTAACTGTACCGCTTTTTTCCTGGGGAACGCTTGCAAAAATTGAGCTTTTGTATGCTTTGGCAGCTCTCCAGTTGCGCGACAATTTCTAGTCGCAATAACTGACTGTGATAGGGGAGCTGCGATGCATTTTATTTTCAACGGAGTGATTTTTAAGGGTGATGACAGTCGACAATATTTTTATTTTTTTACACGTAGTCTGATTATACGTGCCATTTTAAAAACTTGGCATAAAAAGGGTTATAAATTTTAACTTGCGTGTACGAGTATGTGTATATATACTATAAACTCTTCATTAAATCTCAGTAATGGCAGATGTTTGTGTGATGAGCACGAGTATTTTGTTCCCGAGTCTTGGATGTTTTCTATGTATTTCAATATATATATTATCTATATAAGTAAGTTTATCGTTGTCTAGTACCCATAGTACAGTCAGCCTCAAATGTAGCTGATCACTTAAGCACTTTGTCGCTTTACTGTCATATAATCACTGTTGTATAAAAGTGGCTTTAGGGTGAATTGCAAAAATATTGTACATAGTTAAGGACCTAATTGAAGTCAAAGTTTAATTGAAACAAAGTATTTTTCCTTTGTGTAACGAAAATTAGTCATACAAATGTATGATTAATCTTGACATCAATTAGGGCCTTAACTATGTACAATATTTTTGCAATTCACCCTTAAAGTGACGAGGTAACTTTGTCGCTAAGTGTACAAGCCTAGAGCTTTGTTCTGGACTAGCTAAATTTGTGTGATTTGTGACATTGTTCCTGATATTTATCTTTTGTGCAAAAATAAAATAACAACATAAAAAAGAAAAAATCTCAAACTATACCAATGTACAAAGGCGAACTTATCCCTTTATTAGCACCATCGTAGCTTTCAAACGGGTAGACAGATTTAGATGCGGTTTTTGGTCGAACCTTTTTGTCCATACTGTATGGTAGGTACAGTAACCACCAAAACACGCTCTTATTCCGCCAGTAATAAAGATGATTGTGTCAGATATTTTTGAACTGTACTGTGCCTAGAGCTTAGTTTGGGACTAGTTCAATTTGTGTGAGTTTGTCCCATGGTATTTATTTATTAAAACTTTTTTATCTCTCGGTAAATATTATAAAACAAACTCAAACATAAATCCTCGGGCACAAATTAGGTTTTCAAAATCCAAACACAGCGTACGTTCTCCAGTGGGAAATAAAATCGAGATATGAGTGTTGGGTTTACTTTAAACTGAACTAGCGGAGATCATCAATTCCGACGCCATTTTGCTCGCTGCGCCGCGATGCGCGGCACCGCTACAGTTTTATCAAAATGTATGTGTTTTATTAAAATTTATGTTCGGTTTATAGCTGGGTTAACTGAGTTTGTTAGAGGGTTAGCTTATGGTTAGTGCTAACCTGTATTATTAATGCGGAAGTGTGTGCAATTTTGTCTCTTCTTCACGGCTCAACGCCTAAAGCAATCAAGTGGGGTTCTCTATTGAATGGCATAATTTTTACGCATTTTGTATTTTTTTTGCATAAAATTGTTTGGCCAAAATCGGTTTTTACAATACGGTTTTATTTTAATTATTATAAAAATCGAACGTAACCTAACCATACCTAATTTACACAAAACATGTTTATTAAATGTTTTATTTTTTAAATGTTAAGGAGAAGGCACGCGAGCACTTAGGCCACCTGATGGTAAGTGGAATCTGAGACCCATAGACATTTGAAATCTCAAGACTATAATCCTAAGACCTCAAATGCGTTGCCAACCCTGAGGACTAAGATGAAATGCCTCTATGCTAGTAATTTCACCGGTTGTCTTATCCCCACACCGGAACACAACAATGCGAACACTGTTGCTTGGCGGGTGGTTAATGGCTAAGAAGATGGTGGTAGCGATCCGGATGGACCCTGCACAGGGTCCTACCACCACTAAACCACCACTAATGTTATGCGATATAAAAGATACATTATGCGAAAATATTTAATGCGTTTGAAGGGGATCCCATCAAGTGGTGGTCGCTACCACCATCTTACCGCCAAGCAGCAATGTTTGCATTGTTGTGTTCCGTTGTGGGGATAAGACAACCGGTGAAATTACTAGCATAGAGGCATTCCATCTTAGTCCTCAGGGTTGGCAACGCACGACTTAGGATTGCACTCTTGAAATTATAGTCTTGGGAATTTAAATGTGTATGGCTCTCAGATTCCACTTACCATCAGGTGGCCTGAGTGCTCGTGTGCCTTCTCCTTGACATAAATAAAAAATCGATGTGAAATTAGGTACAGATATACTTAATTACCCAGGGACGGACATAGGGTACATTTATGTCGTAAATATTGTTGTCTTCTTAGAATTAACTCATATTAGAAACCAGTGTCCTGCGACCTGGATGACAATTACTATTAAGTAAGTATTATTGTATTTTATTACTGAAGAAATGACCTTCTGCTGGAGTTGGTTGCGGTGCTTCTTCTCCGCAATGATGGTCTTGTCCGAAGCGCTAGCAGATTCACTGCATATTACCGACGTGTGAAAGAGCCCTCTTGTGGCTAATTTACTGAATAAATTATTGAATTAGAATAAACATAACTCCTATGTTTGTTTATATTTCCTTGAGACTGTTAAACGTGAAAACACGATTAGAAACATAATCTTCGATTGTTTTATTTTTAAAGCATGTCATGTTTTCGCTTGTTTTTGTGTTGAATCTCCGAAACCTTTGACGATGATTTTTGATTTAATAGTTGAGTATTTATAATTTATTTATGTTGTTAAAAGAAAGAAAAAAAAAAAATTCAGCAAACACAAAAATATACTAAAAAAAAAATAATACAAAAATATTTATTTCACTAATTCATAGTGAAAGAGGAGCCAGCAACCGCTTAACTCTAAAACGTTTTTAAACCGTTTTTTAAATAACTATGGATTGTTCTTTGTTCTAAAGTAAACAGCAACTATTTCAATTTGACAATCAAACTATCTTCATCTCACGTTCCTCGCACGGAAGTACATAAAGCCATCCCTTTTTGTTTGTGGACGGAGCGAGGAAATCAACTACGCCAAAAAAAAGGTACCATTGTTTATTACGTTAATAGTAATTTACGTAAATTAATTTGTAATGAGGATTTCGCTAGTTCAACATGTAACAATTAAGGTACAAGTATGATACAGACCCATCAACTTTGACTCCATTACTAAGCGGGAAGCGAGTTTATAAATTACTAGCGATCCGCCCTCGCTTCGCTCCGGTTTTAAGTATTATACATATAACCCTAACTCCTGAATCACTCTATCTATTAAAAAAACCCCATCAAAATCCGTTGCGTAGTTTTAAAGATCTAAGCATACATGGGGACAGACAGACAGCGGGAAGCGACTTTGTTTTATACTATGTAATGTTGTGATTGAACTATGTACTCATATTTTCAAAAATCCATTTGTTACACTACACCTAACCTACATCTGCCACTACAGGATCAATATATTTATAAACGGTGTCATAATGATCCGTTGACAACTTCTGAATGTCACAAACTATATTCATTATGTGTAACGGTGCAAACTTGGATCAATATGGCGTCTGTCGGATTAAGTTTTTAACTTTTACATTGCTTCTGCTCGCTGGATCGCAATGCACTGAATTGCTTCACTTTTATCAAAATATATGGGTTTTATTAAAGTTTACAAACAGATTATGGCTGGCGTAGCGTTGCCAGGTTAACTGGGTGCATAAAAATAAAGTGAGAACGTATTTTTTATTTTTGATGGTAGATGGATCGAGTTTATGAATTTAAAGGGAAGTGATACGTATTTATGAAACTGTTACATAATGAAGGCTCTTGTGATACGGATTGTGAAGATAACAATAACAGAGCATCTTTTCTATAAGTAAGTAAAAATAAGTACCTTGATATTTAATACGCCCGTGTGGTTGCCGGGTTAGAATAGTAACACTCCATGTCTTCCCGTGGATTTCGTAAGAGGCGACTCAGGGAATAAGGGCTTGTAGTATTGTTAGGCGATGGGCTTGCAACCTGTCACTAATACACTAGTAAACTTCTTGGCCTGATTATGCAAAATGTGGTTACAGAATTATAAATAAGTCTTTTTAGAGTTGTTGGTATTTCTGTAGCTCTGCCTACCCCACTTTGGGAATGAAGGCGTGATGTTATGTATGTATGTAAACAAAACACGGAATAGTATATTTCAATTATAGTTATACGCAGACAAATAACGATCTCTTCCAGACATCTATTATTACTGGCCTACATATAGCTTACTTTGGGTGTAAGGCAATTTGTTTAAGTTTATTTAATACACTTATTATACAAAAGGCGAACTTAATGCCGTAAGGCATTCTCCACCGGTTGATACAATACAATACAATACAAATACTCTTTATTGAACACCAAAAATAAAAAATAAAAACAGAACATGGAACAGTACATTTAAATCATAGGTATCGTCATAGGTATCACCGGTTGATCTTTGGGCAAAGCAGAGATTGTAGTGGCGGTGCAACATTAGGTCTAAACACATACACTTACATTTCAATAAGCTATAATATTATAAATACATACATTGCGCAAAAAACATACATATATAATATGAATGTATAATAACGATGGGTCCTACGTATAAGGGCCAAAACAGCATTTTTACAATTTTGAGATTTTTGTGTAAAATGCATCACAATCCCACGCTTAATAACATTATACTAACAAAAACACCAATATCTTATCAATTAATCGAGTTTTTTCTGCAGTAGAAAGGTCAATGTGTAATGAATTTTAACGTAGAAGGGTCAAACGAAAGCTTGACATTTTTACGCGGGGAATTACCCGCGGTTCTTTTTAGTCTATGGGTCTATCGGTCGCATTGGCACTAGTACGCCACTCGAGCTTGTGGCGTTGTTGAGAGTACATCATAATTATACATATAAAGATAAGCAAAAATGAGTGTCCTGTGATTTGTTATTTTTCTTTTGAAACAAAGGAAACTGATTTCTTAAAGGAGTTTCTAAGTACGCCTATTTAAACTGTCAACGACTTCACAATATTCACGCCTCGGCTACCCGTTTTTCTTTTCAGATAATAAAGTTCCTAAATTAAATACAGAATTTTGTTTCGAGGCAAATTAAGGTATTCATTTTATTAAGTAAGTTATTGAGTTAGACGTTCTTTTGTTAGTATTTTTATTTGTCAGCTGATGACAAGATTTTTAAGTTAGTCAAGAAATGAATTATTTAGGTACTTAGATTTTGTTGCAATTTAGTAGATGGTTAATATTTTATGATCATGAACGGTTATATATTAACATATCAAAAGATATCGACATAGTTTTGGTTAAATCTCATGTTTTATGTGCATTAAATATTGATTATAATTACATACAAGAACCCAATCTTTTACTAAGGTACATAGTGATCAAAGCGTAGGCATCATTTCTTTTTTACCAGGAATTTAGTCAACAAAATAAATTTATACATATATTTAAATATAACAAAAAAAACTAATTTTCGCCAGACTGCAGGACAGTTAATTGGCGAAGCTTGATCACTTTTACCTATTAGATTGGTACAGTATAGGTATTTAATGCTTAAACTAATACTTACAAATACAGCTTACAAAGGGGAAAGAATTTGGACGTGTAAAAGTGAAAAAAATATAAAAACTAAAAAAACTTAGCTAAAAAAACGTTAAATATAAAATAAGTCTGTTTTGCATTGCCCTAAAGATGCGTTGAGCGAGGAAACTGTCAGCTCTTTAGTATCGCGTGACGTCAATGAGCTAATTAACCCCATGGACCAAGGTTCTCGAAACCGAATGGAATAAAGATATATTCTGGGCCGAAACCACTATAAACCGTCAGCTGTCGCTTCAGCTGCCCATCCAGCCCTATAAAGCTGCTTACGGATAGCGCGTACCCTACTACGCGTTAGTCGGTTACGCGTGTACTGGAACGCTCTATCCGTACCTGCAGCTACGCGTACACTTTTGTAGCACGCGTGCCGCGTGAGCCGCCAGCAGTCGGCCTAGGTCGAGTGTCAAAGAAGACGCGCTCGTTTCTATGTACGCGTAAACACACGCGTACTCTGCTACGTGTAGTCGGTTACGCGTGTCCTGGAACGCTCTATCTGTATGTGCAGCTACGCGTACAATTTTGGAGCACGTGTGCCGCGCAAACTGACTCGCACGCGAGCCTCCAGCAGTCGGTCTTGGTCGAGTGTCAAAGAGGACGCGCTCGTTCCAATGCGTAAACACACGCGTACCCTTCTATGCGTAGTCGTTACGCGTATCCTGGAACGCTCTATCCGTACCTGCAGCTACGCATACACTATTGTAGCACGCGTGCCGCGTGGACTGGCTCCCTCGCAAGCCGCGGGCAGTCTACACGTGGCACGTGCCCGTTCCTATGTACGCGTAAATACACGCGTGACCGACTACGCATAGTAGTGTACGCGCTATCCGAACGCAACTTAAGAGATTCGGACGAGATGTGACGGAGCTAGCGTGCTTATTTTCAATGTACTCCATCCAACATACAGTCTAGTTGACATTTACTGTCAGCCTACAAACTTCATAGTTTTCGCAAGACATTGCTTGCTTGAATTTTTTTAATTCAATAATATTGAGTTAACAATAAGTTATTTTCAAAAGTTGTAGAATAAATGTTGTTACGTTTGTGGTGTGGAAACGATCACTCAATTCATTGCTCCTATTACAGGCCACACCCGGTATAGTACTATGATTTGATACTTACTACGAACTTCGGTATAATATTTCATGAATTAGTTAGTTCACAAAATATTGATCTAAATAGTTTGTTGTTGGTTTGTTATAAAGTAATCAGAGAGTTCCTAAGTAAACATGCGTAAAATAATACTTTATCCCTTAAGGGCTTCAAAGTGCCGTCTACAAAAGATATCAATAATAACTTTACGGAAGCGGGAATGAATAGGAAATTTTACGATTTATTTTAATGAGACTGAAGATGTTTGGCCGATACTTAAATTGATAATAAATCTGTCATTGAAGTTAATAGTTAAGAGTTGCGGGAGGTAGGACCTTGTGCAGGGTCCGTCCGGATCGCTACCACCATCTTATCCATTAACCTACCGCCAAACAGCAGTGTTCGCATTGTTGTGTTCCGGTTTGGGGATAAGACAGCCGGTGAAACAACTAGCATAGAGGCATTCCATCTTAGTCCTCAGGGTTGGCAACGCATTTGCAGTCTTAGGATTGCAGTCTTGTGAATGTATATGTCTATGGGTCACAGTTTCCACTTACCATCAGGCGGCCTGTGTGCTCGTTTGCCTTCTCAATGCCATAAATAAAAAAAATAAAAATAAAAATATTATCTAGAATAATTGGATTTACATTGTGGACAATACATAATTAAAAAAAATATATAATTTGACGTAAAGTTTTACATGATACGATTTAATTTTAAGATGACTCTCCTCTTGCTTATAACATAATGCCCCTTAATTGGATGTTTTCTATGTACTTAAGTATGTATTTCTCTATATAATATGTTTAGTACCCATAGTACAAGCCCAGACCTTAACTTGGGACAAGGTCAATTTGGGTGGAATTGTCCCGTGATATTTATTTATATTCATTTTAAAACGACGTTATCACTACTTAGATAATATCTAAGTAGTGATAACGCCTTAAATATGATTTTGTAAAATTAAAAAAAAAATGTATCAACACAAACTATGTCCCTACAAGATTAACAAAAATTAACCTATAAAAACCCAACTGCTGTCAATAAAATGTTAGTTGTCATGAATCCTATGTTATGTTTTGCCAATTTGACAGGTGAAAACCGGCAAGTTGTTGGTAATTCTGTAGCTCTGCCTACCCCACTCTGGGAATAAAGGCGTGACTTTATGTATGTATGTATGTAAACCCAAAAAGCAACAAGTGATAACAAATTTCCTATTTAAAGTTCTTTGATGCCGTATTAGATGATTTTAGTAGGGATAAACACTTTACTTACCTGTATCTCAAGAACCAATCAAGTCTGTGTCATGATAATTTTCGTTTTTATTTGAGATGTTTCAGATTTTTAGTATTGTATTGTGTACGCTAAGATGAACCTAACGACTCGCTTCTCGATATAGAGCCATCTGTTAAGCCTTTAAAAGGGAACAAAGAAACATACATACATACAGGATGTTATCCTCCTAAAAATACTTGTATCCATCGTTATAAAAAGATGTTAAGTCAAACAAATGTCAAAGACAAAAAGCACATACATACATAACTTCACACCTTCATTCCTAAAGTGGGGTAGGCAGAGCCACAGAAATACCAACAACTCAGAAAATAGTTGTTGATAATTACCACATTTTACACAATCAGGCCAAAAAGCTTACTAGTGCATTAGTTACAGGTTGCAAGCCCATCGCCTAACAGTACTACAAGCCCTTATTCCCTTAGTCGCCTCTTACGACATCCACGGGAAGACTTGGAGTGGCACTATTCTAACCCGGCAACCACACGGGCAAAAAGTATCAAAGTAACAATACACCTTGTAAGCAATTTCAGTTGTTATTTTGCTACGTGACCTATTATTTCTGTTAGCAAGTATAACTCGAGAATTATTATTGTGACTGCTGTTAAAAATTGTTACAAAAATTCGAGTCAGTTTCTGCCCTCTCATACCACAAAGCCATATCTGTTAAAACTCCTTTAGTGTTTTACAACTTTAGTGCCTGCGTGCAAGATTGAAGTTGCTTTGTCTTTGATCTCGATATGACGTTTTTGCTTTTGGAGATTTGGTGCGGGGTCTGGGTGCAATCTCGACAGAATTCGCTAGATTGGAAAGTAGAACTAGGAGCATTGAAAATAGTTGAAGTAAACGATTTAAAAAATTGTTGTAATTGTCTGTGATTCTTCTACGTTTACTTTTCAGAGAGAGTCGCTTTGACTTTACAACTGGCTGGTTTTCCTTTGATGTTTGTGTCTTTTAATTAAAATTTATTCGTTTTTTCTGGTTGAAATATTTTTACATAAATTGCAATTTTAAATAATGTTAAGTAAAAAATGAGGTCAAACAACGTAGTCGTTCTTTAAAACCTGTAATTGAGTTAAAAATGGACATCGGCTGGTAACTTATCACTTCATCGAATGTATCATTTCATCAAATTTCATTTCAACATTAATTACGTAGGTTAGGTTAGGTAAGATGATTAAGATACCCTGAAAACATTATGGTTTCAGGAGTAAATAGCGTTCGATGAAATGAAATTCGATGAAAATTATACATTTCATGAAAAGTGGTTTCGATGAAATGTTAGACACCCACATTGGCTATATCATAATATGCTGCTTGTTATGTACATATCGCACCTTCGGTAGGACAAGGGCGCAATTTCACTTTTATAACATTGTACATTGTGCCTTTGTTCTACCGGACAAGAGCACAATTTCCCCTTTAGTCACATTGTACATTGTGCCCTTGTTCTACCGAAGGTGCGAACGATACGCTCCTACGCTTTGGCTATTACAGACGCATTTTTTCGACAATGCTACTGCCAAAGTGAGCGTACTCAGGGTACACGTACTCGATATGATACAATACGATGATCGTGATCGCCAAAATGATACAAATAGAGCCTTGAGTTTGTTAGATAAGTTACAACAGTTATTGTTTCAAACCCAGCGCCACATATTTAGTGCCATCCATAAATAGATCTTTTGATTTTTTAATTTATATAAACTTATAAAATAAAATATTTTAATACCATTATTTATCGATTCAAAAGAGGGATGTAGGCGTTTTTTTTTTTGTAATGTATTTATTTAACGTGAAGCAATTCAAATTCTTATTATTTATTCAGTAAATTGGTCGGTAATATGGATTGAATCTACTACCGCTTCGGACAAGACCATCATTGCGGAGAAGAAACGCCGCAAGAAACCAGCAGATCAATTTTTCAATCATAAAACACAATATTAATTAAAAGTAAGTTACATTACAAAATGATAAAGTAATAAATAATAATAATTAAAACTAGCACAATGTTAGCACATTATTGTATTGTACACCGAGCCACTTACTAATTTAATTACTATTGCCGAACATCCAAATCTTTCACCCATTAGGCTGCGTTAACATTACGATAATAATAATTAACCACCAGTTTATATAAAAATAATAATAATAAAGTAAAGAAAGTAACTAGTTAAAGTACATTCAGTAGTTAATACAAAGTTGTATTAAGTTCCAAGTCTGTTTGCCGGTGTCACTCGCCAGTCGCTGTAGAAACTGGCGATTTGTGACCAGAATATATAATAGCACTAACTTTGGTCATCACTAGCTCTGGGATACTTTGGACTTTGAAGTCGTAATGTAGTTGCAATGCTCAAGAGAATCCACTATAGAAGAGTCATTAAAATTGGAAAAAGTTTTAGTATTGTGAGAGATAGCACAAGAATATTACAACTCTTATTTTTTTATTTAACTTGATAATATTCATATTCATACTTAATGAATATTATAAATGCGAAACTGTTTGTTCTTTGGTGTTTGTCCTTCATCACGGCTTCGCCGCTTCGGTATGGAGGTATCAAAGGTAATATCGAGGTCATATCAAAAAACAATAAATACTGCATCCTCCTGGATCCCGCATCCTTTATAAAGAACTTAATGGACGCTCACTTTAAGCCCTGACACCACGCAAATAAACTCATCCAGAAACACCGAGTGTACTTTATTAAGTACATAATATTTACCGCTAAAATCAACTTTGTTCTAGCGAAATACGGTAACAATTCTTAAATAAAGCGGAGGAAGGTTCAGGACTCAAGTGCAAAGTACTTTATAATGGACTCTCGGTTTTTAGGTTTCTATGGCAAAAACATTGTCGGGTTCCAGGAGGGCATTTCTTTAATATTCGTCTTCCGTCACCGGTCGTGTTTTATGATAAAGATGAAGGGATCATTGATAGGGATTATTTATATTTACAACGCATACACCTTTTAAATAAATAAACCATAAAAACACAACGTTATTGTTTCGTCATATTTGATCAATTCGATTCTCTTCGGAAGTAGAATTTTCAAAAAAACACTAACGTTGCGCAGATTCCGCTATTTCCAATAAAAAAGGTAGTTGCCGTCCATGTGGCCTTTTTTTTCCCATCCTGTTTTTAAATTTACAAGTTGCAGAATACTCACTACACAAGGGAGGAAGCAAGCAATCAGTTGATCTAAATTACTATGTCGTCCTTGTTAAAATGCATATTTTGCACGTCTCAGCGATAGTATGGTTAGGTTATGCATTCAAGCTTTACCCGTCGAGTGAGCGAGCTTGGATGACTTCCCTCGCTCCATCGATCGTTTGACAGAGGCCCGTTTTAGGAGAATAACATCTCAGTTCTCGTCAATGGAATGGGTAAGGACCAAATAGTTGGACAATAGTTAAGCGTAGTTAACCATACAAACAACAAAAGTGAAAAAAGTTCCGTTGTGACACGAAAACTATCCCTACAAATATATGGCAAATTTTCGTGTCACAACGGAAAAGTTACATAGAAAATTTAATTGAGTGAGTTAGCGTGGCCAACTTTTTGCTCCTTGCCCGAATATGCTAAAATTTGGACCACAATGTGGACTGAAAGAAGATGTAGTGACTAAGATTGAAAAGGGCATGCTTCGAATGTTTGGACATTTGGAAAGAATGGATGAAAGAAGATTGACGAAAGAGATATTATATTGTGAAGTGTCGGAAGGGGCCGCCATGGGAGTACTCTTTTTAATCAAATCGAAATTCTGGAAAAGGGACGAATCTTAAGTACCCGAAACCGACGTACCTGCATGACTCCATGTATGGATGTGGAAAAGTGAAAGAGATTTGTCAGGATCGTAGCAAGTGAAAAGAAACCTCCCTCTGGGAAACAGGCTTGATTAATGTGTGTTGGACTACAATTTAAACCATGTTTACATGCCTAAACAATTCAGTTTAGGATAAGTGTAAGCGGTAGAGCTATAGTAGTTACATGTTCTCTTTCTCTCACCGTAAACTGAATTGCTAGGCATGTCATGGTTACCCCCTGATGACTGCAATGTCTTCAACAAAAGCTTCTTTACATTTTTCGTGCTTATCAATCTCATCATGCGACGACACGTTAGCATAGTTAGTAGTAACCCGAAGCTAGCGGCCCTAGGTTTAAATCTCGGTAAAGCCAGCACCACTGGGTTCAATGCCAACAACGGATATTACATATATAGGTAGCCGTCACTGTTGACAGTGTAAAATAGACAAGAGTCTCTATGAGATAAGGTTTAAATTGGGCTGGTGTTAAACTGTCAATGGCGTGTCGGTGACCACTTTTGTGCTTGACATAGCAATGATAAGGTTATATTATCCTATAATTAGATAAATTTTCCACAAATAGCCTGCGGGTCCTCTCGTCGGTTTGAATAGATTAAATCTTTTCCTTTAATTTCCTTCGTCACGTCAAGATAACAATCACGTCGATTCCTTTGAGAGTAAATGACACGGACAAGGATAGACCAGGAGTTAGTGAGGAAGGAAATCTGTTTTTTTTTTCCGTTTCTTGGTCTAGATAAAAAAATGACTGACTTCTAGTTATTACATTTCATGTATTTACACTAAATTATTAATAAAGTTAACGATACAAAACGTGTCACTTTATTCAATGTAAGCATTTTAGTAGTAGATTGAATAAATTGACTTATTAAAGGTTTTTTTTATTAAAGGGCTAATTTTCTAAAGTTGTGTACTTTTCTTAAACCCCAAAAAAGCACTTATATGAGTTTAACGTGTGTATTTGTGTATGTCTGTGCATTTGTATCTCTGTCTGTATCATCGTAGTTTCTAAACGGATGGACAGATTTCAACTTTTTTTTTAAAGAAGTAGTTTAACCGGAATGGTTATATGTAAATATCGTTTGAGCTGTTTAAGAGATATTTTTAAGTTCTAAAGGGATCGCTAAATAATATATCACCAAATCTTTGGCAATTTTTAATTTTGCAAACTTAATCCATAATTATAAATATATGTAAGCTATGTAATATGTAACGATTTGCACAAACGCAATATCGCGTAAGTCAGAAACATGACATGTATTCATTTAAGTATGTAAGTATGTATGTAGGCAAATTATTAATAAAATTAAGAATAAAAAAGCGAAGCCCTTTAAGGAATCTCCTCCGAATGCATATTTCTCAATGTTTAATTTGTATGATTTATGTCATTGTGTTAGGTAGGTTTTTTTTTTAAAATTAGGATGTTTCACAGTTATAAGTTAGTGATCACTACCACCATCTTATCCAATAATCTAGCGTCAAGCAGCAGTGTTCGCATTGTTATTTTCCGGTGTGGGAATAAGGTAACCAGTAAAATTACCAGTTAGTCTTGAGAATTCAAATGTCTATGGGTCTCAGATTCCACTTACCATCAGGTGGCCTGAGTGCTCGTGTGCCTTCTCCTTAACATAAAAGAACAAACCGCACTTTTAGAATTATAGTGACCTAATTCAAACATTGTCAGCTTTCCATTTTGAGTCATAAATTGAGTACTATAGAGACCTAAGTCGAAATTCAAAATATGTGGATTAGGTCGCTATAATTCTAAAGATGCGAAACTTGCCCGTTATTGTTTTATCTGCAGAATATGCTTATAATCTTAAAGATCATTACTTTTTAAGTAAATTCCTGCATCAGCCACTACAAAGTATTAGCTAACTATAACTAGCAACTTCGTTACTAGACTAACTTCTCCTGTCATTAAGACTACTTTTAGATGACTTAGGATTGGATACTAGAGCAATTTATATCCATAGGTGAATGTGAAATGAGTGACCTTCTAAAAAGTATCGTTCTTGGCACCCAAATAATAGTCGTTTGCATTAGTTAGTGGCAGGGCTTAGAACCGGTTTAAAAAAATACCGGTTAATACCGGTTTATTTCGGTTTGTTCCGAAATTTTCTAAGGATTGCGAATGTTACCGAATAAAAACACTATGCGGCGCTTGTTTATCGCGCGTAACGTTCGTCTGGATAAACCGGTTCTTAGCTCGAAATCGGGTTATTCGAAAACCACTATGTTAAGGTTCTCCTAAAAACCGGTTTATGCGAAGAGAACCGGTTTGAATTATAATCGGTATCCGAGCCCTGGTTAGTCGAAGTGGGGCCTTGTGCAGTGTCCGTCTGAATCTCTAACCATAATAATAGTTCTTTAATCGATCTGTTGAACCAAAATTCGTTTGCTTGAAAGAAAAAATATATATTTTTTACCTATATTTAGTAGTACTAAACTTCTTGCATGATTTTTAAGCTTTACTAACTCCGCTAACTTGTGAGATAAGACAACCTACGTCTTGACTTATTTTTCTACGACTTCAAGTTGTTGAATAAAAAACGTTAAATGCTGGGAGTGACTCTGCCTCCGAAGCCAGCGGTCCTGGGTTCAAATCCCGGTAAGGGCAGATATTTGTGTGATGAGCGCGAATATTTGTTCCTGAGTCTTGGATGTTTTCTATATAAGTATATTTAAGTATGTATTTCTCTATTTAAGTATGTTTATCGTTGTCTAGTACTGATAGTACAAGCCTTGAGCTTAGTTTGGGACTAGGTCAATTTGTGTGAGATTGTCCCCTGATATTTATTTATTTACTTTTGAATCGTGGTGCAGTTGAATACATTTTTACGTTTTTGTGTATTAAACATTACGTTTTGGAGGGGCAAATTATACTTAGCTGTTTTTAGCTAAGGGAGATATAGGTGTACCGCAAGGTAGCGTTATTTACGAGTGTCTTTAAAACCATTATAACGTAATATTTACGGCACGTTCTGTTTAATATAATTATGTAAATACAGTTAATAATATTGCAGGTTAGATATTAAAAATAAAAACTTTATGGTTTTGGCACTAAAATAGCTCAGATATTAAAAAGTGTACCCTTTTTTATATTTCTGCTCCAATGCACCTAAGATTATAATTATGTTGTTGCTGTTACTCGCGACTCCGTCTGCGTAGAAATTGTTTATCGTTATTCCCTCGGGAACTGACAAATTTTCAAGATATTTTTTTTCTATGACCTCAGTTATCTCCATACCAAATTCAATCGAAATCAGTTTTATAGGTTTAGCCGTGAAAGCGTTACAAACAGATAGACGGATAAAGTTACTTTCACACACAAAAATAGCATAACTTTTATCTTTTATTCCCAGAGTGAGGCAGAACTACAGAAATACCAACGAATCTAAAAGAGAAGGATGACAGTGGAGTGGTGGAGTTACTTCCACATTCACAATATTAGTAACTATGAATGACACAATCCTTATTTTTCATATTTTACATATTATGGGAAATTTCCAAAAAAATGGGGTTTAATTGAAATTAAACTTAATTCATTGCTTTGTGTAACGAAATTTACCCATAAAGTTTGTATAACTTTCGTTACACAGAGGACGCGATCGTGATTTTGATTTCATTAAACCTTTAACTATGTAAAACTTTTTTGAAATCGACTCTACTAACAGTTTTACCTGTGGCCGCTCACCTAAAAATATATGACTTTTACAAATGACAACCCTTTTAAGAAAACCCTTTTACCACTCCCTGAATGTCCACTGTCTCTTGGCCTACAACTAAGCTCCCGCGGTTTTTAGTAATCGCTTTTTTTTTCCAACCGTCTGCTGCTTTTAATTCTGTTGCCATTTTCAGAAATTCAAATTGATTTGCAATGGAAGCGATACTTTCTTTAGTAAAGAGTATGATTTCGTCAAAATTTAAATAACTTGCCAAAAAAACCGGATATACGCACGGACCATTCTCAAGATAGGGTACCGACGCCATTAACTTATAATTCCTGTGGTTGTCACCTTCTAATGGACGACTGACACACTAGTTTCGTTTTTATTGTTTTTTCATAATTTTATTCCCCCTGCTTTTAAATTGTTTAATTTGTTTCTTATATTATTCGTAATGTCGTCGCGTGTTCGTCAAGCGGTCCCAACGGAAGACCAGCGTTGGCTTCGCAGCCAGCACATGCTGAGGTGGGACCGTTTCTCACTTTTCCTTTTTTATGTTATTTAATGTGTTATTGTTGTAAGTAAATGTTTTTCTTTTTTTTCTTCCTTTGTTTCTATTACTACAAACATAAAAAAACTACCTTGAAAGTCATTATTGTCATCAAGTATGAATTAATTTTCCATTTAAAGTTATATGGTGCTGTCTTCAATTATATTTTTTTAATAATAAGGAGAAGGCACACCAGCACTCAGGCCACCTGATGCTAAGTGGAATCTGAGACCCGTAGACATTTGAATTCTCAAGACTATAATCTTAAGACTGCTATTCTAATACCTTAAATGTCTTATCCCCAAACCGGAACACAACAATGCGAACTCTGTTGCTTGGCGGGTGGTTAATGGATAAGAAAACATCCAAGACTCAGGAACAAAGTACTCGTGCTCATCACACAAATATCTGCCCTTACCAGGATTTGAACCCGGGATCGCTAGCTTCGTAGGCAGGGTCACTACCAACTAAGCTAGCGTGTCGTCAAACAATACAATACAAATACTCTTTAATGAACATGAAAAAACACGGAACAGTACATTTAAATCACAGGTATGCAACAGACGGTCTTACTACTAAATAGTGATCTCTTCCAGACAACTTTGGATAGACAAGTAACTAAGGACACAAATTCATGGCAGGCGGTTTAAACTATTTCCTTTAGAACTCAAAGTAAACAACTACAAGAAACACTTAAACTATTTCAATTTTGAAGTACCTAATAACTATTTATATACCCTATTTATAGGCCTGTGTGGTTGCCGGGTTAGAATCACGGATTGTAAAACCGGTTTTATTTAATACCTGTATCTAAGTACATTGTCAAATTATTACCGCAAAAAAAACTATATTCGAATTAGAGGTATTGTTGTCATTCCGTTTTTGTTTTTATCGCTATGTATTTGTTACGTATTTAAATTTAGTTTATATATAAATAGTTACATACATACATACATAACATCACGCCTTTATTCCCAGAGTGGGGTAGACAGAGCTACAGAGATACCAACAAATCTAAAAAGACTTGTTGATTATTCTATAACCACATTTTGCACAAGTAGGCTAAGATATTTACCAGTGGATTAGTGACAGGTTGCAAGCCCATCGCCTAACAGTACTACAAGCCCTTATTCCCTTAGTCACCTCTTACGACATCCACGGGAAGACATGGAGTGGCACTATTCTAACCAGGGATCGTTACCGGTTTCAAATGAGGTATTACCGGTTATAATAGACTTTCACTATTTATACCGCTAAAGCTCTGATTAGCGGTATAATGAATACCGGTATTCAAGTTTATTATCGGTTTAGACAATTGACAACAATACCCCTTTTTGATACTTTACCCCTAAAAACCATATCCAGTAATACCTGTCAGTGTCAATATTCTCGTTTATGTATATGTAAATGTTTTCGGTGCTCTTACAAAAAACTTAGACTCGCCTTAGACAAGTCTGAAATTACAGTTCATTAAAGTCTAATTGACATCTCACTTATCAGGTACTATGAACAGCGGTATTGAATACAAGTATTTAATACTGTTAAATATAATTATACATCTTATAGGGTGATCGAACCAGTAATGAACAAGGTCCAATGACGGACACTTGGCTCTTATTTTACAGAAGATAAAGGTTATTCATTTGTTTTGCAGCATTCAATTTATAACCTTATAATCTTTGAATTAAGAGTCAAGTGTCCATTATTGGTGCCTGTGAGCTTAAAGTGTCCAACACTGGTGCCGTCACCCTAATATATATATACAAACATTCTCCAAAACAGCCATCAAAGATAACACACGAAGTATGGGAAAAATAAAATATAGAAAATGTAAAGGTAATCATAGCAAAACTGCGGAAGTAATAGAAAATGATCCTCTAGCTTGCTTTTAAAAATGTCAACAGACTTAGCGCGTCTTGCCTCCACAGGCAAAACCATAACCTTATCTCCTCGAGTGTAAAAGAATTCGCTATTACTTAATAGGAACTTAATTTGACATCGGTACCCTAAAAAAACCGGGCAAGAGCATGTCGGACCATGCTCAGTGTAGGTTTCCGAAGCCGTTAAGTACTACAAACCTAAAAAACAACATTTAATAACTAATTTTCTATTTAAAGTCAATTGATGCCGTCTTAGATGATTTTAGTAGGTATAAACACTTTAATCGCCTGTATCTCAAGAACCAATGATGTCTACTTAGTCGTGATAGTTTTCCTTTAAAATTCGTTATATTATTATGCTCTTTCTTATAAGATTTTTTGTATTTGTAGTTTTTTTTTTACATTTTACTGTACCACTTTGTTGGCGTGACTAATATTCATATTCATGCCAAATTACAGCTTTCTAGTACTAAGAGTCTCTGCGCTAGGCTGCGGACGGACGGACGGACGGACATGGCGAAACTATAAGGGTTCCTAGTTTGACTACGGAATCCTAAAAATACTGTCCTGTTACAAAGTAAATTACTAACATAGCCTACAAAAATATACAAAAGGTTCAGTGACACCGAGCAGTTTCCTCCGGGAACCGAACCGGCACTGCGATGTATTTGTCACTGTCAGTCTGTCCCCGCTTCTCCTGAGTAATGAAACCGCGACAGAGAATTGTATTAGATGGTTTACGTATAATTGAAGCGTTTAATATGAAAATGCAAGTTCAACAATAAATTAGAACAGCCTGTAGATATACTTCAAAAAATAAATCGTAGTGCTAAAAAATGGGTTTAATTAATTTTAATAGGTTTTTGCTGTACAAAATAGTTACACTTTAGTTACAATTATTTATGGATCTGACAATATCACGACGAAAAGTGAATTATATTATCTAGTTACTCAAAAAATGTTAACTTTAACAAACTTTATTAGAACAACTTCAAATAAACAATAAAAAACACTTAGCAATCCAAAATTCATTGTATAGTTCATGCCCTGGGTTTTTTTATCCTTTAAGACGTCAAGGGGATAAAAGAATAATGTTTACTTAATCTAAAAAGCATTTAGCAGCTTATACCTAAGCCCTGATTGTCTGTTTGTCCATCATAATCAAAAGAAATGCCGGCACCCGCCCTCGGAGATTTACCGTTATCTTACATTGCTAAAATATATTTTATAAAAATCATGCCTTTGGATTACGTTCCTCTTTTGCAGGGGGTATGTTTTTCAAAGGGCAGGTTGCATATTAAAATAGGTTAATTATCTGTTACATCAAGATGTATTCAATTTCGTAAAACAATATACGCGTGCTGGATTTTGTCCGGATGTAAAATGGTTCTGTGTTACGTTAAAATATACTTTCAGTCGATTAAAACGTTCTCTTTGTTGTGTGTGTCAATATTTAAGGTTATAATTACTCTTCATAAATTGTGTAAAATGCTCGTGTTACTTAAAAAATAAATGTTAATTAAACGTTGTGGAATCATTTGTTGTTTTTTTTATTATTTAACTATGGCATCTTCACTGGTCAAAGTTTTATCTATGTAATAATATCGATTGTACCGTATGTGCCCAAATAAACATCAAATATTTCAAAATTCAGTTGGTCTTTCTAAATCTGTTTTTTTTTTGTTAAATCCAATAACTACGAGTAATATTTTTTATGATAATCTTTGGTTAGGTTAATTTGAAACATTTAAGGTAGGGTGATGGCACCAGTGTTGGACACTTTAAGCTGACAGGCACCAATAATGAATACTTCAATCTGAATTCAAAGATCATAAGGTTATAAATTGATAGTTGCAAAACCTTTATTTTCTGTAAAAATAAGAGTCCAGTGTTCGTCATTGGATCTTATTCATTACTGGTTCGATCACCCTATAAACGATATCTTGAAGGTATTTTTTTTCTAGGGCTAGTAAAAATAGAAATTACATGTAAAATAAGCTATTGCCCGTGACTCTGTCTACACAGAATTTATAAATCGCTATCCCTTGGATAAATTTTCCTATTAACGGGTAGGGCTATTAACTAAATCTGCCACGTTTTACAAGTTTAAAACGCCTAAAATTTTCAATGATTTTTCTCAAACACGAATTCTGAATTCCCCGCGTGGTTGCAGTGTTAGAATAGTGCCACTCCATGTCTTCCCGTGGATGTCGTAAGAGGCCACTAAGGGAATAAGGCCTTGTGTAGGTGAAAAACTTACGTAAAGGACCTGTTGTATGTAGTAGTAACACATCTGTATAGACCGTTCGACATTCTATATTTAATAGTTGACGTAAATTCCATATTATTTTTGTACACAACTACATGCAACAGGTCCTTTACTTAAGTTTTTTACCTATAGTACTGTTAGACAAAAGGCTTGCAACCTGTCACTAATACACTAGTAAACTTCTTGCCCTGATTGTGCAAAATTTGGCTACAGAATTATAAAGAAGAGTTGTTGATATTTCTGTAGCTCTGCCTGCCCCACTCTGGGAATGAAGGCGTAATGTTATGTATGTATGTATGAATTCTGAAAAAATATGCCTTGATTCACACCACCCTATATCTTTCACTAGTTTTTTCCTCTTTTTTTCCGTCACCCTCACTGCTTCAGGATAGAAAAGGATAGAGCAGGGATTATCCTCGTTCCTAGGACGCCGTTAATGGTTGTCTTGTGTTTTGACGTACGTTTAATGGACTGAGAGATTCCGTTGAGTAGGCTGAGGAATTTAATAGGTGATAACATATGTAAGGGGTGTTAGGGTTAACATTTAATTATAAAAGGTATAGCTTATGATTTTAATATATAAATTAAGTAGCAGAATTGTGGAGTTGTAACTTGAAAATTAGTTTACTTTAAAATTAGTTAAGTGAAAATTACTTTTTTTATGATAAGGAGAAGGCAATTAACCACCCGCCAAGCAACAGTGTTCGCATCGTTGTGTTCCGGTGTGGGGATAAGACAATCGGTGAAATTACTAGCATAGAGGCATTCAATCTTAGTCCTCAGGGTTGGCAACGAATTTGAGGTCTTAGTGTTATAGTCTTGAGAATTCAAATGTCTATGGGTCTCAGATTCCACTTACCATCAGATGGCCTGAGTGCTCGTGTGCCTTTTTTATGTTAATGAGAAGGCTGACTTCAAATTAACATAAAAAAAAAATCCTGGGATCCCCTCAAAACTCATTTCACTGAAACCGTGTTTTCGTGTTGTTTCCCGAATTTGATTTCATCGAAATCTACTTTCTGCTGAAACCTTATTGCTTTTAGATTATCCTAAACATAGGTTACGTAGGTTAGGTTAAACCTGTGACCTCCAAAAAAATATAATTTCTGATCGTAGAAAATAAACCGATGAAAGTAAACCATTCGATGAAATGAGTGTCAAGATTCCATCATTAATAAATCGACACATGATTATAAAAAGTATGATATTATGGAGTAATTTTTGTACTTAATTTGGTTCGTTTGGTTGATTATAACTTTTACTACTTGAATTGATATAGTTAAACTTCCCCTTTTTTTTGTCGGGGGTCATTATGCAAGCTAGGGATTAGTGTGTACATACTTTGAATCCAGTTCTCGACTTGACGTTAACTCGACGCGTGGCTGTAGGTACCCCATTTCCCGACGTCAAAATAAATTATGTAATACTCAAAACACTTTGAAATAAATGCTTGTAGCCGCAGCACGCTTTGAGTTTCATTAGTGGGGACGGTAATTGGAGTGCAGAGAGAAATGCATTTGGTGGCACTTTTAGAGTTCCCTAGTAATATGAATCAGGGCTTGGAACCTGTTTAAAAATACCGGTTAATACCGGTTTATTTCGGTTTTGCTCCGAAATTTTCTTGGGAACGCGAACGTTTTGACTACTTAATTTTAACCTTAATTAACCGGTTTAATCCAAGAGCGGCGAGTCGAGAATCCAAAAGGGTTGTACTGAATAAATGTGCGTCAGGATAAACCGGATTTTTTAGCTCGTAACCGGTTAATTTGAAAGTAACTATGTATAGGTTCCTCCGAAAACCGGTTAATGCGAACGGAAATGAAATGAAAAGATTTTGCGTCAAGTATAATATAATAATAATAACGGTTTGAAAATATAACCGCTATCAGAGCCCTGATAGGACTTTGTAAGAGTTACCTTTGTAAACTGGTCTATTGTAATGTAGATTAATAAATGAATAAAAGGGAACAATCTTACGCAAATAAACCTAGTCCCAAACATAGCCCTAGGCTTGTATTATGGGACAACGATAAACTTAAATACCTACATCGAAAACATGAAAGACTCGAGAAGATTAAGTGAAGAAGTCAAGAAGTTTACTAGTGTATTTATTAGTGAAATATTGCAAGCCCATCACCTAACACAACAACAATACAACTGGGTTTTATCTTTAAGTATTAGTTCTTGTACGTACGTGACGCTTTTATGAGAACACACTGTGATGTTTCTCGCCGGACAGCTGTTTCACGCAAAATTACTTCTATGTTGTCCGGCAGCTTGAGCAAGTCATGCTCGCTTAAAGGTCTTTGCTTACGGCGGCGTCGTTGATCGGGTCGCCACTTTCCCGAACACATGGTTGCGAGAGACGATGGCTGAGATACGCGTCATACTCGAGAACGGGTGCTGTTTGTGGGGTCCGGTCTGTTCACGTTTGCAAGGACTGGTTCTTCAGTTTATTATTCTAGATATGGCTTTTGACGTAGAGACCTCGTCGTGTTGTTCTCCTAGACTTATTATTTTTAGTTTTATGTTATTAGCCTTACATTTGTATTGATTTTATTTGTTCAAGCTTTAATCATTATTATTTATTACTTTATTAAGTACTTGTAATGTAACTTACTTTTAAGTATTTCTGTACTTTTGTTTGAAAAAATGACCTTCTGCTGGAGTTTCTTGGCGCTTCTTCTCCGCAATGATGGTCTTATCTGAAGCGCTAGTAAATTCACTTCATATTACCGACGTGTAAAAGAGCCCCATGGGGGCCTATTTACTGAATAAACATTTTGATTTTGATTTTTGATTTTGGTCATACGCACTCTTAAAAACAAAAGTTGTTATTCCTGTGGTCAATAGTTAAGAGCTTGTGTGCATATAAGTTATCTTTTTATATGATAGGTCTAACGCAGTCCTGACGGTGTTTTTGCGGGAATGGGCTTAGCCAGAAAATTAGGCCTTAAAAACGTTAACTTTCGGTGTGTCCACAGGAAAGACGGTTACCTAAATCTGTGTATGACCCAACTAAACAACCCGACAATATAACTTGTATTATTATAATATTTTTTATTTACTTTCTCTGTTGAATAAAAACATGTTTTAACTTTTAAATAGACGTTTATTTTAATTAATAAACTATTTTTAATGCAGCACACGCGGCCATGATCAAAGATCGAAAATTGGAGAGGGAAAACGTAACAGTGTTGCTAGTTACATAAAAGAGATGACTTTAGATACATTCAAATGAGCCTATTTTTTAACAGATACTTTCTCTGTGATATGAATCCTATTTATTTATACTTGCTAATATTTTTATATCTAATTTAATTAAACTATAAATTTTAACATTTATGTTCATGTATTGAACATTCTGAATTTGAGAAGATTCTTTTCAGTACAATGCTACCAAGAGATGTACATACCCACTTGTTGTCCTTATGCAATTAAGTGAAAAAATGGATACATCTCTTTGTGTCTGTTCGTGGTAACAATCAACCAACCCAGCACAACCGGTAATTCTACAGGCTTATAGTTTCGAGTCTCGCATCGCAACTTTTAAGTCCAGTCCAGTCCTTTTACCACGAAATATAGTGCTCGTTACGAACTCCCATTTTGCTGTAAAGAAGGCTAACTGCATATTAGTGGAATGAGCATTTTGAATTTAATTTGGTCACCAATAGAGTATAGAATGCTTTGACTTCTACGTTGTAGTTAGCCGCCTTCTTTGGTATTACGGCAGTATTACTCGTTGAATTTCATTCTTGCCGGGCTGGTAGGGGAGATATAATTTTAACGTCCTCATGTAGAGTTGAAAATGAAAGTTTCAGGAAAAAGGGACGCAGCTATACTGGGTGTTTGACCCTAATAATTTAATTCTGAGTTTTGACACATTTTCCTGCTCAACTACCCGCAATAATATTAATGTTCATAGTTTTATGTAAATTCTAAGCTAAATTTATTATATGATAGTTATAAGTAAAAGGTTTAATAATGACCGACTGTTGTGTTTCTTGCAGCGCGTCTTCATAGCAATGGTTCTCTCGAAAGCTGTGGTAGATTTTTGATGTGTGTGTGTGACCCATGCGTTAAAACATTTCACTTTTAAGGTTCCGTAGTCAAAATAGGAACCCTTATAGTTTCGCCAAGGCCTGTCCATCCGTTCGTCCGTCCGCAGCCTAGCTCAGAGACTCTTAGTACTAGAAAGCTGTAATTTGGCGTGAATATACATCTTTATCACGTCAACAAAGTGGTAAAAATAATCTTGAAAAATAATTTTTTTATGGTACCTCCCCTAAACGTGACCTGGCGATGTATTTTTTTTCTCTCGTCTACCCTTTAGTGTGCGATGTCGTTAGATAGGTCTTTAAAAACTATTAAGGGGTTTGTGAAAACAACTTTACGATTAAGTGATCCGTTTATGCATGCTATACTCATTATTTTTAGTATAATTTGTAATGATTTTATTTGTTCTAGTTTTAATAGATATTATTTATTACTTTATTAAGTAGGTACCTACTTGTAATGTAACTTACTTTTAAGTATTATTGTACTTTATGATTGAAAAAAATACCTTCTGCTGGAGTTTCTTGCGGCGCTTCTCCACAATGATAGTCTTGTCCGAAGCGCTAGTAGATTCACTGCATATTACCGACGTGTAAATGAGCCCTATTGTGGCCCATATACTGAATAAACATTTTGAATTCGATTTTTTGTATTTTTTTATTTGGCCCTTATTCAGTCCATCACGAATCTGGTCACAGCAAGTGCTTCTAGTGCGGCCCCTACCGACATCTCCACTCACTTCCGTTCACCATACCACTTCTTTTAATTTTTATAATAGTACTTAGGTTAGGTAAGGGTTCTACTATAAAATCACTAAAAATTATAATCAGGTTTTAGGATAAACGAAATTTCGGACAAACGCTACGTTAGGACAAATGATAATTAGGGATTCCAATTTAGACCCGCAACGCAAAAGAGGCTAATGTGTTAGTCGCATGACAACTTCACTCTTGCGTAGAACAACTAAATAGGGGAAAGCTGGGCTCTTTTAAATGATTTTTTATGGATGACCAATATAAAAACTAAGTAAAAAACTAAAATTGAAATTATATTTTATGTCATTATTTTATTATTAAAACGTTACAGTAGTTTAGGGTTCGACCACCTGTTCAGTATTACCGCTCCTCCGTGACAATACAAGTAAAAGTAGGACTAAACTATGCACGCATTAAGATTTATAATGGCTTAATCGTAGAGCGCGTGTGTGATAGCTACATTTTATTTGATAACCAGTTTAATAATCTTATTATAATAAATCGATTGATAGATCGAATATAGGCCCAATTATTTTCATCTACATACATACATTAAATCACGCCTGTTTCCCAGAGAAGTAGGCTGAGACCAATTCCTTCCACCTGCTACAACCCTGACAAATCTGTTTCGCTTCTTCCACATTCATACATCGAGTCATGCATGCACATCGGTTTCGGGTACTTAAGATTCGGCCCTTTTCCAGTATTTCACCGATTTGTTTAAAAGGTTCGCCTATGGCGTATTTTCATCTATATACACTATCATGCTGTATCCACCCAAAATTTATTTAAATCGATCTTACATCACAAACACCTTTCATCTCGGCATCAAAGGAGGAGTTCCATTACGCCTCAACCTCCTTAAATTAAAGGCTAGGCATGTGGGATGGGAAAACCTTTGCGCCAAACAAATATGACACGTCCTTTGAAGGCAATGGGGTAGAAAACAGGGGTCTTGTATTTATGGATGATGCCTGTCCATCATGGATAACGTTAAAGGTATAGTTACTTATAGGGATAGTTGTACATATTTTAGTATGTGGAGTAATGTTATGTTTTACTGTTATGTGTTAATGTAATGGTGAGGTCAGAGGTTCAGAGGTGGTAGGACCCTGTGCAGGGTCCGTCCGGATCGCTACCACCATCTTATCCATTAACCACCCGCCAAGCAACAGTGTCCGCATTGTTGTGTTCCGGTGTGGGGATAAGACAACCGGTGAAATTACTAGCATAGAGGCATTCCATCTTAGTCCTCAGGGTTGGCAACGCATTTGAGGTCTTGGGATTATAGTCTTGAGAATTCAAATGTCCATGGGTCTCAGATTCCACTTACCATCAGGTGGCCTGAGTGCTCGTGTGCCTTCTCCTTAACATAAAAAAAAAAGGTAAACTATCCCCCACACACACTTTAGCAACGATTTGCCAAATTCAATGCCTCAGCTAGGTTCGGTTCGGTGGTACTAGAGGTCTAACTTAAGACTATGTTGTCAAGTGGCGGCAGTTCAAGCCTGCGCGATGTGGGAGATCTTTTTGTATTTTAATTTAATTTAAGTTCAAGTTAATGTAACGTTTTGTTAACTCTTATGTACTTGACAATAATGGCAGCTGTTTAAAAAATGATTCTTCAACTCATCAAACGCAATATATCATCGTTTTAACGCTAAAGAATAGACGCCTTGCTTGTGTTTCTAAGGAATACACACCCGTTACTAGTGATGATTAAAAGTACCCAAAACTCCATCAGAATATGTAATTTTTGGAGGTGCTGGCAGAATAACAGCGTTGTGATCTCGTGTCACAACACATGCTGAGCCAGAACCTGTTCATCCGCGCACATTGCTGAGCTCCAGTGCGCACGCGCGTGTGCTCTGCTTGGTAACTGCCAAGATTATATTGTATAATACATTTGTTATATAACTGTGCTGTTAAATGTTGCTACTTTCGCTCTGTGTGCTTGAATAAATTGTTTTCTTTCTTTCTTTTTTTCTTAATTATGAGAATTTAGTAATTTTAGACAAATGAAGGGTCTTTAAATGTATTGGTATGTCTTATTATGTTAAAGCCGGTGATGTCGTATTTTTTGTGTATTTGTATTGTAATATAAGTGTTATTACGAGTGATTTTTATGTGTAAGATAGTAAGTAAACATTTTGTTGCGCAAAAACAAATCGGTTTGCACCTTATATGTAGATGATTTATTACTATGTTCAGAGGCTAACATAATAGGTTGGGGAAAAAGTTTCTTCGCATTTTATACGAAAATTTAAGAGATTTTATGTATAAAACGTACTATATGCGAAAAGACTTTTCCCGACTTATCCCTGCTATGTTATTGTTTTTTTTTTAGTGTTTATATATATACATATATACATACACGTATGCGCATATCCCTTTATGGGATTTTATTACATACCAACGTTTTGTCGAATGATGGACATGCCGAAAATTGTTTGAGGGAAATTGTTTTGTGTTTTTTTTTTGTCGTAAAATTGTTAAGTACCTCTTTGTATGGAAAATCGTTATTTTTTCAAATTATGTGTTATAGGTATAACGTTTCTTTTCCGCATATTTGTTACCACGACTCTGAGGTGAAGTAGACGGAGATCCGCTTCGCAGAGGTAAACCACCTGCGGCCCTAGCCAAGATAAGCAGTTACTCAAATTCCATAGCCAAAGCAAATCCAATCCTATTTTGTTGGTAATAAGTTGCATTTGCTACGGGAGTTTTCTCTGATATACTGCCTTTTGTGTTAGCAGGGCAGAATTAGCGTCACAGAATCTAGCATTTCTATTCGTTTTGTTTTTAAACCAACCGCATCACTGTTAGATCACTTCATACGAAAAGTCACGTGATCTACCAGTGACGCGATTGGTTTATAAACAAAACGAATAGAAACGCTAGTTAGCGAACGCATCTTGGCTAGAGCTTCTAGTTTTTGCGCTTCGCTCCTTGACACAATTCTAACCAAACCGAACCTATAGATTAGTTGAGCTATCTTGTGACGTAGGAGTTATAATGTTACGGGGTGTTTTATATTTCAAATAATATTTGCTCTTACCGGTATTTGAACCCGGGACCACTTGCTTCGTAGACGTACACTACTCGGCTAACATTGAACAAATGATTTTAGGGACAAGTCTTTTTTTAGGGGTGATCGAATGTATTATTCATCGAATTTCATTTCATCCAACGCAATTTTCTGCTGAAACCATAATGTTTTCAAGGTATCATAAACATGTTGCCTAACCTAACCTACGTAATTAATGTTTAAGATACCACGAAACCATTAGGTATAGTTTCAGCAGAAAATACCGTTTGATGAAATGAAATTCGATGAAGTGATGAATTACCCTTTTTTTAGGGTTCCATACCCAAATAGTAAAAACGGGACCCTATTACTAAGACTGTCTGTCTGTCTGCCACCAGGCTGCAATGTATATCATGAACCGTGATAGTTAGACAGTTAAAATTTTTACAGATGATGTATTTCCGTTGCCGCTATATCAACAAATACTAAAACATACAATAACAAACGTGATAATGTACCGATTTATTTTAAAAAGGTTATAATATAGTGTCTAGTATTGTATAAATAATGGTTCGAAACCCTTCGTGCGCGAGACCGACTCGCACTTGGTCGCTTTTTTTCATAAATAGTAAGTCAACGTGTTAATTGGCAGAACCTCGTTTCAATCGTTCATCCAAATTATCCCTGACGCCTTATCGCGTCCTGTTCACTCGCTCCAATAATTCTTGACGACTGTTTGACGAAACACTGCGAAGTATTTAATGATTTTACATTTTATTGCCGAAACGTTAAGTTCAACGCGGCATGAATAACTCAAGATTAGAAGGAGTTTGGTATAGTGGTCCTGATGAAAGGAGATGATAACGTTGAATAAAAAGGGGTTTGTCAAGTGAGATAAACAGTCGTTTAGGTATTTATATTTTTATCTACGTATACAAGGCCTCTATGCAGTGGTGCTAGACAAGTTGCATTCGACAATCGTTAGCGATTATGTTTCGATAGATAAATGGAATTGACGTAAGCCACCGAGATAGTAACGTGACACTTACGTCAATTCCATATATTTTTCAATCGAAACATAATCGCTAACGATTGTGTTAGAATTAATTATCGGATTCCCATTGGCCCCTTATCTGCTTCCAAAAACCAAACTAACTTGTCAGCATCATCATAATTATCAGCTTTTAGACGCCATATACCATGCCGTGTGGATGCCGGGTTAGAATAGTGCCACTCCATGTCTTCCCGTGGAGGTCGTAAGAGGCGACTGAGGGAATAAGTGCTTGTAGTACTGTTAGGCGATGGGCTTGCAACCTGTCACTAATACACTAGTAAACTTCTTGGCCTGATTGTGCAAAATGTGGTTACAGAATTATCAACGAGTCTTTTTAGAGTTGTTGGTAATTCTGTAGCTCTGCCTACCCTACTCTGGGAATGAAGGCGTAGAGGTATGTATGTTGATAGATAGATAAGATAAGATAGATAGATAGATAAAACGTTTATTTGATGCTTCAATCACACACATACAATAGGAAAAGAACAATATCAAACTTACAAACTAGTTACAAACACAATCGCATGTGTGCGTCGCAGCAGTATCAAAAGGTCATGGCTCAGCGTATAGCCTTACTCTAGTGAGCAAAACACTGGTATTCAGCCACAACCCCGGGATACGACAAAGCCATTATGTTGTGTAGAAACGAATAGGTCATAAAAAAGTAATTAAGTAATCATATCCTAAAAAAAGAAGCATTAAAATCAGGTGCCTATACACGAATTATAAAATTATAGAATGATTAAAAATTAAGCAAAGAAATGAAAGCGAAGTGAGAATTAGCGAGTAAGTAGCCAGCAACTGTGACATGTTTGAGAAGCACAAAGCGTTATTCGAACACACCAAACAAACCCTCACCCTAAACAAGAAAATCCGTCACCGAGCAACCATGAGGCATTCCGAGCATTTGTTTTTGAAGCAAAAAGTGTTTGATTCGTTTAATAAAAGAAAACTTCGAGAGTTGAGAACATAATATTGCATTGTCACTAGGTTTACATACATACATTCATAAATGACGCCTGTTTCCTAGAGGGGTAGGCAGAGACCACTTCTTTCCACCTGCTACGATGCTGACGAATCTTGTTCGCGTCTTCCACATTCATACATCGAGTCATGCATGCACGTCGGTACTTAAGATTCGGCCCTTTTCCAGTATTTCCCTTTCCACTCACTTTAGCACTGTATATTTCTTTCGTAAATCTTTTTTCATCCATCCTTTCCAAATGTCACTGGGTTTGTATAATGTAATAGGTAATTTAAATAAAAACTTGCTAAAAATGTCTCATTTAACAATAAAATCACAGCTACATTTCAAGATATTAAGCAAGTCCCAAATTATTTTTTCACTCGGACGAAGTAATCCTCGTGAACTTGAATGCTATATATTCGCAGATGTACGATTTTAACGAGACAAGACGGTGGATAGCCTAAGGCGAGTTTCTAGTTAAAATATAATTAAATTTCCCTCAGAGCTGAGCGGGGTACTAATGAAACTCGATTTAAAGTCACTCAGACAAATATTAACAGTGAAATTGAAACTTTTAGGGTTCGCCAAAATGAGCATCAGAAACAGGCGTTGCAAATACGCAAATTGGACCCTGCCAATTGGAGCGTCTTCCCCTTTTGTAAATAATTTTGGCGCCCTAAAAAAATATAAAATAATGCGGCTTGGTCGTTCTAACCTTGAGATAATTTATTTGTAGCTTTTGAATTTCATTTCTTTGTAAGTGTAGTAAAAAAGCAGTATAAATTTTCGTCCGAGGGTAAATACAGATTACTAAACTCGTGTGGTGTATGGCCTAATTAGTCGTGCCTTACTCCCCTTGGTAAATAAACGATCTATTCCAGCTAGTTACATTATGAGTTTCATTGATGGAACTAGATGGACTTATTTTCCTAGTAGTTACATTCAACGAAGAAGGTTTCCGTAATGGAACTATCTGGACTTTCTTGTCTAAATAGTTACTTTAATAATGCAGGGTTTAATTTAATGCAATTTCATGGACTGTACGTAAGTTTTTTTTTATAGGCAAATGAATTGAAATTAAATACCTTCTATAGATTACTTAGGTAAAATCCATTTAATTGCATTAAATTAAACCCTGCATTATTAATATAACTACTTAGAAGTTACCTGGTACTTGCTTTACTACTTGCCTAGTAGTTTCATTACAGAAACCATCTTATTTATTTATTTATTTATTTATTTATTAAATAAGGTACACCAACAACAAACTTTTTATCAAAATTACATTAAAATAAATTTGAACATTAATATCAGATATGAATGTCAATTATAGGCGACCATCTTCGATGAATGTAGCTACTAGGAAAAAACGTCCATCTAGTTCCATCAATGGAACTAATAATTTAACTATTCGAAATAGACCGAACAAACTACTGTTGCTCTAAGAAATGGAGGGCGTAAAATATTAATATCAGAGTGTAACCATGGTAACGCTGTCAGTATCTAAAAGACTTACGGCTTAATTTTACTGCTTACTGGATGCTTTTGCGGTAAAAGTCGGGAGCAAGAGCTACCCTCAGTGGAATGATGGTTGATCATTCTACTGATAGCAGAGATGCTTTATGTTTAAGGATTTACTGGAAAAGGGTAGTCTGTAACCTAGAGATTTATTTTAACATTGTTCTAGAAGTTTTGTTAAATGTTACCTACAGGCAACAGGACTATACTTCCTGAAGTTGTTTGGACTGAGAGGACCCTTACAGTTTCGCCATGCCCGTCCGTTCGCAGCCTAGCTCAGACACTCTTAGCACTAGAAAGTTGTAATTTGGCATGAATACATTGGTCATAAACAGCTAAAAAAAAAAAATCTTTTTGGTGTATTACATTTTAACCTAATCCTACACGTAACGTGGGGATGTATGGGTCTGGATAGGTCTTTCAAAAATATAACCGGTTAGTAGAAATAATTTTTGATTAAGGGATCCGTTTATTAAGATTTAAATCGCTAATTTTTGTTAGAGTCAAGTGTGTCCCCCCCCCCCTTCCCCTACAGCCAAAACGCATATAAGTAATTTACAAGGAAAACTATTACGAATAATGAGACATCATTGGTTCTTGAGATACAAGCGATTAAAGTATAATCATCTAAGACGGCACCAAATGACTTTAAATAGAAAATTAGTTCCGTATAGGGCTAGAGTTGCACTAAGAAAGGATTTTCCGAAAATCAACCCTCTAAGGAAAGAAAATAGGGATAGTAGTGGGAAAGTAGTTATATGCGTACGATGTTGCGCTTTTGTAATGTCAATAAGAATAAATGGTTTCGTTGTTGGTCTAAAGCCTACATTATTTTAACCTCCTAAGACTCACCATACAACGAAATTTGCCAATGGAATATGAACTTATTACAAATGCAATAGAGTCAATTTTTTAGTTTGATTGTCCCTCATAAAAACAAAGGAAAACCTATTTTATTCCCTTTGCAATAGGTCTATTTTCTAATGAACGTATTATGTACAATTTTTTGCACGAGAGGTCTTAGGAGGTTAAATTAGACACATACACAGTTTAAACTTATAACAGCCCTAGTTTTGTTAGAGGTTTTAGAGTCAAAAGATGTGTGTATGTTTGCCACAAGAGGAAAGTTTCGTGCGGAGGATCGTGACACATTGAAATTTGTAGCATGAAAGACGGTGATTACATAGGTCTTAAGCTAGTTATTGAAGTCCTAGTCAGTCAGCTTTGTTATAAAAAAACAGTTCTAGAATTCAGCAACAAAATGTCTAGATTTTTCCAACCCACAACTTCAAACAAACAAGTCCAAACAACTACAGCCTGACAAATATCTCCCCAAACCGTAAGTCACTGAGCAAAATGACGAAGTTAGGTTTACAAGTTAAGTATGACTTTGTAGTCAATTAAGTGAAGTTATGTAACAAACTTGTTAGTGCTAATTCTTTAATGTTAGTTTTGGAGAAAGTTTGTATCATTAATGTTTTACTAAATCATTTTTAATTTAGATCTATGCTTGGAATTATAAGGTTTGTTTTTACTATTTAGTAATTTATTTATAGTTCATTTTATTGCACCAGACAAACTCAACAAAATAAATAAGTAAGTCTTCTTAGTTGATTCGCTTTTATTTCAGATATTTTTCGGATATTTTTTGTGGTTTTTGTTGTACACTCGACTCTAACAAAATTATCACTTTAAAGCTTAATATTTCAAAAACAGATTCCTTAATCAAAATATAAAAGACCTATCCATAACAACCCACACCATGGGGTAGTTTTGAAAAAAAAACCATCCCCACTTGACGTAGGGGAGAGATGCTGTCATTTTTTTTACAATTTTATTGTACTTTGTCAGCGTGACTAATATTATTCATGCTAAATGGGTCATACACAGATTTAGGTTACCGTCTTTCCTATGGACGCACCGAAACTTGACGTTTTTAAGGCCTAGTTTTCTGGCTAAGCCCATACCCACAAAAACGCCGTCAGGACTGCTTTAGACCTATTATATAAAAACATAACTTATATGCACACAAGCTCTTAACTATTGACCACAGGAGAGACAACTTTTGTTTTAAGAGCGTGTATGACCCAAATAACAGCTTTCTAGTACTAAAAGTCTCTGAACTAAGCTGCAGACGTTTTATCTACACACGGACGGACATTGCCAAACTATAAGGGTTCCTATTTACTACGAAACCCTAAGAAAACGGGGTCACTTTCCATTAAAATTCTTAACTGCATGACCTCTTTTTGTTAGCAAGTGTAGTAACCCTAGCAACCGTTAGCTAATTTGCCTAGCCCAGCTAAATGTGAGCCCTGTACGTCCCCATTTAACTAATAGACGCTTTCCAACCGGCGCTCGCAGCGGGTAGGCAGCCATATCGTATACCAATAAAATGCATCTGGGACGACGACTACTGCATTCGAGGGCTATTCTGTAGTCCCCTCGCAAAGATAGGGGTGCGCCGGTATTGGAATTATATCGGTTTTCGTTTCAGTATCTAAACATTTTTACATTCATGGATAAATATGTGGGGACAATCTGTCACAAAATTGAGCTAAACTAAATTCTTGGTTTATACTTCTTCTATAAAAGGGATAAAAGCTGTTTATTCAGTAAGTACCAGAGCTTCCCAAGAGGAGACAACTGCTGAGAAGAAACGCCGCTAGAAACTTCGTTGTCAGTAATTTTTTAAATATTGCTTATGACAATGATATAACTTAACCTAGCATGATATAAAACAATAAAAAAGGGTATGTACTCGTACTATACAACGATAAACATACGTACATATACAGAGAAGTATACAAAAAAACAAGTTTAGAAACAAATACGCCCATCTACAAAAATAGTAATAATACCACTACTAATTTAAACCTAGTATAAATGTTAAGATTTAATTAAGTTTTACTATTCTTAATAAAAATTGTTTCATTTTTTTATGGCATGTATAAGGCAAACGGGCACACAGGCCACCTGATGGTAAGTGGAAAATGTGACCCATAGATATTCACATTCACAAGACTGTAATCCTAAGCCTGCAAATGCGTTGCCAACCCGTTGCGTTGACTAAGATGGAATCCCTCTATGCTAGTCATTTCACTGGCTGTCCTATCCCCAAACCGGAACACAACAATGTGAACACTGCTGCATAAGGCAGGTAAGGCAGCAGACATCTACTGTTCTTTCTCGCTTTATTTTATTATGAATAACTACCAACGGAGCCGTGTGCGAGGAAATATCCACCAATAGGAGAGCTGCGCAAAGCGAGGCTTGGAATCCTATAGGTGGATTTTTTCCTCGCACACCACTTCGCTACAGCTCTGGTGGAAATGCGACTTAATTGAGGTACAGCTTAGATGTGATATCTATTCATTAAGTCAAAAAATGTACAGCCTTGTACTTAATTGGTGTGCTAAATACGATAATACGAGTATTTGTAGACATTATTGGTCAATCGCTCTAAGCTTAACTAGAAGAGATCCCTTAAAGTGATTAGCTTCGCCTTTGTTGATCCCTGCTATACTTTTGTGTTTAGACACGAGTACATACATACCAATATTTGCCCACACCGGCTCTCGAACCCGGGACTGCTTCGTAGAAAGGATCACTACTAATTACGCTGAAGCGTGTCACTTCGTTCTTTTTGGGTTCCGGAGCCGAATGGCAAAAACGGAACCCTTATAATTTCGTCATGTCCGTCTGTCCGTCTGTATGTTACAGCCATTTTACTCAGAGCCTATTGGCACTATATAAATGAAATTTGGAGGATAGATGTATTCTATGAACCGCTATACAATGATGTAGTAAAATTTAAAAAAATATATATATTTAGGGGTGGCACTACATACATATAACTAGGGGACGAAAATATTTTTTTTGATTTACCTCACCGTGTGGGGTATTTTTAAATAGGGCTTCCAAGATGAGAGGTTTTTAAGTGACTTTTTTACGTAAGTGAACAGTTGGCGAGATATACGCTTCTAAAGTCGTAAAAATTTGGTCCGGGTGGGTAGCTTTTGAACTGTTAAATAGAACATTCTAATAAAAAATACAGTAGAACATACGAAATACTTCTAACCAAAATAGTTTTGAACACGATACGCTATGTCGTTTTTGAGATTTTAATAAAAAAAATGAATTTCAACCATTAACGTTCATCCCAGCTACGGGACCCTTCACTGTGCGTGGTCCGACATGCACTTGGCCGGTTTTTGATATTTCCATCTTGCTTATAAGTTGTTACCATATTGTTAGAGTAGTTCTAACTCATAATATTGTACCATACCTACTGGGTCTCAATGTAGTGGGTAAACAAAATTGCGTTTTGTTTACCCACTACATGTTATCGTATTGCTTTTAACTTGGCCGCATTACTGTCAATTAAATAAGAGGAATCGTTACGTTGGCAATACGGTAACACGTCGAAGCAATATAGTGTTCAATGCTTTCCTGTCTAAATTAATGTAATTCACGAAAAATAACAACGTTGTTTAATCAATGTAACTACTAAAGATTAAATTAACATTTCAAAAGAAATTAAGCACCGTTTTCCTGCGCAATTTGCCTGGAAACTCTAAGGTTTAAAAGCTTTAAAGAAAGTCAACGCGTTAACCATTCTAAACGAGTTTCAAACTTCTGATTACTTTTACATCGTATTTCTTCAAATCATTTGTATATTTATCTATTTAATTATTGTTCGTCTCAAAGTTCAGTTTTGAGTTTCAGTGAAGTTTTCTACTTTTTTCATCAATTTTAAAGACCAAAGAAGAATTAGGGATTCCTCCTCTTTGTATGTATATGTACTTATACTTTTTATTATACCAATATAATAGATACAAAACACTGAAAATTTAATAACAAACAAGTACAAAGGTCAACTTATCCTTTTAAGGTATTTCTTCCAGCAGCTTCGCATAACTTGAAGTTAATATTGAGGCATAAGAAATTACCTTCTTTCCCGGTCCCGAATACAATTTCAATTTTCCAATATGTTAGTTAGTTTGGCTATCCTTTGGTATACCTCGCACCTCGCTTGGACCGTTTATTGGAATATAAAATTACATGTATTGTCCTGGTTAAATTGCACCTTAATGTCATCTATTTCAATCAATCAGGGCCTCTATTCAGGTGCGTTAAAACGATATCGTGTTTGAAACGTTTAAGAATCGTTTATGTCACAGTCGCCATTATTGTAAATGACATAAGAGTTATCAAAACGTTGACAATACGGAAACAGGTCAAAAACGATATCGTTATAACGCAGTTGAATAGAGGCCCTGGGCTGGGATTCTACACGGTAATAACGATATCGTCTTTGACGTGTTTCCGTATTGTCAACGTTTTGACAACTCATATGCCATTTACAATAATGGCGACTGTGACATAAACGATTCTAAAACACGTCAAACGCGATATTGTTATAACGCAGTAGAATAGAGTCCCAGAACTGTTTTATTGAAACTCGAGCATTTTGAGGTGGGTGCCTAATTTTATTGAAATCAGGGTTTGATTTTTGAATCTCACCGACGCGACGACAAATTAGTAACTTTAACCTTGTAGGATATCTATTCTGTGCTTTAACATCAATTTAAGCAGCGATTTTAAAGTAACTCAATTGTCATCGGTATCATGATGATATTAAAAAATTTAACCCCAGCGCAGTATAAGTAATAAGGACAAAACTTAATAACAATTGAACTATGAGCTAGCTACTACTATTCATAGTGAGCAACTTAACCTCGTAAGCCATACTAAAACAGGGAGATTTTTGTGACTAAGAATTTGAATTTACAAGCAAGGAAATAAAGTTCAATTTCCCTTGCTCTTAAATGGCATTTTCAAGTTTGAAACAAATTAAAATGAACTTTATAATCATTGAAATAAAGTTCAAACTAAATTGGCTTGATTATGTACTTCCTATGGAACACCAGGTCTCAGGAGGTTAACGGAAAAAAGTGGCCAACTTTCTCCGTTAAGTTGACTACGCGAAGGTTAAAGGTAATTAAACTGTGTCATGTATGCTATATATTGCGTATTCATTTGTACAGCAGAAAAGCACTCTTAAATTTTAAGATAATACTTTAGTTTATTACAAAACACAGTAAAAGTAATGGGGGCACCACTGGACGCTCGGCGCCCGTAATGTTATTGAAACTTATAAAAGCCATTACCGGTTATCAGTTGGTTTCTGTGTAACCGGTATTAATTTCGCATCACAGCACTATTCCAATGAATCGGCGCCTGATACGTTCAAAGAATACTTTAGCCGGCATTCAAGACTCTATTGACGAGGGATTTGGCAGAAAGGGATTCCAAGAACCGGATATCGCATTATATAGATCTATATTCTTAACTGCGGGTCTAGAAATGGTTAATGGATGACTTGCCGTTAAATTAAGAGAAGCAGCGCTTTAGGTATGAAGATGAGATTTGAGATATCACATTAGGAAAGGCTACCTAAGTTTTCTTGATTCACTGGCCGTTTGTAAGAGATTTGTGGCGATGTTATTTTTGTGAGGTAAGTTTTATTTTACTAGCCGTAATAACATCGGGGATGTTTTTTTAATCAATCAATCATCAATACATTTCAGCAGTGCACTAGCATATATGATTTATGACAGTATTTTTTTATCATTGATTGTAATCCTAATTGTTTTTATCTTGCATCTGCAATATACAAGGTTGCTATCCGCTGTTTTGTTTATGAGCATTTCTAAAATTTGTACATTTCATTTACGACTTCAATTTGCAAAAAAACATGCAGTTTGGTAGAGTGAATGAAGCTGAGCCTAAATAACATAGTCTCCCAAAATGTCCTCATACATTTGTATAAAACTTTCCTTTTTTGTTACCATGAACCAAAGAAAGTTAGTAACAAAAAAGGAAAGTTTCATACAAATGTATGAGGACATTTTGGGAGACCATGTTATTTAGGCTCAGCTTCATTCACTCTACCAACCTGCAATTTATTTTGCAAATTGAAGTCGTGAATGAAATGTACAAACTTTTTTAGAAATGCTCTTATATCTCAATTGCTTAGATGTTAACTGGAAGAAACCCCTTTAAGGGATAATTTTGCCTCTATGCATATACCTTTTGTGTTGTGTGATGAGCGCGAATATTTGTTCCCGAGTCTTGGATGTTTTCTATGTATTTAAGTAGGTATTTATTTCTCTATCTAAGTATGTTTATCGCTGTCTAGTACCCATAGCATAAGCCTAGAGCTTAGCTTGCGTTTGTAAATTTGTGTGAGATTGTCCCCTGATATTTATTTATTTATTTACCTTCTGCGCAGAAGTCCTTGTGCATTTTTTTGGTATCTATCTTATATTCCTTCATAAAAATCTATCCCTGTGCCCAATTTCACATCAGTGGGCTAAGTATTCTTTTTCCTGGATATTTTTGTGAGTGTATTATTAAGTAGGAATGCTGTTTAATAATTTAACAATACCATTATTTTTATAAGTCAGAATCCATTTTGACCAATTAGCAGAACTATTTTTTAAATTACAAACTTTATTTTCAGGTGGAAAAATCGAGAACTAAAGTGTACGTGAACTGAATTGAAGGTGGGCGGAGGCAGCGTCGCTACAAACGACTGAATCGGTAAGTTTGTTAAGTTGAAAGCATTGGCTTGCTTCGTTATACGTCTATTTAGCTACAAGCTGTGACTCTGCAGTCTTCGATAATTACGTTTATCGGCCAAGGCCAAAAACTTTGTACGAAAATCTATTATGGCCCGGGACGCAAAACTTTTAATTGTATGTTTACCAATTACCAGCGTAAAAAGCCTCATTTAGCTTTGAGCCCTCTGGCGTTGCGAAGCTTTTTGCAAATGTCAAAAGTAGCAATTGCTTAAGTAAGCAGATCCAATTATAAATTAAGAATTGGTTTAGTTACCTACAGAAATTGGCGGTTTTTTTTTTATGGAATAGGAAGCAAACGAGCAGACAGATCGCCTGATGGTAAGCGAATATTGTCACCCATAGACACCTGCAGCACCTAAAAAAACAAAGAACGGACCAAATGTATCAATTCCCAAATTTTTATTTGCTTAATAGTTATTTGTACTATTTTTGTTCTGTTTTAGATATACCAAATTCGCTTATCACGTCAGCCTGTGGTTAGGTTAGATTTTGTAAGTCCAAAAAATAAAACACCTTCTTGGCTAACAAAATTTTAGGAAATTATCTCGTACATTCGTCCAAAAATATTCAGCCAAAGCGGCAGAGGCCCTAAATAACTTACTATCTAAAAATCTGGTAGATATCAAGCTATGATATAAGGATGTAACAATGATTATAAACTCCTTTAATTTTTAGCTTAACTCATACTTGCTAGATGTTCGTAGCACGCTAGTTTTACTATGAATGTGATGTTACTAGAATGATAAAATAATATCACATTTTCCCGCTCTGCAAATTCAACATAACGAAGCGGAAGTTAACACGGATTGCGTTTTACGCAGATGTATGTGAGGATTATGCGGTTAATGGAGAACATGCTGGGATCCTTGGCTTTTACAGCTTTATACAATTTTGGGAATACGTAGCGGAAAGCCTTCATAGAACCCTGTCAAAATGCAAAATTGTCGAGTTAGAAAAGTCAATAACATCAAAATGTCAGTGGCTCTCTGTGACAAGGTCGTTTGTCATGGCGATGTATGAAATAGCGATCCCTTCTTTCATATTTATTTTCTTTTTAATAACCCGACCGATTTTTTTAAAACTTTAATATAACTTTTGAGTACGCGAATACAACTAATTAACAAAAAAAAATACTTGATTTACAATAAATATAAGTAAAGTTTTAAAAAATCGGTTGGGCCATTAAAAAGAAAATAAATATGAAAGAAGGGATCGCTATTTCATACATCGCCATTATAAACGACCTTGTCACTGAGAATCACTGACATTTTGATGTTATTGACTTTTATAACTTGTCATTTTTGCTTTTTGACAAGGTTCTATGAAGGTTTTCTGCAACGTATCCCCAAAATTGGATTAAAGCCAAGCCCTTATAAATAAACTATCTTTCTTTTAAAATCGGTTCATTACATTGGGAGTGGCGACGCCACAGAAAGTCACATAGATACTCACGAAAAACTTAGATGACCCCTCTTATTACGTCAACTTAACGAAGCAAATAACATCGACATATATATTATTGTCAGTGATTCTACGTGGCTAGGTCGCTTTAAAATGAAAATCCGTGACTAATCTAAATTTTGCTGCTAGTTGTGAATTTTAGACAGCAGCTGGTCGGAATTGGAGGTCGAAATATTCAAAATGGTGTCGAGTAAACCGCCATATTTGTTTTCAAATTTAAACGTCGCTCTATTAAATAGATTTTCACTATCCAATAGACTACTTTGATAGCGAAGCATACTTATACTACCAGTGTGCCTCAGGGTTGTATAATGGGTAGTACCAAATTCCTTTAATACTTTATTAAACAAAACTAAAGTTTATTCCAATTTTTGAATTGGAGATCAATAAGTGCAGAAATAAAAGTGAAAATAGAGCTGTGGCTATAGTTGATCTTGCTACACGAGCGAAAAGGAGCAAATCCTAATGGAATAACGAAATTTAAAAACCAGCCAAGGGCGAGTCGGCTGTGAAATATATACAGTTTCCGAAAAAGCGGTTTGCCAAATGATATGTTTTTCAAATGAATCAGTTTGTGGGACGTTTTTTTTTAATAAATGACAGGATACGATGCATAAATACGATACGAATTAATACGATATAGGATATTTTTCCCCTGTTCAAGCAAAAGCCAAACTGTTATCGACCTTACCTACAATACCTCCCAACTTTATCCATTCGTACTAAATTTATTCCTCATACTCTTCGGTACAAAAGATCCTAGAATTCATTACCCTAAATGTAATAGGATGCCTGACCAAACGTGTTTTTCGAACTTTCTTCAACTTTGAAGGGGTCAGAATACATGAATGTTGCGAAGCATTAATTCATTTTGGTATATTGCTGTTTTGTATTATAATGCGCGGCATGTAAGTAAAAACTGCGCAGAAGTCGATTTTAGGGTCTCACCTGTGGTGAGAGCGGGGCGGGAGTCGCTTCTCCGCCACCCCGCGCACGCGTCGCTTTCGCCTGGGAGTACAGTCGAAACTACCTACCTGCGCAGTAGCGGCCATGTTGGTTTTTACTTACGTGCCGTGGATTATACACAAATTGACCTATGTCCATATTTAGGCTTGGGCTTGTTCTATGGTTACTCAGATAACGATAAACTTACTTATTTCGGGAAATAGATACTTAAATACATAAAAAAACATGCAAGACTCAGAAGCAAACACTAGCGCTCATTAGGTACACAAACTTTCGTAGACTGGTCCACTAGTAAGAAAGTGAACGTGTCGTAAATTTGATTGGTATAAACGATTTTTTTGACCTCATTGACGGAAAAAGTATATTTTATATTTTTAATGCCGTAGTTCTATCAGTGGCGTACGATTTGGTTACTTATAGCTGGGTATGCATCTAAATATATTCCTAAATATAATCATAAGTGATTGAAGATGTATTAAAAAAAAAACAGCAAGTAAATAAGTACACAACTAGACATACATACAGCGAACTGACGAAGTTTTGTAAAACTTGTAAGAGCCACGTTTTTGAGAAGGCGAATACTAACAATTAATAAAAAACTCGATTAACAATATAAATAATTAAAAACCATCAATCGCATCAAATGTAAGGGCTAAATTATAACGCAAATTACCTCTATTACATAATTTAATTGCTCGATTGATTTACATACAAATCACGCGCCTGTTTCCGCCAGAGGGGTAGGCAGAGACCACTTCTTTCCACCTGCTACGATCATGACAAGTCTCTTTCACTTCTTCCACATTCATACATCGAGTCATGCGTGCACGTCGGTTTTGGGTACTTAAGATTCGGACCTTTTTCAGTAGTTTTACGATTTGATTTCATAAAGTACGCCTAGGGCGGCCCATTCCGACCACTTTCGCACTGTGCAAACAGCAACACTCTTAACTGTACATCGGTGGACCTTATTACAAAAGGTATAAGGTCTACTGATGGACAGTTAACAGTAAGGGCTATAATAGGAGTATTTCTTTTGAAAGTACGCCTAGAACGGCCCCTTCCAACCCTTCCACTCACTATTGCACTGTGTATTTCTTTCGTCAATCGTTTTTCATCCATCCTTTCCAAATTACCGATCCATGGAAGCATGCCCTTCAATCTTAGTCACGACATCATCATTCAGTTCAAATATATCTCTGATCTTTTAATTCCTTACTGTGTTTTAACCCACACATGAAATCATGTAGGTAATTTTGGCTGAAGTAAAGTTTAAATTAACAAAGAGTTTTGATATAATTATAACTTTGAAAGGTTATTCGTTACCTTAGCGTTTGTTTGTCGACTTAAATATGAACACACCAAAAACAAGTTAAGTAATTATATTTCGATGTTTGTTTAGTCTTTTTAAACAAAAAAGTTTTATAACTTTAAGTGTTTCTGTCTGTGGTATCCGTGTATCTATATGTCTGTCTATATCATCGTAGCTCCAAAAGGGCAGACCGTTTTTTGTAAGGAAAGCTTATTTTCATGAAAATAGGTTGAGCCGTTACAGAGGAATAGCTCGTAGAAGCCGCCATTCTACCAGGCATCCTTATAATGATTGAATGGTTTTTTCAAATACAATTAATATTAAAAAATCATTTTACTAAGTCGACCCCGTTTTGTTCTACCTACAGTTTTTTTATTTACTTTTGAATTTTAGATTTTCCAAATAAGTTTAATTTATTAGTAATACACACACACACAACATCACGCCTTCATTCCCAGAGTGGGGTAGGCAGAGCTACAGAATACCAACAACTTTAAAAAGACTTGTTTATAATTCTGTAACCACATGTTGCACAAACAGGCTTAGAAGTTTACTAGTGTATTAGTGACAGGTTGCAAGCCCATCGCCTAACAGTACTACAAGCCCTTATTCCCTTAGTCGCCTCTTACGACGTCCACGGGAAGACATGGAGTGGCACTATTCTAACCCGGCAACCACACGGATAATTTATTAGTAATAAACTTTCAAAATAACAATTCCGTGTGGTTGCCGGGTTAGAATAGTGCCACTACATGTCTTCCCGTGGATGTCGTAAGGCGACTCTCGGCCAAACCCTATATTTAAACCGCAGACAAATAGCCTTACTTCGGATTAAAATTTGACACATTTTGTATGGGCAAATGTTAAATTTCAACCCGAAGTAAGCCTTATCTATCCGCGGTTTGAATATAGGTTTCTGCCGTAAGGGAATAAGGGCTTCTAGTACTGTTAGGCGATGGGCTTGCAACCTATCACTAATACACCGGTAAACATTTTAGATTGATTGTGCAAAATGTTGTTACAGATTTTTTTTTAGAGTTGTTGTTAATTCTGTAGCTCTGCCTACCCCACTCTGGGAATGAAGGCGTGACATTATGTATGTGTGTGTATGAAACAATTTGACTTAAAACAAGAGGTTCCCTATTTTTCCCGGATGTCATGTTGTATATTCCTAATTATCTCTAAAACGACTGCACCAAATTGAAATCTTTTTAATTGAGAAATGTCCAAAAAGTTTGACACGCTAACTCACGCAAAATTAGTCATTCAATTGCTAGGATACTTTTCGTCTCTAAACGCTACGCTTAACTATGGCCCAATTTTTTTTTTTTGTTTTATGTTAAGGAGAAGGCACACGAGCACTCAGACCACCTGATGGTAAGTGGAATCCGAGACCCATAGACATTTGAATTCTCAAGACTATAATGCTAAGACCTCAAATGCGTTGCCTACCCTGAGGACCAAGATGGTTTTAGGATACAATTATAATGACTAATTTTGTTTCACCCAGCATTGCTCGCAGCAAGTTTAAAGCAGCCGCGCAATTCTATTTTCTTATCATATATTATTATCCAATAAACCGCCCTTTTAATACTGTGGGGGTGAGAGATTAAGTTGAATAGGTTACACTCTCGACGTCAGAATCTCATTGAAAACCTCATACAATGTTCGTACATTGTTCTCCATCCCTGGGGTAGCTTCTCAGAGATTATATATAATGAAATGCTTAAATACTAAGCAATTTGAGCACAAAAGCTCTTTCGTTATAACTAGTAAGAGTTAGAATGGCTGGATCAATTAGGGTTAATGTTACGCTTTCAATTTAAAATGGTCGGGAAGATAATGTTTGTGATAATTTATATAGAAGATTTATAAAAGTCTAAATGCATGTATTACTTACAATGCTCCAGAATTTTTTACTTGAACAGGGGGGTTATTATAAAATAAAATAAATAATAAATAAATATCACAGGACAATGTCACACAAATTGACCTAGTCCCAAACTAAGCTCTAGGCTTGTACTAGACAACGATAAACTTACTTATATAGAGAAATATATACTTAAATATATAGAAAACATCCAAGACTCAGGAACAAATATTCGTGCTCATCACACAAATATCTGCCCTTACCGGGATTTGAACCCAGGACCCCTAGCTTCGAAGGCAAGGTCACTACCAACGAGGCTAGCGTGTCGTCTTGTGTATTATGACCTAACTATGCAGTTCTGTTTACGCTCAGAGAAAAGGACAGAGCTATGACAGTTATATAGCTCTGTCCTTTTCTCTGAGCGTAAACAGAATTGCATAGTCATGTCATAATAACCCCCCTGGACATGGTAGCATAGTACACAGGTAGAATATAGGAAATGCAAATAACCGGTTAAAACCGGTTATTAACCGTCTATTGCTTACTCAAATTCGGTTAATAACCGGTTATTTGCATTCCCTAGTAGAATAGTGCCACTCTATGTCTTCCCGTGGATGTCGTAAGAGGCGACTAAGGGAATAAGGGCTTGTAGTACTGTTAGGCGATGGGCTTGCAACCTGCCACTAATACACTGGCAAAACATCTTAGCCTACTTGTGCAAAATGTGGTTATAGAATAATCAACAAGTCTTTTTAGATTTGTTGGTATTTCTGTAGCTCTGTCTACCCCACTCTGGGAATAAAAGCTTGATTTTATGTATGTATGTATTATTATTTTTTATCTCATTCGGTCTTCTTTATCTGTTCTCCCACTTTGTACATTTCGGATTTGTTATTTGGTCGACTGGTAAAAAATGCCAAATAAAATGTTGTATCGATCAAATTCCCCATTACTTGTAAAACATTATCTTTACCTTTTTGTATACGCTGTTTCTGGTAATTATTAACTTTTTATGGGATACCTGTAGGACCTTTTGCTAGGCTGGTCTTACATCTTAGTGATGTTTAAAAAAATCATGTTTCTAGCTGCACAGGGGAAGAAGTAATGAGGGTCGGAAATGGGGCATGAATGGTTTCGTGCAAATGTACAGTCGAATTCATAAATATGTTTACAATTTAGTACCTTGTCACTTTCAATCATTAGACAATTTCATATATTTTTATAAAATTATCTCAGTGAATGAAAGTGACAAGGTACTAAAGTGTAAACATATTTATGACTTCGACTGTACACACTGCGATGTTGCTTTTTCTTTGAACTTGTTCGGACACGCTGCCGTGTGCTGATGATGTAGTAATTTAGATTCTCTTAAAATAACCCTTTTTTTTATTCAAATGTACTGAAATAGACCATTTCTAAGAAACTAATTTCACATTTTTTTTTATTTATTTAGAACATACACAGTCATATTTTAAATGCGATATAAAATTACTTTGTACTAAATAATAGACGTTTAATAAAGACCTGGAGGTTCATTAAAAAAATAAATATTTTTTATCACACTTTATAACACGCACGCGTATAGGGCAGTTATACCCTATTTACCTTCCAAGGAAGTTATGGGTTTAGTTTTAAAATAAAGAACTCACTAGTACATAATTTCAGACTAAGGGAGGTGTAAAATCAGCCAAGTTTCATTTTCTACATTCAAAACTTGGCTAGAAAGCAATTTTACAGTATATAAAACCTATACGGTACATTTAACTGCATAATATTTATATTTTACTTTTGCTTCAGAGACATTTGCAATTGTTTTTATAAATTTTATATTCTAAATCGGTATCCGGCAGTATAGCCTTTTAAGTTTGAAAACTAATGGTAGTTCTTATCATTATCTGTGGAAGACTATATCCAAATTCTGTTGATTACATTTAGCTCAAAATGTATAACTATGCAATTTGTCAATTTCCCAAGTTTCCTCTGTTGCAATAACAATTCTATAATCTGCTTTCGAATTCTCTAAGGCAGCAAAGGCGAGTTGATCATAGAGCGTTACTCTATGTACTGACCTAATTGACCTTTGAACTAGCGAGCATCATCAGTTTACGTCGTGTCCCTTTCACCACATTTTACGTTACTTTGCATTTTTTAATATGGCTTAAGACATCACATTTTTATATGAACGCATTGTCTAAGCGGTAAACCTCTTTAGGCAATAAAGTTGTTTTGCGATACTCGTACCCTGTTGAAAAATAGCTCTTTTATTTCCCCGGAAATACGCTATACTACCTCCACGTTTCAAACCCTTTTTTATGCTAATCCGTTCTCACCCCTTTTCAATTAACCTTGAGGAAACTAATTAAACCCCTCACGCAATTCTCATTCCGCGGCGAAGACTGACCAAAATCTGTTATATTGTTACAAGGGTAAGAATGAAAAATGTCGCACAATGCTCAGTGTAAGGGTCCAAAGCTGATACTACAAACAAAAAAATATTTCATAAAACAACTATTTGATGTTATTTGCTGTCTTTGATTAGATTAGATGATTTTTTCAGGGGATAAGTTCACCACTTTTGTGTATCTGTTTTGTTTTTACTTTGTAATCTTTTGTGCAATAAAGAGTTAACACATACATACATTTTTAGTACCTAGGTATAAATGCTTTGGCCACCAGTATGACAGGAACCAATCAAGTCTCTTTAGTGGTGATATCTTTTTTTTGTTAGATATTATTATTTATAATATTTTTTAGATTTTTATTTCTTTTAATTTTGGCTGTAGTGAGGGGACATCTTACTCTAGAGATAATTAGACTTTTCGAGTTTAACATTTGGGTGATACAAAACAAAAGTTCTCTCTCCTGTGGTCAATAGTTAAAAGCTTGTGTGCATATAAGTTATTTTATTATACTACTTTGTCAATTTAAATTCAATGTTTACCTTTGCTTACAGCTTTGTAGTACTAAGAGTCTCCGAGTTAAATTGCGGACAGATGGATGGCAATACTATACGGCTTTCTTGTTGACTAATAAACCCTAAAAACTCAGCCTAAAGGCTGTTTTAGTTACGTGACAAGCTTATCTTCGCTGAGATGCTAATCTCAGAGTAAAAAGTAATTTGAAAGAACATTCGATAAAATGAGTCTCACTTGCAAGATTTAATCTAAACTGACATGAATACATACATACATACATACATTGTAATTTAGTATAAAACTTGTCAAATGGCGTTAATTTTTCTATGAATGAATACGTAATCGTATTATTTTATACGTACTCTTCACCCAAACTTCGTAAACGAAACACTTACCGTATAAAACTTAATTTAATAATAAGGGTGTCTGGGGTGAAAACAACCCCGTTTTTAACTTTCCCAAGTAACTGCGACCCAAAAACGACGTTTATTCATTACAAATTCACACTCCCAAGGCGTCCCGTTTGCATTGTTCTGAAAAAAAACGCCGCGTTGAAAATTAAAACGCGTCAAAGTTAGCAAAAACGGAAAACGCCAAAGTGGAATTAAAAGTCAACAAAGTGCTTATTCTTTTACACAGTTGGTGCGAATTGCTCTTGTTTACAAGTTCTTTACATTTTGATTATATATAACCAACGCTGCGTCGCTAAGTTCTTAAGCTGGGTCTACATTTGTATCATTTTGCCGATCACGATCACGCGTATCGTATCGAGCTCGCGTATCCTAAGTGTCGACGCCTTCTTTGACCACACCGTATCACTACCATCGTCGCATGAAAAAATGCATCCATACTAACCGTCGCGTAGCAGCGTATCATATCTTAACGCCGTATCATTAAGTGTGGATGCTCCCCGTATCCCCTTTGATGATCGGGAGAAACTGCCTCGAGAGCGATCACGGCGTATCGCGTATAAAATCATTACTTTGTATCGTGATACAGTATCAAAACACGTCCGTACATACCGATCTAGATACGCGTATCTGATTGCCAGTGTGCAAGGTATTAGATAAACGCGAGTCAACACCGATCCCGAGCGATCAGATACGGCGCGCCGCATGATCGCGCTGTTTTTGCATCCACACTAGCGATCTTGATACGCGTCGGTGCAACGCGACGGAGATACGATACGACGAAATGATACAAATATGGACCCTTTACGAGTATACTTAAGTATGCTTATCGTTTTCTACTACCCATAGTACAATCCTAGAGCTTAGGTTAGGAGCAGCTCAATTGTGAGATTGTCCCCTGACATTTATTTATGTACTTTTGTATTTAGCTAACTATTCAGAATTAAAAACAAAAAAGTCTGCTTTTTTGGTGAAATTATTGTGGTCGCCGACTTCAGTTGGACATAACCTATTAGGTAGGTGCCTATAATTTTAAAAGAAGATATTTTTGCGTATTTGAAAGCGGTTTTCTGTTTTTAAGACATTTATTTTATTTTATACTTTTTAGTGATCATCATACGCTGATCCCTAGTCCCACTTATTAGTTGATATGAAAGTTTAAGTTTAGCATACAAGGAACGCCACAGGAAAGTAATAGTCATATTTCCACACCTAAATATTCTTCGTTGTAGTCGCTCAACTATCTTAATCAAGATATCTTGTTGCCACCCTTGAAATAGGTACCGTTAAGGAGTTTCGATGGCCATCTGTGGTCTTCATCATCAATTCCACTTCCCCAAGTGATACTTTCTGAATGCAAATGCTACACTTGTTACTAAAAATACTAAAATTGCTTTTATATTTGCCAACAATATTTGAGGCGTTCCCTCAATTCCTTACTGATCCCCTCATCAGATTCAGATTTGGTGACAATGGGACCACTTCGGAAGCAGACTCTATCAAACCAAAAAAAAAGTCAAAATCGGTTTACAATTGACGGAGTAATCGGTGAACATACATAAAAATAAATAAATAAATACAATGGAACGTAAAACCTCCTCCTTTTTTTGAAGTCGGTTAAAAAAAGAGTCACCTACGTAGAGTTAATGTCGTTTAAAAATGTAATATGAACATGTTACGCTAACTTAAAAACATTTACTTTGTAGACTCCCTGAAATAAGACACATCCTTAACCAAGAGCGCTCTCAAAGAGATTCGTGTAACGTATGTCTTTTGTCTCATCCAATTCCTTTTGAAAACCACAGAGATGTCTTATCTCAGTCATATTACATTTCTAATTAGGAATAAGCTTTAGTCAAATCTACTGTTAGGCTCCATACTTCGCAGAATGTCATATTCGCAAAACATGATATTAGCAAAACATTATATTCGCAAAACATGATATTATTTGCAAGTAATGGAATTAGGTTATAGAATCGTAGGTAGGTGTAGGTAACGTTAGTTTTACAGCAGGTCCGGAGGGCCAAACTACCCAGAAACAGGAGGTCCGCGGCAGCGGAACTCCGTCAACACTGCCTATTTGCTGTCTTGCTAATAATGATGTTTTGAGAATATCATGTTTTCCGAATATCGTGTTTTGCGAATATGCTATTTAAGATACTAATTGCTTAACTGGAACCTATTCTACTGGTCCTATTTTTTTTTGTGAATGCACACGAGCACTCAATCATAGATATTTAAATTCTCAAGACTATAATCTGCAGACTGCAATCCTAAGACCTCAAACGCGTTGCTAACCCTGAGGACTTAAGATGAAAGTAATTCTCCTTTATGCTAGTAATTTCCTTCATTTTTTTTTTTTAGACCAGATTTTCTTTAATATACCATATTGGAAGTAGCTAAAAGAGGCCTTTACCTAACCGTGGTCGTTCAAAAAAACGCTGCAGGGAAAGAAGACATGGTTTTGTTCAAAGTAAACGGTTATTTAATTTCAATTTTGTAATCGCTTGTAAAACAAAATTGATTTATATAAAAAGTCCATTCTATAGACATATAACAAATTGCCAGATATTATTTGACGACACGTCGGTCTAGTTGGTAGTAACCCTGCTTACGCGGCTAGCGGTCCCGGGTTCAAATCCCGACAAGGGCAGGTATTTGTGTGATGAGCGCGGGTATTTATTCCGGAGCCTTATATGTTTTCTATATATGAAATATTTATTTTTCTATACAAGTATGTTTAGAAAAATAAATATTGTCTAGTACCCATAGTACAAGCCTAGAGCTTAGTTTGGGACTAGGTCAATTTGTGTGATATTGTCCCCTGACATTTATTTATTTATATGATTTCAACTAAAAATAAACCCAAAAAGTTCTATAACAAATTAAAAATAATATTTATTCATAGATAAATGTTACTACCATTGCAATGAAGTCCTTACAAAGAGATCAAAACGTTTTAGTTCTGAAACATTTATCATCCTCTATAATGAGTTCATAATATTATTTTAAAGATTTACGATGATCACATCTAAAAACCTGAGCGCTGACGTCATTTTTAGCTTAAATTGCGATAAAGAAAGCTTCAAGATAGTGTATTAAAAAAAACTACTCTCTCCCAGTGTAATTGACTGTTTGAGACAAATTCTAACTCATAAATAATCATGATAATAGCAATATTAAAGCCACATAAACTATGCCCATAATGAAAAATTAATTCTTGACTGGCGTCCCAATTTCGTCGGCCATTTGGACCACTCCCAACTACAGCTATGAATGCTTAAAATGGCCGCCCTGACTTAACGAGGCCCTTAATGTGGTTGTGATGGGCTTTTATAGCCCATATTGCCAGGTTGTCAACAATATTGGAGGACACGCTAGCTTAGTTGGTAGTGACCCTGCCTTCGAAGCTAGGGGTCCTGGGTTTAAATCCCGGTAAGGGAAGATATTTGTGTGATGAGCACGAGTATTTGTTCCTGAGTCTTGGATGTTTTCTATGTATTTAAGTATGTATTTCTCTATATAAGTAAGTTTATTGTTGTCTAGTACCCATATTACAAGCCAAGAGCTTAGTTTGGGACTAGGTCAATTTGTGTGAGATTGTCCTGAGATTAATTTATTTATTTATTTTAATATTGGCAAGAATGCAATGAAAGGCTTTAGTGGAGTGAAGGTTGTGAATGGGGGTTTATTTATTTATTCAATAGTCATATTGTAAGTGGCCACAGACAATGCAGTTTTTAATTTATTTTAAAAAAACGGCACATGTAATTACAAGGCACCTTTTGAGAACTGGAATCTGAGACCCATAGACAAAGGCTGGCAGCAAATGTCTTATTCCCACACCGGAATACAACTATGTGAATATTGCTGCATTCGTTTCATATTGCCATGTTGCCAAATTGTGTACATTGAATTTGTTTAAATGTTGTATTATTGTTAATTTTATTGCCTTTTTTAATAGTATTATGAATATGGTGAAGTCTCTTGGATCTCTCTTTAATACCATGATTTAAATTATATAAATCCACCAATCATCAGTTTTTGTGGCAATTGCAAGCCCATTTTATAATAAGTTATCATTTAACCGTATGGTGTATGTCAAACCATTTTTCTTAGGAACTCTATTAGTGTCATCACCTAGATTACCGGACAAAATAACAACGACAAAAAATTGTTCCACCCATACATATATGAGCTTTTCTATGTATTAAATGAAAGTTATATTGTCAACTTAACATTGCATCTTTGCCTTGCACAATATCGCCGCCGAGTCCCACATCACTAGCGTCTGAGTACATAATGATTTCAACCCTGGCCAACCCGATTATTTTTACACTAGTGAGTTCCCCAACATTTGCAGGGTTGTGAAAAAGTGAGAACATAATTGCGGCTCAGTACTACTATGATTTCCAGTGACCGCACTCGTTAGAGCGTCAAATGCTCTGGCCCTCTCACTCTATAACAATACTGTGAGGGACAGAGTATTTGGACTCGCTAGCGAGTAGGTCACAGTGACTCATGGTAAGGGTACAGGTATATTTAGCTTAAAATCGTTATGGAGGGTAAAATGTATATTTAAACAGCTGCAAAACTTGTGATGTTATATTTTTTTTTATGATTAGATGACACGCGAGCACCCTGATGGTAAAGAGTCTGAGACCCATAGACATTTGAATTCTCAAGACTAATCTTAGGACTGCAATCCTAAGTCCTCAAATGCGTTGTCAACCCTGAGGACTAAGATGGAATGCCTCTATGCTAGTAATTTCACGGGTTGTCCGGTTGTTGCTTGGCGGTAGGTTAATGGATGGTGATAGTGATCCGAACGGACCCCGCAGTACAGTAAAGAGACTATGAAAAAGAAGTATGCATTATTTGCAAAGTACGCATTTTTTTATGTTTTTATCACACTCTCAGTGCGCGAGTCCAAGTTGCTTTTGACCGTTTTTTTAAGTTACTGCGACAAGATACTAAAACCTACAGCTACTTTTGATTGCGTAAGTGTTAATCCCTTCGAAAACAAAACAGATAAAGTATACCATGAATATCTAACTTTTGTTTGTTTCCTCTCGGCCACGAGTCTTATCCCGCGTAAACAAGACACGGAATTACATTGCCCCTTCCGGAAATCAAATTATTCTCAAGATTATGTAAATAAGCTTCTTTCTGGTCCTTGTAGAGAGCCATTGACTTAGAATCTTGATAAGACAAAGCATATTCTAGCTAGAAGAATCTGTTCATATGTTAGTAACAACATACAAACAGACTCTTGTAGCTTTTTTTGACAGTTGCTTTGGAATAACTACATACATACATAACATCACGCCTTTATTCCCAGAGTGGGGTAGGCATAGCTACAGAAATACCAACAACTATAAAAAGACTTCTTGATAATTCTGGAACTACATTTTGCACAAGTAGGCTAAGTTGTTTACCAGTGTATTAGAGACAGGTTGCAAGCTCATCGCCTAACAGTACTACAAGCCCTTAGTCCTTTAGTCGCCTCTTACGACATCCACAGGAAGACTTGCCATGGAGTAGCACTATTCAAACCCGGCAACCACACAGGGTTGAAATAGTTAGGTATCGAATAAACCCATATAATGACTCTGTCTGGTTGACGGGTTAGAATAGTGCCAATCCATGTCTTCCCGTGGATGTTGTGAGAGGCGATTAAGGGAATAAAGGCTTGTAGTACTGTTAGGCGATGGGCTTGCAACCTGTCACTAATACACTGGTAAACATCTTAGCTTGTTGACGCAAAATGTAGGCTTGATGTTATTTGTGTGTATGCATGTAAAGATAGATTTTTATTATTTATAGTTTTATTATAAAAAAAAACAAATAGTGTGTTGGGATTTTTTTGCCATAAAATAAGTCCCTATTACTGTCTCAAGTTTGGCCAGTAAATAAATAAAACAGAAGATTTCTCGCCGTCCTCAGAGAAATTTTAGAAACAGTTAATTTTAGAAACAATATCAAAATTGTGTATGAAAAATCCAAACTTATTAATAACGACTCAATCGTCAATAACTGTTAATCAGTTTTTAATGCAATAAAATACAATACAAAATAAAAGGCACTTTATTGAACACCACATACATCAACGACATAAAAAAAACGTACTGTGTCAACTGGCGGTCTTATCACTAAATAGCGATGGTTAAGATAATAATGTCACACGCTCTACCTTGTCATAGGTTTTATGTTTCGTCGGTGTAAGTTGTCCTCTCTGAATACTGTAGGTCCATGGCTAACAACAACTTGTCATTTTCGGATGAACATTGCGAGAGCCGCTTTAAGTAGGTATTTTTTACGCGAAAAGATCTCGAGGTCAACGTACCTTGGAGGAAACTCTGTGGTATATTTTTCTTACAAAATCTAGGCTTTATTATACTTTGATTGGTTTCAGCGGGCCTATTATGGCCTTGTTTATCTATTTGAATAGACGTGGATAAAACATCTGTCACTTTCTGACCATTAAGTAAGTGCGAGAGTGACGGATGCTTTATCCACCGCGATAAAGGCGACCATAATACGGGCCCTGGGCCTCTATTCAATTGCGTTATAACGATGTCGTGTTTGACGTGTTTTAGAATCGTTTATGTCACAGTCACCATTATTGTAAATGACATAAGAGTTATCAAAACGTTGACAATACGGAAACACGTCAAAGACGATATCGTTATTACCGTGCAGAATCCCAGCCCTGGATATTTAAACATCTTGTAATGAAGCTAAAAGAAATGTTTTTTTCCAACCATACCAACATAAGGGATCCTATCATTTTATAACCAACGTTTCACAAATTATTCATTTCACAAACATATCATTTGACAACTCGCGTTTTTTTCCGAACTGTAAATAATTCTGTGAATAATTTTGCCCGTGTGGTTGCCGGGTTAGAATAGTGCCACTCCATGTCTTCCCGTGGATGTCGTAAGAGGCGACTCAGGGAATAAGAGCTTGTAGTACTGTTAGGCGATGGGCTTGCAACCTGTCACCAATACACTAGTAAACTTCTTGGCCTGATTGTGCAAAATGTGGTTATAGAAATATCAACAAGTCTTTTTAGAGTTGTTGGTATTTCTGTAGCTCTGCCTACCCCACTCTGGGAATGAAGGCGTGATGTTATGTATGTATGTATCGAAATAATTCTGAATTTATTTCAGGACCATCGTGTAGAGGTAACTATTTGTTATTATTATTATTATTAAATCATCACAAGAAAAAGCTTCCTTATACCATAGGTCCTGTGTGTAAATTAGGCGTTTTCGTATTTCTGCGGAGCCCTAACAATTACCAAGTATCATGCTAAAACTTGTTAAACAACAAAGGCCAACAGAGGCTCCTTCTTCCAACATAACTCTTAATTTTATAGCTTTGGAAAATTCAACCCTTTCATATAATACTTAAGGTTGCTTATAGGGTTCATGCCATGGTGAATACGCCCTTTCTCTTTACGATGGTCGCTCAGTGATTACCCGACCAATTACTATAGCACATGATAACGATAGTTTGCCTAATTTAGTTAAGTAACTTTGTGTTGGGGTTGTTTGGCAAACTAAGCTTTTTTCTTCTAAGATTAGCCTATTTATTATAATGGAATTACTCGTTGCAGCAATGCCGTATTTTTTAACGTATGTTTTTAATTCAAAGGGTGTTGGAAGCCTTATGTTTGATAGATCTATCGTCTACACTTTAATTCTGTAAAATACAAGTCAATGTGTCCTGTCATACATTTATGAAAACATTATGTATGTTCATAAAAACATCGCTAAATTTAGAAAGAACTGTGACATACATAATGTTAATACTAGAAATAATCATAAGCTCGCAGTGCCCTTCACGCGGCTCCATAAAATAAAAAAAACTCTTTTATATTTAATTGTATTAGGTTCTATAATAAGCTCCCAAGTAATGTTACTGAACTATTAGTAAATAAATTTAAGAGTTACGTTAAGCGTAAACTAATTTCTAAAGCACATTATAGTATTAAAGACTATATTAATGATAACAATGCTTGGGACTGAATTGCTTATAATAAAATGTTTAGTCCTTACGACAAAAGGTTGCGAACGTCGAAAAAAAAAAGACATCCGACAGAGTTTCTTACAGGTTCTTCTCTGATCGGTCGCGATTTGAACCTGGAGTCAATTTAGGCTAAGTCGCTACTATGACGTTTCAAAAGAGTTTATTATTTGTAAACCTACTTGAATAAAGATTATTCTGATTCTGATTCTGATTCTGTCATAAGACTTGTAATTTAGCGATTTCAGAAAATCGATAAAATGTGTAAGACTGACAGACTGATGACAGATCGTGTCAACCGCTAAGTAAATTCCACGGGTGTATAATTCTCTGTCATTATTATTTAAGTCTTAATCTGTTAAGATCATAATTAATTATGACCTGCAAGTTATTACGCATTTTTTAAGAGACTTACTTTTTCAACGAATTTTTATAAATCAAACCTAACCTAACCTAGCCTCACTACACGTAAGATATTCAATAAATTACGAATAGTTTACGGTTTCAGCGATATCAAAATTATGACCATCAATAATTTGGTCATTAAAATAAAATATGACCAAAAAAAAAGAGTAGCAATGGGCTCCCCAACTTCATACATACAAAGGTAAATATTTATTTCTCTATTGTAAGTATGTTTATAGACTACTACATTATTTGTATTGTGTGTAGTTACATATTCAACCATAACTATGCAAAAATAAGGGTATTGGTACTTACATCTTTTCGTAACCACTCGAAATATAACATCCAACGCCGTCAAAAAAGGTCGCTACAAAACCTCCCGTAAGTCGATTCTAAAAATGTCTAAAAATATATACGTCAGGTGTTCAAGGTGTGGAAAAGGGTAGGCCTTTACTCCCTGCTCACGTACAGGGTTCAGGGATTCACGCAACTCTACCTAGATTCAGAATATTTTTATACTCGTATGTTATATAGAATTAGAAAACCTTCAAAAGAAGTGCCTAACTGCGTGAATACAATACAGTACAAATAAATAAACAAGGAAAGACAAAAACATGAAATTCTTACACGGTAGGCAACAGGAATATTAGGCGGGAATAATTATTGTCTATGTACACGCTTACAAACAACAGCTTAAGCAACGCTTCAGTATTCAGTGTAGTAGTGAGTGGAAGGGTCGGATTGGGGCGCCCTAGGAGTACTTTTTTGGATTAAATCGGGGAAATACTCTATATCTGTATCTTACGTACCCGAAACCGACGTGCATGCATGACTCAATGTATGAATGTGGAAGACGCGAACGAGATTTGTCAGCATCGTAGCAGGTGGAAAGAAGTGGTCTCTGCCTACCCCTCTGGGATACAGGCGTGATTTATGTATGTTATAATGTATTTCCACCCTTTGATCACTACTCGAGTTTTATTTATTTATTTATTTTGCTATTTTTGTACAATAAAAACCTTTTTTACGTCTATTTTTCAATAAGTTTTTGTTTATAATAGTTTTTCCAACCATAGATATTTTTGATCATAATTAATAAAGAAAACACACTCACTGTGCTAAAAAGGAGAAAACCTTGGCTATATGAGAATTTCTCTTGGTCCTTTCTATTCTCTATGCGTTAGATGACACTTCAAACAAAATCGCAGTGGTCAGAAATGGGTTTTCATACGTTTTTCAAAAGAAAGGCCATCCTTCCCGAGCATGTTTGAGAGAAATACCATTGCTATAGTTAAATTAAATATTAAATTCACAGCTTCCACAAAAGTTATTTCCGACACGGTAGCCAATTAATTTAAAAAGCCATGTTTTTTAATTAATTGAACACAATTCGACGGAAGTCAAAGTGAGTTAAGTAATCTTATTAACGTTTACGTCAATTAACGTGTCGCTTGTCGGCGATAAATTTAAATTACTCGTGAAAATGCTGCGATCATGTCGCGGAATATGAATTTGTCTTGACAATTCCAGACAGTTATTTAAAAAGTGACATGTTTTAAACGTTTATACAGTTCCATTTAAGGGGTTTCTTACTCATAGTGTGGCAACGGGACCCTATTTGACGACACGTTGGCCTAGTTGGGTACCCTGCCTCCGAAGCCGGCGGTTCCGGGTTCAAATCCCCGTAAGGGCAGATATTTTGTGTGATGAGCACGAGTATTTGTTCCTGAGTCTTGGATGTTTTCTATGTATTTAAGTATATATTTCTCTATATAAGTATGTTTACCCATGGTACAAGCCTATTTAGAGCTTAATTTGGGACTAGGTCAATTTGTGCAAGATTGTCCCCTGATATTTATTTATTTTTATTTATTCACTTATTACTAAGCCTCCGCTGTCCGTTCATTCTTCTACCTGTCAGCTGGCTGTATCTCATGAACCATTTTTTTACAGGATTATGCATGATTATAAATGCTATTCTGTATATAAAATGAATCCCTATTTCCCTTGGTCACGGCATCACGCATGAACGGCTGGACCGATTTAGCAAATTCTTTTTTCGTTATTATCAGGAGAGGGTTGTTATAAAAGAAAAAAAAAACCACCGGGAAAGTCAAAACTTTGCAGCGTAGCGAAGCCGCTAAAATAAGTTAAAAATTAAGAGGATTTTGATTCGATGCTTAAATCGCCTATTCTATCAAACAGAACCCATACAAATGTAGCTCTGGGCGATAAAGTTTCTGAAATCCTGAGTCTTGTCTGATTTCCACGTGTAGTTCTCATGAAAAACTAGGTTTGTACGTTTCCTTTTTTTAATTTGCTACAAAGTTAAAAGTAAAAAGGAAGAATTACTTTTTGGCAATGGGTGCCAATCCCCATATACTGCGGTTCGGAAGCCCAGCGCTGGTTGTCAAACTAAGTCTGGTGACGTTGCAATTCTTCACCAGTTAACGTGGTTCACAAATATCGCACGATACATACATACATAACATTGCGCCTTCATACCCAGAGTGGGGTAGGCAGAGCTATAGAAATACCAAAAACTACAAAAAGAGTTGTTGATAATTCTGTACATTTTGCACAAACAGGCTAGGATGTTTACCATTGTATTAGTGACAGGTTGCAAGCCTATCACCTAACAGTACTACAAGCCCTTATCCCTTAGTCGCCTCTTTCGACATCCACGGGAAGACATGGAGAGGCACTATTCTAACCCGGCAACCACACGGCATGTATACCCCACGATATTTCCAGATAATGTCAAAGTTTAGGAATGTTTCGCTACATTTTCTGACTTGGTTGCCTTTATTGAATCTTGTTCTTTTATGGATCAGAATCAGAATCTGAATTATCTTTATTCAAGTAGGTTTACAATTAATAAACTCTTTTGAAACGTCATAGTAGCGACTTAGCCTAAATTGACTGCAGGTTCAAATCGCGACCGATCAGAGAAGAACCTGTAAGAAACTCTGTCGGATGTCTGTTTTTTTTCGACGTTCGCAACCTTTTGTCGTAAGGACTAAACATTTTATTACAAGCAATTCATTCCCAAGCATATGTTCCTCTGCAACTAGTGGAGGGTGGCAGTCAGCTCCGCATATTTCTCCAGGTTTTTGGTGAGGTTAAACAGCTCCGCGGTCTATTCCCGGATGTTCCGCAACAACGACCTCATCCTGTGGCCAACAGCTCTTTTCCCAGTTAGTTTGCCCATCATTGTTAGTTGCAATAGTTCGTATCTAGAGTGCCTAAGCACATGACTAAGAGAGGCAAATTTCCTTATTTTAATGGTGTTCATTTGCGTTTCTTCCCAGCTCGGCATAGCACATAAACATTAGGCACTCGATGTGTCCACATAATAGCGAAATTGCGTCCATATGCTCATATTTTAAATCAGAACTCGGAACCGATTTCACCGGTTTATATCGGTTTTTCTTCGAACTTTTGTAGGGATTACAAATGCAAGGAACGGAACCAGTTTAAAAAATACCGGTTTATTCCGGTTTTGCTCTGAACTTTTGTAGAGAAAGCGCTCGTTTTGAGATCTTTATTTTAACTTCCACGAGCGGCGAGTCGAGAAACCAAAAGTTTTTTACTGAATAAAAACACTAAGCGGAGCTTGCTTATGGTGTGTGACGTGCGACTGGATTAACCGGTTTTTCTTAGCTTGAAGCTGGTTGATTCGAAAAGTAAAGGTTCCTCCAAGAACCGCTGGAAAAAGCTGGTTTATGCGAACGGAACAGAAATGAAAAGGTTTCGCGTGAAGTAAACAAGAACGGTTTGTAAAATTTAACTGGTTTCAAATGCTTCACTATATTGAATACGAGGCATTTACTTTAATTGTGTCGCAGGTACCTTGAGATGTAGAAAGTTAAATCAAATTGAACTTGTACCATATTAAGCCCTTCACCGAAGCATCCGAGGAAGCTTTTAAGCTCCCAGTAATTCTGTTATAGATCAAAGCGGAAGCTGAATAGTTTTTAAGAACTTTTCCGCAGCTTCTGGAGTGGAAGTACCTTTTTGTATCGTTAAATTCTTACTTCTATTAACGCAATTCCGTGTTTTCTCGCAAACTTGTTCTTCGGAATATTTTGTGTTAGGTTTTGTATTAGCTGTTGCCGGTCCGGTCTCTAAGAATTAATCGTTAGGGTTTAAGTTTACTAAATTCGTAAGAAGCGTAACAAATAGAAAAACAAAGCTATTTTTACATTTAATGATAAACTAGTTTTTACGTGCGAGTACGACCGCATAGAATTTGTTTGCTATTCCCCCAGGAACTGCACAGCTAAAATCTATCTCTGTAATTTATTTCATCCATATCCTGTCACCCGTTGTGGCGTGATTGAATAACAAACACACAAAAAAAGATCTTTAATATTAGTAGGATAATTAGTCCCAAGTAAGATGAAGTATTCTGTATCCCTAGCTTAATTTTGATAAAATATTTAATTTTGTTTACGTGATGAAACTACTAACTGTTGAGTTTATGCTTCGCTTTTTCTAAATATTGGTCCCTCAAGGAAAGCGCTGGTAGATATGGTAAGCGGAATCTGTGACCCATAGACATTTGAATTCTCAAGACTATAATTCTAAGACATCAAATGCGTTGCCAACCCTGAAGACTAAGATGGAAGTTCTAATTTTAACATAGCCATCTAAAAGTGCCTATAAGGACCATTTTAAGAAAATAACGGTTATTATTTTCAGGTAAATATAAATGATAACTCCGATTAGCTATGTATTTTAATTTAATTTTTTACAGGAATCTAAAATGGAAAATTCTGATTCCCTTTTACTTAATTGACAAATATTTAGATATAGTAGGAAAACATTATTATATTTGACAAAGTGAAATTCAGTCGGTTGTACTCGTATTTAATACAGCAAAAAATTTTCATTGCTTTTGTTTTATTTTTCTAATCTTTCCACAAAAGACTCTTCGTTTTTTAAAACACATAATTTTAACTTCACATGAAGCAAACAATCTAATGGTCGGATTTACAACACAATACAATACAAATTCTTTTTATTGAACACCAAAAAGAAAAACAGAACAAGGAACAGTACATTTAAATCATGGGTATACGATCTCTTCCAGACAACCTTGGATAGAGAAATAACCTGAGGACACAAATTCATGGCAGGCGGTGTAAACTAATTCGTTTAGAACTCAAACTAAATAACTACAAGAAACAATTAAATTATTTCAATTTTGAAATAAAAACTATTACTTAAGGGCGTTTCCACCAACAATACGAGACGGACGGTGGCCATAGGAACTCCTCAATGGCTCATAGGTCCGTCAAGTTTAGACTCATCTGACTCGTCTTTTGACAGTGAGTTTATTAGGTATCAAATATGTATGGGCTGGGACTAGCAATTATTTTAATTTTGGTTCAAAGTTAAAGTCAAAATATTTATTGCATGTCACATTCATTACATAAAACAACAGATGGAACAAATAAAGAGATTTATTACTTCAAAAATATAGTTAGTAAATACTATTCGATTCGAAACATAACCCTGTTCCGTACAGCAGAGACTTCCTTAGGTATTTTGTTAGTAAAAAATATTATTAGATATTTTATAGATTTATTATAATATAATTTATTCAACGAGCATTTTATTATTGATTGACATTCTGGTGTCTGTGTTCGAGAAGAAATCAGTTTCGCTAATTATAAAGAATAACCATTTTTTTTCCAAATTTTTACTTGTGAATTTAGGACACATTATGAGTTGAAATAGTTCGTTTACAGTCTACGGACGTCATTGGGGCACATCTAATCGTTGACATTGGTAGACTGTTCTTTCAATATGCTTGTGGCTCGGCGTTAATTTTCTTCTGAATTTCTTTTACAGTAACATACTTCGTGTAATCTTGTTAATAAATAAATAATATAAAATATAATATCGTAACATCATAAGGAAGTCTCTGCTGTACGGAACAGGGTTATGTTTTGATAATGATGGGCGGATGTCCGAACCTTGATCATGACTTAAATTCTAAACGTAAGTGACTAAATGATACCTCATAAAAGGGTCGTATACAGATTTAGGTTACCGTCTTTCCTGTGGACACACCGAAAGTTAACGTTTTTAAGGCCTAATTTTTTGGCTTAACCCATACCCGCAAAAACGCCGTCAGGACTGCTTTAGACCTATCATATAAAAACATAACTTATATGCACATAAGCTCTGAACTATTGACCACAGGAGAGACAACTTTTGTTTTTAAGAGTGTGAATGACCCAAAAACTTTTTTCAAAGGAACTGTTTAATTTTCCGTACATTACGTATTCAGGATTCAGAAGCACGCGTCGATAGTTTTTGCGTGGGTTGGAAGTATTCAAGATAATTTATTATTTGAACAAATGCCAAGAATTTTTTCATCTAATTTACGTTGGTTGTGCGAACGCGATGAAATTACGTGACATAATTTACTTAACGAAAAAGGTTGCTTGTGCCCGTATTATGGTCGGGTTTATCGCGGTGGATAAAGCATCTGTCGCTCTCGCACCGTACTTATCAGAAAGTGACGGAAGTTTAGTCACGCAATAAACACGACTATAATAATCCCCTTGATTATCTACATCTATACTAATGCGAGTTTTATCTAATATATAAAATTCTCGTGTCACGGTGTACGTTATTGAACTCCTCCGAAACGGCTGGACCGATTTTATTAAAATTTTGTGTGTATATCGGGTAGGTCTGAGAATCGGCTACTATATATTTTTTGTACCCCTAAGTGACATAAAAAAAAAAAAAAACAAAAAAAAAAAATTGCAGTAAAGTTTATGAGTTAGTGAGGTTAGGGGTAATCTCTGGAGCTACTGACCCAATTTAAATAAAATTTTGTACTGAGATAACTAAGGTCCCAGGAAAGGACGAAGGGTACTTTTTATCCCGGAAACTGGAGCAGTTCTCGAGGGAACACTCAGGCCACCTGATGGTAAGTGCAATCTGAGACCCATAGATATTTGAATTCTGTAGACTATAATCCCAAGACCTCAAATGCGTTGCCAACCCTGAGGACAACTCTTATCGCCACACCGGAACACAACAATGCGAATACTGTTGCTTGGCGGGTGGTGAATGGATAAGATGGTGGTAGCGATCCGGACGGACCGTGCACAGGGTCCTACCACCACTTACAGAGTGTATCAAATTGTGATTTAATAGTGTCGTCTTCATACACCCGAGTAGAGCACGGTCGCCCAGGTACTACTGAAGAAACAGACTGGCTGATCGATCAACACACAGCCCAAACCGCTGAACGTAGGGACTTAAAATTAGGAGGGAATATTCCTTGTATATTCTAGGAGTAATGATGATGGGTGGGACGCCCGGCTGGAACAGACGGGCGGTCGATCAGTCTCCCGGTCTTTCCGCCCTGTTCCCGTTGGTTGATCCGTAGGTTACTAGCTCAGCGGCCTTCCAGCAGGGATGCTATGTTCTTGTTTTCCTACAGAACAGAAGTACGTCCTGTAGGTTAATGCTCTTGAGTGCTTCTGACAATAACTCGTCCTCTCCGAATGTGTGGTATCTCAGTGACGAGTACATGACGCACTCGGCTAGGACGTTTTGGCTTGTCTCCTCTTTGCCACAGTGTGGGCATTGGGGATCCTGTTTAATGCCCATTACCGTTAGATGTCTGTTGAGCGGAAAGTGCCCAGTCATCACACCTCTTAGTATGCTGAGGTTGTACTTACCATGATTTAGTAGGTACTTTGTCCTGTTTTTGTTTACCCTTCCTATCATTGGATTATCTGCACCCCTGTGTCGTGTTCCATGCCTCATTCGTCTTCGTTTCTATTCTCCTTGCAACGACTCTCTTCGTTACAGTCCTTAGGGGTATCCCTATTCTAGGGGTGCAGTGAGAAGGAATTTTTGGAAATTCATCCCCTAAGGGGTTAGAATAGGGGGAATAGCGGGTAACTAATTATACGCGTACCAAGTCGCGGGCGCCCTCTATTACAAAATATTTTTAACACTGACTCTAAATGAAAGTAGGTACGGTTGACCTAGTGCTATGTCACTTTAACGTTATGTTTGAACTGCTGCACTAATCTATCTAAGGTGTTAATGCGACAAGGTACTACAAGTTGCAGGTATTTAAGGTACTTCATTTCAATATAATAATGGTTTAAGGTTATACAAATAGAAAGTGTATTGCCATAACATTAAAGGAGGCGGCCAACTGCGGTATAGTAGTCAAAGCAATATATACTCTATTGTTAACTATATTCAGTTCAAAACGCATATACTTAAACTATGCAGTTAGCTGCCTAATCTACTTTTACGGCAGATTACCTAAAGAAACATCGACGCCTCGAGACAACAAAATGGCGTCAAAGCGCACGCCACAATTTATTCCAAAGCTTTACCCTCCACATATTTCACTACATATAAACGTACTAACAGTACGTCTGTCTGTAGCCTGAAAAACTGGCTGTAACTGTGAATTTATTCATGAAGAGTTCCGCTGGCGCGATTTGTCCGTGGTTAAGGGTACGCGTTCGGAGAGAATATGGAAATGTAGATGCGACTGTACTGACACGGATAATGAAAATGAATAATTATGTTTTTGTTATATGAATACCTAACAGTAAAATAAAATGAATATCATTAAACTAGTCAAGTGTGTATTATTAGATTTGAATGTTGCCTTCACGAAATAAAAAAAATGCCCAAGGTCAACTCACGTAATCTAATATCTCTCTTTATTTAAGAGCCATGTTCTTGTCGGTGGAGTAGTCTCCAACCGCTCCGGTCCTCTGTCACCTGCTTGACTTTCTGGTACGATCCAACCTTAACCTTCTCTTTATCTGCTCAAGGTAATTTCTTCTTCGTCTTCCTCTGCCTATCTTTCCCTCTATCTTTCCTCCTATGATGTTTTTAAGGAAAAGGTCATGTCCAAGCAAGTGTCCTATCATTGTTATCTAGTATAATATCAAATTTGACGCTGGTATTTTACCGTATTTACGATGAAATAAAAATACGTTAAAGCGATTTCTTAGGTAGGGCCTCTTAATTTTTCAATTTTTTTATTTATGTGCTAAAAAATCCACCGAAATCCAAAATTCTGAAAAATATATTCGCGTTAGGATAGACGGACGGACGGACAGTGTACACTTAGTAAAAAGGTGAGTCCCTTAAGGTACGGAGCCTAAAAAATAAAAATAAAGATAATGAATCGCTCATATATTTTTTGTTGTGTGAATTAATATATAAAAGATATATCATAATTCGAAGTAAGTTGTTGAATATTTAAATATTCAAACTCATAGATAACTTTCATATTTTTTATGAAAACAATCACATTGATTTGAATACATAATTCATGATCGAATTATTTATTACATTACAACAATTTCAAACTATCTTGAATACATACATACATAACATCACGCCTGCATTCCCAGAGTGGGGTAGGCAGAGCTACAGAAGTACCAACAACTCTAAAAATACTTCTATAATTCTGTAAACACATTTCGTACAATCAGGCCAAGAAGTTACTAGTGTATTAGTGACAGGTTGCAAGCCCATCGCCTAACAATACTACAAGCCCTTATTCCCTTAGTCGCCTCTTACGACATCCACAGGAAGACACGGAGTGGTACTATTTTAACTCGGCAACCACATGGGAAATAAATCACTAATTATAATTAATCAATAATCTAAGAAAAAATAATAATTCCAGACTGTTCCAATATCTTTCTTAATAATATTAAGCCAAGTTGCTTGTAGTCAGTTGATTTAACCCTTAAGTATATTTTTTTTAGCCTAGATAATTTAACACTAAGGTAAATATCCTAAATTCAAAATTGCCTCGATTGTAATTTTAAATTGTTTTTATCGTGTATATTAAGAAGACTGATGGCCTAGACATTTAATATTCATATAAAATTAATATTTGGTTTCGTTTCGACAATAACGCCATCAGAAATATTATGAGCATCATTGGGCGATTTGACATGGTCCTATTTCACTTTTTGAAATCTTTTTAATAGCTTTTAAGAACAAACTTTGACGTGATGTCAAAAATAAATGCGAGTCCGACTCGCGCACGTAGGGTTCCGTACCATTATCTATACATAATTAGACATTATTTTAGTCTAGCTGTTGCCGTTATAATTATCGATCTAAAAACGGCAAAAAATACGTTTTCACCTCAGCACCTCAGGTTTTGCTGTTTAAAGACAGTGATTTATATTAGATTTTGCTGCGAGCGTGAGACTAACTTACTTTTAAATTTTGTTCGTGTCGTGGTGCGGCACGCGAAAGGCTGGGGAAGTCTTTTTATATTTACTATGTTGTTTATTTTACCTTAAGGTTATATGTTCTCGCCGCTGAGGTAAATAAGTGTATGTGCAACACAAGACCAAAGTCATTTGCATCTCGTGTCTTTGAATCCATCGCTGCACTCAGGATTCTAACTTGGAATCCTTCACTTGCTCGGGATTCGAAATCAACACTCGCAGCAAAAACTAACTTTGCTCTCTTGTTGCACATAACTCTGCCCTCCTAAGCTAAAACACAGTATGTCAGATTCAATTGCCAAAGTAGATTCAATCTTCTCTTGTTAGTAATAAGGTTTTGATTGCTACAGGAGACTTATTTGACATACTCTCTTTTTAGTATTTGTTGTTATAGCGGCAATAGAAATACATTATCTGTGATATTCAACTGTCTAGCTACCACGGTTCATGAGATAGAGCCTGGTGACAGACGGACGGTAGAGTCTTAGTAATAGAGACCCATTTTACCCTCTGGGTACAGGGGGGTTATTATGATCTAGCTTTGCAGTTCATTTTACGGTGAGCGTAAAGGACAGAGCTATGGAAGAAGCTATGGAAGATATATAGCTCTGTCCTTTTCTCTGAGCGTAAACAGAACTACATAGTTATGTCATAATAACCTCCGAGAACTCTACAAAGTTAAAAAGTTGATTAGAAGTTCTGATTTCTATTACTATAGACATAAGAGTGTGTCAGGTATTTAAGACCATTACTGTCATGTTGCTGATCGATATCATTAATGGTAGAAAAGATGCATCCGTATACCACCGGTGAACCCTATCGCATTGACCACAGCTCACGCTTTACCACACATGCCACCTGGTGGTTCTCATATACCATCAGGTGGCTCTAAGACAGCAAACTTAAGACTGCAATCCTAAATCTGCAAATGCGTTGCCAGCTCTGAGGACTATGTGTTAACGCTAGGAAATGTCACCAGCTGTTTAGTGTCAATGCATCTGGTAGAATATAAGATAGTTGTAGCGATCCGGACGAACCCTGAATCTTTTTTAGGGTTCCTTAGTCAAACTAGGAACCCTTATAGTTTCGCCATGTCCGTCCGTCCGTCCGTCCTTCCGTCCGCAGCCTAACGCAGAGACTCTTAGTGCTAGAAAGCTGTAATTTGGCATGAATATACATATTGGTCGCGCCAACAAAGTGGTACAATAAAACATAAAAAAAATATTTTTTTAGGGTACCTCCCCTACACGTAACGTGCATTTTTTTTCTCGTCTACCCTATAGTATGGGGTGTCGTTAGATAGGTGTTTCAAAAATATTACAGGGCCATTTATTCAACTGCGTTATAACGATATCGTTTTTGACCTGTTTCCGTATTGTCAACGTTTTGATAACTCTTATGTCATTTACAATAATGGCGACTGTGACATAAACGATTCTTAAACGTGTCAAACACGATATCGTTCTAAAGCACCTGAATAGAGGCCCTGGTATGTGAAAACAGCTTTTCATTTAAGTAATCCGTCTATGAAATATTAAGCTTTAAAGCGCTAATTTTTGTTAGACTCAAGTGTCCCCCCACCTCCTACAGCCAAAAGTACATTATACTAAAAATCCGAAAAAAATCTAACATGAAAGAGCATATAAGAAATTTTATAGAAAAACTATCACGACTAAGTAGACATTATTGGTTCTTGAGATACAGGCGATTAAAGTGTTTACACCTACTAAAATCATCTAAGACGGCACCAATTGACTTAAAATAGAAAATTTGTTATTACTTGTTGATTTTCATATTTGTAGTACTTGACCGCTTCGGAACCCTACACTGAGCATGGTCCGACATGCTGTTGCCCGGTTTTTATAGCAATGAGGAGGCACACAAGCACTCAGGTCACCTGATCGTAAGAGGAATCTGAGACCATAGACATTTAAATTCTCAAGACTACAATCTCAAGAGTGCAATACCGTATTAATAAACTAATGTCGCTGTAATGCTCGTCTCAAGATGCGTCAAAAATGACACTGTTCTATGGCTTGACGTTTACTTTGACGTATCTTATGAGGGGCTTCTCAGCCAAGTTGAGTTTATTAATACGGCCCTAAGCCCTCAAATGCGTTGCCAACCCTGAGGACTAAGATGGAATGCCTCTATGCTAATAATTACGAGTACACCGGTTGTCTTATCTTCACATAGGATCAACAATGCAAACACTGCTGCTTGGCGGTAGGTTAATGGATAAGATGGTGGTAGCGATCCGGACGGACCCTGGTTCTACCACCACTAACTTAATAATGTTGCTCAAACGCTTCGATGTAACAGTCCCGTTCTTACGCTGAATATTCTTTGTCACTTGGCCTTGTAATGGAAATAAAAAGGAGATGTTTAATCAAAGAGTCGCGTTTGTGCTGTCCCAGTAAATCCAGTGGTTAAGATTGGTATCACACAAAATGGCTGCTGGTCAGTTTAACAGAAATAACAACGTTTTTTGTGAGCAGGGCTGGAATTCTACAAGGTAATAACGATATCGTTTTTGACCTATTTCCGTATTGTCAACGTTTTGATAACTCTTATGTCATTTACAATAATGGCGACTGTGACAAAAACGATTTTTAAACGTGTCAAATACGATATCGTTTTAACGCACCTGAATAGAGGCTCTGAAGGGGCGTTTCACAAAAAGCCCAACTGGCTGTTCACAATGGAGTGGTGGCCCCTACTCTGATGTTTGTAAATGAATGTTGGGTGTGGCAGGATAAGCATGAAAGTCGTATAAATGCAGTGGAAGTGCGCTCTTTGCGTAGTATGCGTCGTGTGAAACTGTTTGATACAGTAAGGAATGAAAACATCAGAGAGAAGTGTGGTCTGAAAAAAGATTTTTTTTTTTTTTTTTTTATGGTAAAGAGAAGGCACACGAGCACTCAGGCCACCTGATGGTAAGTGGAATCTGCGACCCATAGACATTTGAATTCTCAAGACTATAATCCCAAGACCTCAAATGCGTTGCCAACCCTGAGGACTAAGATGGAATGCCTCTATGCTAGTAATTTCACCGGTCGTCTTATCCCCACACCGGAACACAAAAAATCGAACACTGTTGCTTGGCGGGTGGTTAATGGATAAGATGGTGGTAGCGATCCGGACGGATCCTGCGCAGGGTCCTACCACCACTAGATGTAGTGACTAAGACTGAAAAGGGCATGCTTCGATGGTTCGGTTATTCGGAAAGAATGGATGAAAAATTATTAATGAAAGAAATATACAGTGCGATAGTGAGTGGAAGGGTCGGAAGGGGCCGCTCCAGGCGTAATTAAGTAAAAATACACTTATTGGACAAACTTTTGCTGTTGACGTTAATCTTATTTCTCGTGCACAAAAGATATTACAAAGATAAATTTAAAGCTACAAATTCAATGAGTGGATTGTGAAGCGACGAAGTTGCAACGGATTTCCAGAAGTTTCAACTTAAAGGCGATTTGTCTAAAGACTTGCTTGAATATTTCAGCTATTTAATTTTATTTATCAATTAAGATTAAAATCCATAAGACTTTCTTAATACCAAAGAATGCGGCTAACAACGTAGTAATAATATAAGCATTTTAAATTGTTTGTAGTTACAAATAGAGTACAATAGTAGATTATACACCGAGGGGATAAAGCACAGTTTTATGTCACGGGCGCGATATTGAATCCTGAACGTAACGAAGGACTCCAGATTTAACTCCCGAGCGCAGCGAGGGTGTTACGAGTTAATTCCCGAGCGAAGCGAGGGAATTAAGAAGAGTCCTGAGTGCAGTGAGGGGTTCAAGCGCGCCCAAGACGAAAACAGCTTTATCCCCGAGGAGTGTACTCTACTTTTCTCACCTTTTGCGAGACAATAAAAAAGCGAGTCTACTAAAAACAGCGTTTTATTATAGTAAATTAAAATTAAAAGTGAAAATTGATATTTCAGACATTAGTCCAGTTGTGGAAAGACAAAGTTATATTTTTATTTGGTACGTTTATCGAAGTTGAGGTAGAGTTTATCTGAGTATTGTTCACAGCTTCAGAAACTTGCGTCTGAGGGTCGTTTTGTACTGTAAAGGTTGGAGAAGATGATCCTTGAGGCAGTGGGCTTGATGTGATGTGTTTTGAGGTGGATGGCTGTGGTGGCAAAGGTGTCCAAGGATCATCATTATTAGACGAAGTTTTTAGATTTATGTTTTCACCAATACGACAGCTTATTCTATTCTTGTTCTGTATAGAATTTTCTATGTAGCCCTCCGCTACTGCATCGGATTTCCAGCCACCGTGTCGTTTTATCTGGGCCATGTCTGCACCTGAATCTGCCAACAGACTTGCCGATGTTCTACGAAAAGAATGGCCCGTGTAAAGCCCGGGATTTTGCAATTTCAAGTATTTTGCAATTTCTTTTGGCATGGCGCTAATTTTATTTTTGCCAATAACTTGTCTGATGCATTTGCCATTGCTGTAACCTACAAAAAATCTGTTGGTGTTTATGTGAGAGGGGCGTAGATCTTGGTACTTTTTGACAATTCTTGCATACTCTTCACGAACTATGAATGACCGTTCTCTATTTGTTTTGGTATCAGGCAAGTTTACCAGCAACAACTCTGAATGCTTTTCGATATCATTGACTTTTATGTTTACGAGTTCATTTCCCCGACAAGCGCCATTCACTCCAATAATCAACGCCACCTTTAACAAAAAATAGGAATGTAAATTAACAAAAAATCTTGAGGCAAAATAATTGGGTAGTCTTAAAATTTATTTTTTTTAATTTTTGGCATAAAATAAGCCTTTTATCTATTACTAGCTAGCTAGTATAAGCTATCTCCATTTTAAATTTCATCCAAATCCATCCAGCCGTTTTTGCGGGAAGAGGTAACAAACATACACACTCACCTCACACACAAAACTTTCGCATTTATAATATTAGTGTGATACATAGCACTTAATTGACGCAATTGTAGGTACTAGAAATTCAATCAATAAGTAGGTGGTATTCATTCATACTCACTTTTATGGCAAGATAGCTGTGTTCGGGAGCTTCATTTAGAAAAGTTTCCACATTTTGAGTTGTAAATACTTTTGACTTCTTTGATTGATGACCATCCGATTTCCTTTTTAAAAATGCCAATAACTTGGTATATGTATTAATCTGGATGTCGTGTTTAATGCTTATTGTCGACCTGAGCATAGAATAGATGCACCACAGGCTGCTTGACTTCTTTGTGGATGATAAGTGCTGGAAATAGACCAGAAGCACTGATTCAGACACTGACTTTGCACCTTTTCCAGTTTTCCATATGTCGAAATCGTTGTAGGCTTTCAGGTATTTTTCCTTTGATTTCTCTGGGAGTAGATTATGAACAATGCCTAAGGCATCTAATTTAATGGACTCCGGAGTTAAATCACTTTCGTCTCTCGACATTTTAACAGATGTTTTCTTTAATTTTGATATATTTATTTAAAACTTTGCAGTTATCACTTATCACCAATGTATTTTATTGCAGCGTCTTACAATACTCGCGGCTTTTGTTTAATTTCAAATGTGTTCCATTCAGCTTGCCGTGGCCAGCTCGATTTTAGAAAATGTTCGATTTTCAAATTAGGTTCGACGCGGCGGTGGCGGCGGCGCCGCGCCCAGCCTTCGAGTATTAGTTGATCTTTTATTACGAAATTAGACTTTAAGGCCATTGTAATAAGAACTATGAAAAGTGAAAATATTACAACCCAGCGAGTTATAATGAGATTCAGTACAACATTACACCCCGGCTAAAGCCAAGGGCTTTAATGAGTTGGTTTGCGTAAGGTTTGCATGATATGTAATTTGGCATTGTCGAGCAGGTGGTGTGAAAAATGCTTTTTACTTCTACAGCTAGTGGCCTTCTATGGTAATGGTATTGGTTTAGTCATTTTCTTTTATAAAATGTTTCCGTCTAATATGAATTGAGTTTATGGTAATTTTTTTGTTTTCGATTGTACTTACTCTTGCATTATTTTTTTATCTGTGGAGATAATTTCTCAATCTGCCGGGTTATAAAATCTCCACGTGTCACTAGTCGTTACACGCGGGGAAATTTATAATGGCAGATGTTTAATCCACGTTCATAGACATTGATAATCACTACCATATTTGATACTTTTGGTCTATTTTTGTCATAAAACAGAACTAAACGGTATTACTATCTACTTCAAACTGAACAACAGGAAACATCGCTATAGGAAATATCACGATCAGCCACTTGGTGGAGCTTCGAGCTTTTGCTTGGGCCTGATCTGAGCTTTTATGACCAAATGGCGATTAATGACGAATATATTAGTCAGAAAAAGGGTCATTAGGCACGAATGACGTCGTTGAAAAGCTAAGGCTGTATTCTTTTTTGGGTGTAGAGGGAAGTAGTTCACATTTCATGAGAGAAACCAAAATATCACTAACCCGATTTTATGTGTATGAATTTTATAGTGAGTTGTTTGGCACGACACGTTGGCCTAGTTAGGCGTGACTCTGCCTCCGTAGCCAGCGGTGCCGGGTTCAAATCCCGATTAGGGGAGATGTTTGTGTGATGAGCGCGAATATTTGTTCCTGAGTCTTGGATGTTATCTATATATATTTTAGTATGTATTTCTCTATTTAAGTATGTTTATCGTTGTCTAGTACCCATAGTACAAGCCTAGAGCTTAGTTTGGGACTAGGTCAATTTGTGTGACATTGTTCCCTGATATTTATTTGTAATTTTGTTATTTTGTGTAGTACAATTAAAGCCTGACAAGTTTTTATTTGGACCTATTTCAATACAAGTTTGTATTGAAATAGGGCCAAATAGAAACTTGTCAGGCTATAAAATTTATTAAGTTTAGTAGCTAGATCAGCAAGTTTCCTTTGCAATCCAGCGCGGTAATGCTGCTGGTGTAATGGGAACGTTTGAGCCAGCTAGGATGCACGGTTGGGGTTAAGAGGACTGTAAGGCAAAAAAATCCGTATGAAATGCGATAACGTTTTTGGGCATTTTCTAAATAAAGTTAAGGTAAGTTAAGTAATGTTAACTTCCCTTAACTAGTGTACACTTTATTTTGAAAATGCCCTTTTCTCCCATTAAACGTCATCCGATTTTGACGATTTTTGAATGTATTGCAGATATTATGAAAAACTAGGTCTGTACATTTTCTTTTCCGAGAAAAAATGTAATCTATTACATTTAAGAAAATAAAATAAAAAAAACGAAAGCGGAAACTTACAGACGCAGTTTTTCATAATATCTACAACATAATTCAAAAACCGTGTAAATCGGATTAGATTTGGGGGGTGAGAAACATTATCGCCTAAAGCTAAATTTGTAAGGGTTATTTTGACAGCTACATGATTTAAGTATCGCTTCACAATCCTCTTAAGTAGGATTAGTAATGCTAACGAATATATATTTTTTATTTTAAGAGAATTTGTCGAAGATCATTCCTATGTAAGATGTCTTAACAAAGCCTATTGATCATTATAATTAATAGTTAAATTTGTTATTAAATTACGTTATAAACCTACCATATGACATGCTTAGAATGGTTGCAGTTGACTTGGCCATATTTGCCAAATATTGATGTTACATGACAAGTTTTATAGTTGACATACCGAAAGGAAGAGATGCAACAAAAATATTCGACGAATAACAACCAAGTGAAATGCCACCATAATAAGATTGCATTGGATGTGTCTAGTAATTTTGATAGGGTTGTCAATGCATAATTCTAATGAAAAGAAACGAAATTTATTTCAATGGTTACAATGATTTTTCAAAGTTGGACGATTCAACTTTCATCTTGTTATATTCTTTGACAAGCGTATGAAAAAGAAGCTGCTAGTTAAATACTGTAACAACCTTTACTTTTTCAGTCATTTAATATCTGTTGCCACTTGCTTCTCGCTCCACATTGTGCCACATCCTTACTGCCGCCCGCCACTCCACAGGCTCCGTCCTTAATTTGTCTCGTACGTGTAAACACTTCACGATCTTTGGCAGCTGTGTGCTTCAGCCTTGAACTCTTTGGATCAAATACGATGGTTAACAAGACGAGTAATCGTGACGCTCAAATCGCGAAGCTGTCAAATTTAGCTCCGGGCGATAACGTTTCTCATCCCGGAAATCAAGTCCCATTTCCACGATTTTTAGGGTTCCGTAGTCAAACTAGGAACCCTTATAGTTTCGCCATGTCCATCCGTCCGTCTGGCCGCAGCCTAGCTCAGAGACTCTCAGTACTAGAAATATTAGTCATGCTAATTTTTTTAGGATACCTCCCCTGCACGTAACGTGGTGATGTTTTTTTTTTCTCGGCTACCCCTATAGTGTGGGGTGTCGTTGGATAGGGCTTTCAAAAATATTACGGATTTGTGAAAACAATTTTTCGATCCGGATTTCGGAGTCAAGTGCCCCCCCCACCCCCCCTTCCTACAGCCAAAACTACAAATATGAAAAATCAGTAAAACAAATTAAATGAAATCGCATATTACAAATTTTTAATGAAAACTATCACGACTAAGTAGACGGGTAAGGAACAAATAGTTGGACCATAGTTAAGCGTAGTTAACCGTACAACCACAAAAGTGAAAAAAGTTCCGTTGTGACACGAAACTTATCCCTACAAATGTATGGCTAATTTTCGTGTCACAACGGAAAAGTTGTATAGAAAATGAAATTGAGTGAGTTAGCGTGGCCAACTTGTTGGTCCTTACCCAGACATCATGAGACACAGGCGGTCAAAGTGTTTATACCTACTAAAATCATCTAAGACGGCACCTAATGTCTTTTAATAGAAAATTTGTTATTACTTGTTGTACGTTTGTTGTATACTTAACGGCTTAGCATGGTCCAACATGCTCTTTCCCGGTTTTGAATATGATGTAGTTATATAACTTTTCCGTTTACGTTTTCTTTGATTTGTTTCTTACCGAGAAATATTTTCTTGTTAAAGAAACGACATTAAGAAAGCACGTCAAGTCTTGCCACATATAATAAAAACCGGCCAAGTGCATATCGGACCACGCACAGTGCAGGGTTCCGTAGCTGGGATGAACGAAAATCTCAAAAACTACACAGCGTATCGTGTTCAAAACAATTTTGGTTGGAAGTATTTCGTAGTTCAAAAGCTACCCACCCGGACAGAATTTTTACGACTTTAGAAGCGTATATGTCGCAAACTGTTCACTTACGTAAAAAAGTCACTTAAAAACCTTATCATTTTGGATACCCTATCTAAAAATAACCCACACGCTGATGTAATTCAAAAAAATATTTTTCGTCCCCTAGTTACATGTATGGAGTGCCACCCCGAAATATTTTTTTTTTCAATTTTACTACATCATTGTATAGCAGTTCATAGAATACATCTATCCTCCAAATTTCATTTATATAGTGCCAATAGGCTCTGAGTAAAATGGCTGTGACCTACAGACGGACAGACGGACATGACGAAATTATAAGGGTTCCGTTTTTGCCATTCGGCTCCGGAACCCTAAAAATCAAGCGTCACGCTGCTTTTTTTACTGTACTATCAGCAAGTACTAAACAAAATATTTTTCAACCTCTATAATTTTTAGTTCATAACCCTTTCCAGTCGCTTCTCGCTCCACATTGCGCCACATCCTTACCGAAGCCCGCCACTCCACAGGCTCCGTCCTTAATCTCACTCGTACGTGTAAGCACTTCACGATCTTTGGCAGCTGTCTGCTTCAGCCATTAACTCTTTGGATTAAATACGACGGGTGACAAGAAGTACACATCACTACATAACGTCTTTAAATCCTTATTTTTAGGATTCCTTAACAAAATCGTCACATGTTTAATAAAACCGGGCAAGAGCATGTCGGACCAAGCTCAGTGTAGGGTTCCGAAGCCGTTAAGTACTACAAAGATAACAATCAACAAGTAATAACTAATTTTCTATTTAAAGTCAATTGGCGCCGTCTTAGGTGGTTTTAGTAGGTATAAACACTGTAATCGCCTGTATCTCATGAAACAATGATGTCTACTTAGTCATGATAGTTTTTGTTTAAAATTCGTTATATGCTCTTTCTTTTAAGATTTTTTTCAGATTTATAGTATGTGTCGTTTAAACAATACAAAACAAAAACAAAACACAAAATACACATAACACCCACCAAGCAGAGGAGAATACAACAGACATTTCAGCGAAGGTACAGTTCAATTGCGAAAAGCAAATTGTTGCTGTCGCACACTGTTGCTTATATATAATCTACGGCCACGGTGTCCAGTTGGTGTCGTTGGAGACAAGTTTAAACGAGTTGAAAATACCTTGGTGTGTACGACTAGTTTTAGCAAGAACTGGTACTCGATACTCTTTCCATTTTTTTAACTTATTGAACATTCATATATAAAATTTCGAGACTGGTATAGATTTGACGCTTTTGTTTTAAGGCTCTGTCTATGTTTTAGTTCTTAGTTTCCGGTCGAGATATTCTTGAAGGTCGACAACACTAGCGGCTGGCATAGTAGCGTTGTTATTTTTCCCGCTAACGAAATTGTCACGAGTCTCGATCCACTTACCCTGGGTCCGTCTTATTCAAAACGTCTCGTTAAAATCTGACGTCTCATTAAAATTTGACACATTTTGCCAATGTCAAATTTTAACGAGACGTTTTGAATAAGGGAACCCAGGGTAAGTGTTTCATTCTTAAAAATTGTCGTCTGTTTGTTAAATTTGACACGTTTTGCCAATGTCAAATTTTAACGAGACGTCACATTTTAACGAGACGTTTTGAATAAGAGAACCGAGGGTTAGTGTTTTACGCAGTTAGCCTAGTTGGCAGTGACGTTACCTCAGAAGCTAGCGGTAGCGGTTTCGACCCCGGGTATGAGCAAATATTTGTATGATGAGCGCGAGTATTTGTTTTTATATCTTGGATGTTTTCTATGTATTTAGAGTAATTAGCATATAAGAAGACAATTAAGACATTTGCAAAACCTTGAAATTTCTTATTATTGTTTATGTTCAATTGAAATCATTTTTATAAACCTCATGGTTGTGCAATATGTCAGGATTAACTTACCTGCCTAGCACTGTAGGGGAGACCGAGGAGAATTGTAACAAAGGTGAGTTGTGACAAAGCCAATTTCTCTGAATCTATGACAGCGTATCAAGCTGAAAACTTCGCAAATTCGTTGTTTTTTCGACACTCCACAGTTTGCGAGAAGTTGTCAGCTTACTGTCATAGGTGTAGAGAAATCGGCTTGTCACAACTCACCACTGTTGCAACTCACCTCGGTCTCCCCTATGTTTAGTCAAGATGAAAGGAAAAGGGTCACTAAGTAGAGAATTTACAAAGAAAGTGACCCGTTTCCATTGCTTCCGATTTTGTATTCAACGTACATAAACATAGATATGTTTACCGTTGTCGAGTACGAGCCTAGACCTGAGTTAGGAACTTGTTCAACTTGTGTGAGATTCTCCCCAGGGTGCGATGTTTAAAGTGCAAATTTTTGTTAGAGTCAAGTGTCCCCCCTACAGCCAAAACTACAACCACTACAAATCTGAAAAAAAATCTTAAATGAAAGCACATAATAAATAACGATTTTTTAAGAAAACTTTCACGACTAAGTAGACATCATTCGGGCGGTTAAAGTGTTTATACCTACTAAAATCATCTAAGACGGCACCAAATGACTTTTTATTGAAAATTGGTTATCAGTTGTTGATTTTTATGTTTGTGGTATTTAACGGCTTCGGAACCCTACACTGAGCATGATCCGACAAGCTCTTGTCTGGTTTTTTATAGATTAAAAGTGTGGAAGTAATAATATTGTTAGTGTAAGTAAGGTGAAGGGTTTACTTCCAACAAACTGTTATGAAGTTTAGCAGATATTGGTATCACGAGTAGATTAGTAGAGCGATTTCATCTAATAACCGAGCCCACCTTTTGGGTTTGATATGATAAAGGCGTTATGATATCAAATCCAAAAGAAGGGCCCGCTCATAGATGAAATCGCTGCATAAATTGATTTTAAAATTTGTAATTTTTTGTCGGTGAGATTAAAAAATTGCACCCCTGGTATTAATATTATTATCTCTATGAATTGAGCGTTTCCGCTTTCGTATATCGCTACCGCTACCGCGTAAACTCAAGCCCGCTCCGTTAGCAAAAACAGCCACATCCTAGATGTTCTAAGATATGTAATTCAATTTAAAAGCAGCCATTCAGAAGCACTTTGCTTACGTCCATAATTACACTTCCAAATAATAAATGAAGGCAACATAATTCAGGTAAACGCACACTACTGGTACTGCTGGGGCAATATGACTCATCTTCTTGGCTCTGCTACGACATTCGACCTTGTCACATTGATTTTAAAGTCAGATTTACTTTCACAATTTCATAGTACGAATGACCTTTTTATTAAGTAGCGTATTGAGTTTATTAGCAATGTAAATTACCCGTCTGTCAATATAATTAATTCCAGAATGAGCTGTGAAAAGTATTTATTTATTTACTACCTTCGACACGCGACTACCTTTGCGTATAACAACTCAGTAAAAATAATAAAACGACATCGTATTTTGTCGCATAAGATCGTATTCTTGCTTTCTCATTTACCTTATGGATGAGTCCTGAAACTGAAAGAGGAAGCACGAATTCGGGGACTATCTTAAACAAATTGAGGTAGTCATCAACTAAGTTCTAGGCAGACAAACATGTTATATATGGGTTACTTTAGCCCTAGGGGGTACCATTGCCCACCCTTAAGAGGCCGTACACGAAATTTTGGTGGTTTTGCTTCTTTTTGAGATTTTACAGTTAAAATACTGCTGTTCCATAAGTTTGAATGCACATCATGAAATACAGAAAGAATAGATCATGATATTAAGAATTAGTATGATGTATTATCTGTTGGTAATCCTTAATAACTAAATAAATAAATAATCATTTCAGTTCTGATCAAATAAATGAGGTCCTTTTTTAGATTTGTCGAGAATTAGGTAGTATAATTCGTGTAGTTTTGTAAATTGGTACAGTTATACCGTGAGGTGTCCAGATGAACATACTAAAAGTCCTCGAGCGTGTAAGGGGGGGGGGGGATATTAAGATTTTTGCTCATATCTCGAATATCAGTACAAATAGCATTATAATTTACTTCGGACGAAAGTAAAATTTTCTACCAAATTGGTTTTTAAATGGTTACCAATTCATAACAGCTTGTTGGAAATATGCGAATATGCCGTACACCTTATTTACAATGAGAACATTATTACTTCCACACTTTCAATATATAAAAAACCAATTTTGAACTCGCGCACCGAGGTTTCCGTACAGCCGCAGAAGTAGGTAATATTAGATTCCATTTTGAATTCAATTTCGAATAGAATCGCTGCGAGCCCTGGCCATTTTATGCTAGTTTTTTTTTTTGCATTTGTACATAACCATAACAATTTGACGCTTATTTGCTGTGCCGTTTTGTATCTTACGGTGTAAAAGATACAGCTCTTTACAATAAGAATGGACAGACAGACAGCGTATACTTAGTAATAGGCTCCCGTTTGACACCCTTCGGAAACAGAACCCTAAGAAGGAAATACTTAAAAAACATTAAAAATTCAAGGACTAAGTCATTCACATCTAAGAAATGTTTCTCATTAGTAGTACTAAACAACACTGCGTCGTTTTTATAAGAACTAAACAAGTAGGTAATTGTGATGTTTTTTTAGCACAACTAACTACCTAATTACTATAGGAAAAAAGTAATTAATAACCTTAATAATGTGTAAATTACACAATTCAGAAATTAATTCCATAAAAAGTCTTCATTGTAGTTGATGGTAGCTTTAGATAATATTAAATGCAAGTTGAAATTTGCATTTCAGAGCCATAAGTTATCCTTTGTGTGAGACGTCCGCAACCAGATGGAATAACTAAAAGCTTTGAGCATGTATTTAAATGTAATCTTACGTAAGTAGACCACTATTCATTTAGCTCAGCACAAAGACTAGATTCAGCGAAGATTAGTACTTAGAAGATTACATCGCGTGGCTGTCAAGAATAACCCATACAAATTTAGCATATTGATATTTATATTCATTTATTTGCAAAACCATAACATTTCGAGGTGGTATTAAAAAAAAAAAAATCAAAAGACAATCTCACACAAATTGACCTAGTCCCAAACTAAGCTCTAGGCTTGTACTATGGGTACTAGACAACGATAAACATACTTACATAGAGAAATACATACTTAAATACATAGAAAACATCCAAGACTCAGGAACAAATACTCGCGCTCATCACAAAAATATCTGCGCTTACCGGGATTTGAACCCAGGACCGCTGGCTTCGTAGGCAGGGTCACTCCCAACTAGGCCACCGTGTCTTCAAAAGTACATACATGGACCCTACTAGGGCATCGCAAATTGCTTAAAAACTAAGTGCAATTATAAAAGAGTCGTTCTGAGAATTACTACTTAATATTGCGTTTTCTTATTAATTTTGTATCTAAATATTATAATTCTATAATTATATCTATTTTCTTAATAATATTCATCAATCCATAAACTGTTGCAGAGAGTACGGGCATTTAAATTAAAGATAATTTTTAATTTATTAACAAATGTTATATATTTTTCTAAAGGAATGAGGGCTTCTAGTACTGTGGCGATGGGCTTGCAACTTGTCACAAATTCACTGATAAACAACTTAGCCTGTGTGCGCAAAATGTGGTTACAGAATTACCAACAACTCTTTTTGTAGTTGTTGGTATTTCTGTAGCTCTGCCTACCCCACTCTGGGAATAAAGGCGTTATAGTATGTATGTATATATATTTTTCTTCACCACAAATATCTTTAGGAACAATGTTATAAATTCGTATGGACATTGCATGCGGACCTTTATTATTAATTTGTTGCTTATTTGGAGCAGAAAGAACTAACCTATCTTTATGTCTTAATTTACCCGATTTTCGGTAGATGTCGCTTAGCTTAGCGATAGCTAAGCTTCTCACTCATGTTGTAGATATTATGAAAAACTGGGTCTGTAAGTTTCCGCTTTTTTTTTTTTTTTCTTTCTATGTTTTTTTTTCTTGGAAAGGAGAACGTACAGACCTAGTTTTTAGTAATATCTACAACATTTTAAAAAATCGGACAACGTTTAAAGGGAGAAAAACGTTGTCGCATTTTGTATGGTTTTTTTTTGCTTTACAGTCCCATGTGTTTAGTTCGGGTGAAACACTAGGTCCGTACGTTTTCCTTTCCGAGAAAAAATAATAGAAAAAAATAAAACGGAAACGTACGGACCCAGTTATCATGTCTAAAAACATTCAAAAGTTTTGGAATTCGGATTAGATTTAGGAGGTAAGAAACGTTATCGCCCCGAGATAAATTTGTATGGGTTATTTTTGTCAGCTACACGCACGATTTAGGCATCGCATCGCATCCTCTTATGCAACTGGGACTAAAACCAAGAACTGGTTAGTGCAGGAGTGTTATTATAGTTGACGAATATTTCGATTTTAAGTTTACCGACATCGATAAAAAACATTTTGTAATCATCATTATCATAACAAATAGCCAGGTTGCATACTTTATAACTTTTTATACTTATCGCAACGATAAACAACCGTTATCTGACATTGACCCTGGACTCGAGTCACTTTTGACAACCATTGAAATTACATTGAATAATTTGGATTGGATTTTCTTTAGCATTCCGATGAATTGAGAACCTTTTTATTTTTTTATTCTGTCAAAAATACCTCGCAAGAAAAATATCGTTTATCTTCATGGAAAACTGATCATGCAGATATTAAAGATAAAGGTACGACTTACTTTTACAAGAAATATATATCACGAAAAAAAATGTCAATAAACTTGTCGATATTTAATGAATCACTAGCCCTGGTACATTTTTCCCCCGTCAATCCGGTGTTTGATTATAAATGTGAAAGTAACTCTGTCTGTCTGTATGTCTGTTTGTTACGCTTACACGGATAAACCGCTTAACCAATTTAGATGAAATTTGGTTTGGAGATACCTAGTTTGAGTCCCGGGGAAGACATAGGGTACTTTATAACCCGGAAAATTAGACCGTTCTTGCAGGAGTATCAATAAATGGGTTCTACGCGGACAGAGTCGCAAGAAACAGCTAGTGTGGAATACGACAAAGTTAACACTAACATAACATGCTAGTGAGTCGACATTCATGTGGTTTCACCGTACATTCTCTGTGACCAAAATTCCTGTCTCAAATACCGACATATGTCAAGTCGGGGGCTCCTCAAAGGGCTTGAATTCACATTGTGGCTAGAGTGACCACTTATTCCTCGAGATGATTTGTTAATGGGTTTCAAGCGACATATTATGAGTTTACTTAATGCAAGCTTATAGTTCTTTCTAGTTTTTAGGGTTCCGTAGTCAAACTAGGAACCCTTTTGTCACAACAATTTTTGTTTTAGGGGATCCGTTTGTGAAATATTAAGCTTTAAAGCGCTAATTTTTGTTAGAGCCACACGTCCCTCCCCCCATACAGCCAAAACTTCAAATACTAAAAATCTGAAAAATAACCTAACTGACAGCGCATATAACTAATTTGTATAGAAAACTATCACGACTTCGTAGACATCATTAGTTCTTGAGATATAGGCGATTAAAATGTTTATACCTACTAAAATCATCTAAGACGGCACCAAATAACTTTGAATAGAAAATTAGTTATCAATTGTTGATTTTTATGTTTGTAGTACCTATTTAACGGCTTCGGAACCCTATACTGAGCATGGTCCGACATGCTCTTGCCCGGTGTTTTATAATGGAAAAGCCTTATATTTTTTGTTTAAAAGCAATTCTTAAAGTGTTATAAGCGTTACCTTTTTAAAACTCTTCTTTTAGGATACCGTAAACTCGGGTTATTTTAGCCCTAGGGGGTAACATTGCCCACCCCAAAAACCATCTTTAATATTTAATTATTTTGTTAAATGATACATCAGGACTAAGCTACTTATATGGTTCTAAAAATATTTAAACAATTGATGATAAAATACTTATAGTTTTAAGGGTGGGCAATGTTACCCCCTAGGGCTAAAGTAACCCGAGTTTACGGTATTTAGATTTAGTAAAAATATGGTACCTAACGTAACTTTTAAAATTCTAAATATTAAATGAATTCTAAGCAGTTAAAGGTTCGAGCGATAGTAAAAATATGACTTTTGATAGTTACTTATATACACAAATACATTTTATGCTAGACTAAAGAAGCAAATAGTCAGAATACATTACTCGTCAATCGGATGGCAGATGGGGCCAAAGAGATCTTGAATGCTGAGGAACGATAAAAACATTTCTAATCTGGTATAGTCTCAAGAAATCTTAAATTGCTATTTTAGAATTAAAATCTAAGTGTAATAACACTTATGTAACCATTTGACATTTTCTAGACTCACACACATTACATACATAGATTTACCCGTGTGTTTACCGTGTTAGAATAGTGGCAACTAAAGTGAATAAAGGCTTTTAGTACTATTAGGCGATGAGCTTGCAACCTGTCACTCTAGTAAACATCTTAGTCTGTTGCAAAATGTTGTGACAGAATTATCAACAAGTTTTTTTAGAGTTATTAATAATTCTGTAGCTCTGCCTACCCCACTCTAGGTATGAAAGCGTGATTTAATGTATGTTATGTACCTACATTAACTCACGCCGGTTTCCCAGACGGGTTGGCAGAAACCACTGCTTTTTAACTGCTACGATCCTGACAAATCTCTTTCGCTTCTTCTACATTACATCGAGTCATGCATGCACGTCGGTTTCAAGTACTTAAGATTTGGCCCTTTTCCAGTATTTCTGCGATTTGTTTAAAAAGAATACGCCTAGGGCGGCCCCGTCCGTCCCTTCCACTCACTGTCACACTGTACATCTCTTTCGTCAATTTTTCATCCATACTTTCCAAATGACCGAACCATCGAAGCATTTCCTAGACTAAATGAAATATTAATCAACAAAGCCGGTAGCTTACGCAAAATATTAAATGTAAACCTTTAAAAGTTTCAAAATGTGCATTTTTCAGAGGCAGGTTCATAACGAGGGCACTTCATTGTTGTTATTTATTGTTCCGTTTGAAGATAATTTATCAAAAACAAGTGGATGCGAGCTAATTGTGTGTCTGGCGGTAATTTACTGCAGCCGCGGAATAGAGGAACATACAGTAGGCGTGGATTTTTGGGAAAATACAATAAATGAATGAACATTAATAGTGTAATCTTTATTTTGACATGAAGTTTATCCAGACCATCGACGTCTGGATAAAATATAATATGCCCGTATGAAATATACATGCTGAATAGTCTGGTTCAAATTAGTTTTTTCGTAATCATTTATTACGTACATGTCAACCTCTTTACTTAATGTGGTTCTTTGCCTTTTCGCCAACAAATCTTTGACAAATGCATCGTTTCGCAACCTACTCATTTGCCAACCCGCTTTTTTTCTGCAACAACAAATATTTTTGGATTTTTATAAAACAAACCTAAACTAACCTATAGGGTTCTACACGATTTAACCAGACCAGTGCAAATTACTAATATCGATTTACCTGTTTATACCGGCCTACCCAAAAGTTATGACGGGAAAAAATAGTCAATCTAACATTTAAAAACTCTTTAGGGTTCATACTTTTGATTGTGTCATTTATCTATGAACTGAAACGGAGATGTTAAAAAAAATCTATATCCTGGAATGAGTTTTTTGTATTTAACATATGTATTTAATTTAATATAAAATTCTTTTCATCTATTAACCAGTTTGATGAAGGTCGTTGTATAATCGATTTCTATACTAAAAGGTCACAGATAACAATTCGATAAACATTGCTAAGTATTCAATCGCTTGGATTGATATAATCTGCGCTAATTATGTACATCTACTAAACATGCAAACAGACACAATTATCACTTGTCATAGTCAGAATGGTAAAATAGAAGGCCTGGTATTATAACCGGCTTTGATGCAACTCAGTTTAACTATTATATCTACTTGGCTATCCTTAGGACAAGGCATTTAATTACGACATTGTGTCAAGAGAAAATAGGCCAATAAACGTTAATCTAGTCATTATTAGAACCACGTATTATTGCACAAAAATTTATGGAGCCTTTTTACATCACCAAAGGACCACACTCGACTCCTATAATATCAGCATGGCGAGCACATGATAGTGCGCGAGTTACGTCGCGCGCGAGATAGAGTACCCATCATTGTCTAATTAGAACGGTCAGAAAAAGGCAGCTAGTCTATCTCGTGGGCGACATAACTCGCGCGCCGTCATGTGCTAGCCGTGCAGTTTCAAAGAAAAACATCTTGATAGATGAACATACACGGACAACAAAGAAGGCTTAAAAGGGTGCCGTTTATCCTGTTAAAAGATCGAACCAAATAACTCCACCGCCAGCCTACTGTTCTTGTCTCGTTTTAACCCAAGCTGTTTGCACAGGACAAGTTATTACGGCGTTTTGTGGCACATGTAAGTAATTACCAGAAAGGATAGTAAGCATCAAGGGTCTGCTGATGCTTAACTTTCTTACATAATAATAAATCACTAGTGATACAGGCTCAAGTTACGAATGAAAGTCATATAATGGTCAAAGAAACGTTTATATGTCAATTTGATCGTAGGAAACTGATTTGCAAACTTGTTTAATAGAAATAGTAAATAGTAGTCATAGTCTTGTAATTGATTGAATATAGTTGCTAAGAATAATAGTTATTAAGATCTTTTGAACAACATAGGTACCTAAGGCAATAAAGTAATGTCTATGACCACTGTCAAAAGTTTGATTCCTATGCCCCATTATTATCAGGGACTACTAAATCAAGTTAAGTGTCCTACGATTTTATTGATACGTAATTTTAAAATGTAGTGGGCTAGATATTAAATTGATACCTGTTATGGTATTTATAAGACGATTAATACGACTTATAACAACATTATTATGATAACATTAATATCTGATTCTTATAATATGAGTACTAACATTTATTAGTAGTTTTATAAAAGCTTATCTTTTTCATTAGGTATAGTGGCTTTATTCATGTCACGCTTGTGACCTTTACTGGGCTGGGATTCTACACGGTAATAACGCTATCGTCTTTGACGTGTTTCCGTATTGTCAACGTTTTGATAACTCTTATGTCATTTACAAGAATGGCAAGTGTTACATAAACGATTCTCAAAGCACGTCAAACGCAATATCGTTATAACGCAGTAGAATAGAGGCACTGCAATGGTGGTTAAGGGTCCTATTGACGGTGTAGATATGCGGAAAGTTCGGTAAAATTGCAATGATAAAAGCACTTTATTTAGTCCTTAATCGCCTAATTTACCACCGGGTGTGTCAACTGAAAATTCGTATTTTACCATGTTTACTACGTTTTTTCTTCACATTTACTGTTATAATTTTAAAGCTGATATGAACTGAAACGGAGCGAATCTCCACACTTTGCGCTCATGACGCTTATTAACATGCAAAGTGTTGTTTTATCTGGTCCAATTTTTTCGGAGATTTACCCATAATAACATGATAAAATAAACATTTGTTTCTAAAATGAGTACATGTAATTTTATAGGCATTTTCTTTGTTCTTTGTTGTGAATCAACAAAAGAACGGAGGGCTTTTTTCGTCCGTTTTAATAAGCTTTTGGTGTTTGGGAAAAAGTCTTTTGTTTTAGGTTTACCGCGAAATATATAGCTGGTTTTTGCATATTTAGGTACATTTTACCACTTTTACTGCGTGATACGTGCGATATGGTTGTAGGTTTCTTTGCTTACATTTATTAGAACAATGACTTTAGACTCAAACAAAACACAAATGACATAATATCAAGAGATATTGAATGAAATTGAAATGAAAATATTAGTTTTGCGTGAATTTTCAACGGTACGTTTCGATTCGTGCCATATAAAAAGCTTTAATAATTTGAACGAGTCCACTTAGTGTTAAGCCTCATATACAAATACACTTGGGAGCGAAGAAATCGAGCCACCTTGGCAATAATTACGTCGATGATAATTGTATAAAGATCTTAAGTGTTATCATGAAAATTCGAATGCCATTTGATAGGCAATTTTGTCTTCTATCGAATGACATAATTTTTTCTGGTGGGGATGTATATTTTCAGTTCATTTCAGGGCCGAAAACCGCAAGACCCTCAAAATGCGTACTGTAGAACCGAAGAATACAAGGAAATAATTAAAGTCTTAAGAGTAGTATCCGTATTTCTTCAAGGTTTTCCAGTAGAATCGAACAGAGATGTGTTCTGGATGGTGTATCATAAACAAATGATGTAAAAACAATTAAACAAAATGGTTTTATACCTAATGATGTGGCACAATCAGTATGTGCACTAACGAGCTAATAAGAGGGGGGATATTGTTATTGCCCACCCCATCTCCACCACTAAAAATTGTGTCATTCGATAGAAGACTAAATTACCTATCATATAGCATTCGAATTTTCATGATAACACTTACGATCTTTATACAATTAGCATCGACGTAATAATTGAAAGGGTGGCTCGATTTCTTTGCTCCCAAGTGTATTAAGTATGCACTCTGCGGATATCAACAACGACAGAAAGACAGAAAAACGCTGAAAGCGACTTCGTTTTATGCTATGCAACTGGGTTTTCTTTATCGCCAGTACGTAAACCAGAATTTATTATACATAAAAAACTTCTGTGAAAAATTATCTAATCGATGGTGAACACCGCATCAAAATCCGTTGTGTTGTTAAGGAAGGGTCAACGCACATACAGACAGAAAACCAGACGTGAAAAGCGACTAAGTTCTAAATTATCTAAAGAAAAAAGGAGACAAAGATAATTTGAGTTCTGCTAGAGTTACAGAAAATCAATTGCATAAAAATATGAAAAAGGTTGCAACAGGACATAATTGAATTAAATATACATTTCAGAGAGGATGTATAGGCGTGTCTCAGTCAATTATAAAAACTTTTAACATAATTAAAGTTTAAATGTCACGGAGACGTAGAAGTTGTGGAAGCAATCATAATTTTTTTAAGTCTCTCTGAATTCATTGAACCACCCCGGTCAGAAATATATAATTTCCTCTCTTAAGCCACAATCTACTATTGTTTGACTGGCATAAAATGGGAGAATATTGCCACTATGTTTTTTTAAATTTTATTATTGAAGTATTTTAAACGTCGATGATTCACAATAAAATTATAATTTAAACAAAGTGCTCTATAGCTTTAAATTTAAAAATTTAATTTAATTCGTCATGAGAGATATTTCATTAGTCTGACTTATCTAATATGCAGTAAAATGTAAGTTTCATCTGCATTACAAACATAATATTAAATGCAGCTGCATTTGCATTTCAACTGTAAATTTACCTTTGTGAGGGATGTCTGCATTCTGCACTGTGTTTCGAACATCAAACTACGACATTTAAAAGTTATATTATGATAAAACAATACTGTAGCTCCACATTCAATCAATAACAAGTATCAATATTTTAATCATATTTCACGTTTTTAGCCTTTACCAATGAATAAATAAATATCAGGGGACAATCTCACACAAATTGATCTAGTCCCAAACTAAGCTCTAAGCTTGCTACAAGACAACGATAAACATGCTTATACAGAGGAATACATAGAGAACATCCAAGACTCAGAAAAAAATATTCGCGCTCGTCATAAAAAAAAAAAACAAACTTCTATACAGTGTGTGACATCTATAAAAACACAAATTTGAAGTAGCGATAGCTTTAGATGCCGTGAACGGTTTATCGAAAAAATATAACAATTACCTTTTCTAATGGAGAGTTATTAATGTTTTAAATTTTCTCGAGCAGCAATGTAATGCAAACAGGCAAACGAGTTAGGTACAAGCAATCAAATGTTAGTATCAGTTGTTAGCTTTGTTATAGCATAATTTTGTTTCGATATAATGAAAAAATTAATGACAATATACCTTGCCGATTTAGTTTTTCTTCGTAAAAATTGAGAATGAGCTGTTTTGTAAATGGTGAAATTTACGATTGATTCCAAAAAGAATATGTCATACAGAACCTTCTTATAAATGCTAATATAAATATGATATTGTTCCAATTGCCCACATATTTCCCTATTTTTGACAGTTGTGACATTTCACTGCCCTAAGATAACGAGTACTAGTTTTTTTTACGGCATTGAGAAGGCAAATGAGCACACAGACCACCTGAATACCTGATGGTAAGTGGTAACTGTGACCCATAGATATTCGCATTCACAAGACTGCAATCCTACGACTGCAAATGCGTTGCCGACCCTGAGGACTAAGATGGAATGCCTCTATAATTTCACCGGCTGTCTTATCCCCACAGCGGAACACAACAATGCGAACACGTTTGCTTGGCGGCAGGTTTATGGATAAGATGGTGGTAGCGATCCTGCCACCACAAAAACAAATCGAATTACAGAAAACATAAAAGACTCTGGAGCTACGGTCAGGTGGGGCAAATGCGTTTGCGGGGCAAGTACATCAAATCAAAAATATCTCTTCTACTACTCCCGTGCTTTGTGCAACCACAGTTCTGCCCTGCTAACACAAAAGGCAGTATCTCAGACAAAACTTCTGTAGCAAATGCAACCTTATAACCGACAAGATAGGATTGAATCTGCTTTGACCGTAGAATTTGAGATACTGCCTTTTCTGTTAGTAGGGCAGAGTTGCAAGTTAGCCCTTAGTTGCGTATAGAAAATTGAACGGGCACTTGGTTTGTAAGACTTGCCCCGTTGGTGCACTTGCCCCAACTGACCTTATGTAAGCGCTTTTTGCCCTAATAATTGAACCCAGGACTGCTAGCTTCGTAGGCAAGGTCACTACTAGGTGTTTTTCTTAAAAAGTACCTATAGTTAAAGACTAAAATTAACAACGGTAACCTTTCCATTCGTCACGAAAATTAACTGTTAAGTACTGCTTTAAGAGAAATAGTGGCATCTCAGACGAAATTCCTGTAGCAAGTTCGACCATATTACTAACAGGCGAGGTTTGAATCTGCTATGCTTATTTAATTTGAAATACCGCTTATTGGCTTATGAGGGCAGTATATTATGTTTTAAACATATTACTTTTTTTTCGTGACGTAATGGACAAATTACCGTTTTTAGGGTTTCGTAGTCAAACTAGGAACCCTTATAATTTCGCCTTGTCCGTCCGTCCGTCCGTCCGTCTAAAGCCTAGCGCAGAGACTCTTAGTACTAGAAAGCTGTAATTTGGCATGAATATACAAAGTGGTACAATAAATAGTAAAAAATATTTTTTTTTAGGGTACCTTCCTTACACGTAACATGGAAATGATTTTTTTTTGGCGTGTGGGATATCGTTGGATAGGTCTTTCAAAAATAAAACGGAAGTGCAAAAACAGTTTTTCGATTCAGCAAACCATTTATAAAATATTAAGCTTTAAAAGGTAAAGCTTAAGGCGCTAATTTTTGTAAGACTCAAGTGTAGGCGTTCGGCTGTAAGGGGTGGGGGGGGGTCCCCACCCCCTACAGCCTAAACAACAAATGCTAAAAATCTGAAAAAAAACTTAAATGAAAGGACATATATATAACGTATTTTAAAGGAAAACTATCATGACTAAGTAGACATCATTGGTTCATGAGATACTTAACGGTTTCGGAACCCTATACTGAGCATGGTCTGACATGCTCTTGCCCGGTTTCAATTTTTGTCCTTAACCATAGGTAGTTTTTTTGGAAAACGCCCTACTAACAAAGATCGTCTATCGGTCGTCATTTTTAACAAAACCATTCCAGAGATTGTATTCGATTTTCTCTTAAACAATATTGTTACGATAATTATTATCATTACGGTACCAATTTTTCACTTGACGTTGCTAATTCGTAAAAAAAAAGTAATTTCGATGGTAAGATTGGCGAGGAACTGCCTGAGAGACTTTCATTAAAAGCAATTTCTGAACTAATTTATGAAAGTATCAAAATGAGTATATAAAAGTATTTTTTTTAGTAAGGTACTGAGAAAAAATAACAATTTATAAAAGGAAAGATTTAGGGCGCTGCCTAGAAAAACTAAATTTACTTACCTTTTCGCTTATACCCTGGGGTAACACTTAATTATACGCTATCTAGAATCTCATTGAGTACAATAATAGGGTATGAATTCTCGTCCAAGCGTGAAACACTTCAAGTAAAAATGCCTAGAAGGGTTCCGTAAATTGTATCTTTGACCCATAAACGCGTGCCTTATTATTTCATCGAAACACAATTCAACGAACGTACCATCCCGCAGAATTTTTGTTTCATCGAAAGGTATACATATATTATATCGCTGCATGAGTGATATTTTTTGAGCCTCAAGTCTTACCTAACATACGTAATTGATTGATTGTCATCATACATACTGTCAAGCTTTAATTCCCAGAATGGGGGGAGGAAGAGCTACAACAACAACTGTAAACTTGTTGATAATTCTGTAACCATAGTTTCCATAAACGGGGTAAGATGTTTACCAGTGTATTAGTGACAGGTTGCAAGCCCATCGCCTAACAGGCTAGTTTTCAGTTCTTTTTAAAGGGTTAAGAGTGCTGCGGTACCCTAATATAGCTAAGCCAAGCAAAATATAATAAAATTCTTTGCGTGACTTATCCAAAATAGTTCGAGTGTTACAGAAACCTGTAAAAACGGAGCGGATATAATATTTTCCTTGAACGGACGATTTATTTTCATGCTCGGCAATATGGCGGCGGTCTAGTTATTTATTGTAAGGTTTGTTAGTTATTATTACGGAACTACGATAAAAGCCGGGCAAGAGCATGTCGGACCATGCTCAGTGTTGGTTCCGAAGCCGTTAAGTACTACAAACATAAAAAGCAACAAGGAATAACTAATTTTCTATTTTAAGTCAATTGGTGCCAAAAGATGATTTTAGTAGGTATAAACCTTTTAATCGCCTGTTTCTCAAGAACCAATGATGTCTACTTAGTCATGATAGTTTTCCTTTAAAATTCGTTATATGTCCTTTAAAGTAAGATTATTTTCAGATTTTTAGCATTTAGCTGTAGTTTTGGCTGTAGGGTGGGGGGGGGGGGACATTAACGGTTGCTTAATCGAAAAACTGTTTTTACAACCCGGTAATATTTTTGAATTTGGTGCCGTCTTAGATGATTTTAGTAGGTAGAGGCACTTCACTTGACCCTAGCAATAATTGGCGCTTTAATTTTAATATTTCATAAACAGATCCCTTGATCAAAAAATAGTAGCGTCAAACAGCTCCTAGACTCTTTTTTACGGCGTATACAATCGAGTTCTTAAAAATGTATACAATTTAGTTCCTTATTGCAATGGGATAAGGTACAAAAGTGTACCTATACATATCTGAGAACTCGTCTGTAGAAGGCAAACAAGCACACAGGCTATCTGATAGGTAGTAAAAGGGGTCTTTGAAAGAAATTAATTTTCAAGACTACAATCTTAAGACTGCAATCTTAGGACTGCAAATGCGTTTCCAACCCTGACAACAAGGATGGCATGCCACTATACCAGTAATGTAACCTACTAGACAAGGTCAATTTATGTGTGATTGTCCGCTGATATTTGTGATTATATTTATATTAATCCTTACTAAAAGGTATTATTAAATGTTACCCTTCATCTGGCATAACTTTTTTTGGCATAATAATCACTTGGCATAAAATAGCATTACATAGAGCCCATTAGGTTAGGTTAGGTTTATTTTATAACAATCCTGAAAAGTATACGGTTTCTGAAAAAAAAAGACTGTATGCCAAATGATGATTATGCCAAGTGATGATTATGCCAAAAAAAGTTATAACAGATGGATGTAAACCATTATAAAGCTTTGTGATTTTGTTTCTTTGTTTGACGTGACGAGAACGACGTGAATTAATTAACTAAATATATAGGTTTAAATCCGGCATCGGAGGGGGGTAAAAAACCGGACGAAACTTACAGATGCATTGGAGTTTGTACTCAAGCAGAAATGGAGCTGGTCACATAGCCAGGATGTGTGACAAGAGGGGGACACAATGTGGCCGGGCCCCCAAGGAAAAAGAAGAATTAGGAGGACCCAAAGCAAGATGGTCAGATGATATCTCTAAACTAGCAGGAGTAAACTGGACAAACATTGCCAAGATTAGAGACAAGTGGAAAGACATGGAGGAGGCCTATACCCGACAGGGGTCCTTAATATAAAATAAGAATAAAACTAATCATTACAACTTATCTCTTTAATTAATGAACTAACAACATAATATGTACATAACTATGCTTAAGGAATAAAGGCTTAGTTTAAATCCGGCATCGGAGGGAAGTAAACAAACCGAAAATACGAGTATATAAAGTTCCGGAGAAGTTAGCAAAGACAGTCACGAGCAAAAACTATAGTCAACCATTTTGACAAAACTCTATTACGATTAAGTGTGGAGAAAAGTCTATATTACGATATTCGATACCATGCTCAATAGCGTCCACATTATACCGCAAATCATTCTGTTATATAGCTCCGTCATCTGTTGCGTGCGAAGGTTTTCATGCAGGGTTGTTACGTCCTTGAGGTCAGACCAGTGTAAGAAGCATGAATGACCACGTATTTCCAACGCATGCACGTGTCAATATAGCCTGGTCGATTTAGTATAATTATGCTGCTAGGGAATCAACATCAAAAAACACTTTTTCACTTTTCATGCTCGTAAAGTCCTTCTTTATGCTGGGTATAGGCTGCATAAAATGCGATTTTATGCACTAGTACATAAATTGCGATTGCTACAGCCAGACAAACGAGGTGACTGCACTAAATAAACTTGTAATTTGAATACATACTAAAACACACGTACACACTAATTACTAGCATAGATGCATGCCATCTTAGTCCTCAGGGTTGGCAACGCATTTGAGGTCTTAGGATTATAGTCTTGAGAATTCAAATGTCTATGGGTCTCAGATTGCACTTACCATCAGGTGGCCTGAGTACTCGTGTGCCTTCTCCTTAACATAAAAAAAAAAAACTTTTCCTTACATTTAATTGCCTTCCAAGTTACAACTAACAAAAATGAAAATTTAATTCATTAATAACAAGCATTATTACCAACAAAAATACAAAATCAACGTGTGACTTGGCAGTTTTGCGTTTGACTTAAGTTTGAAGTTACATGAAAAATTAAAAAAAAAAAGCAATGGCGAGAAAGAGTGTGTTGTCTCGTTTTGGACTATTTAATTAGTTGTTTTCTTTGCAAACGTTGTTGTACGTTACGGAATTATGTTAAAATATCGTCAAGTGAAGAGGAAATAATGCTCACACCAAACACACTAATGGTTAAAAATGCAAAAGAAGTTATTGAACATATTTGCCGCCAAAATTCCAGAAATAGTTTTTTATAGTATTACTAGCGACCCGCCCTTGCTTCGCTCCAGGTTAAAGTATTATACATATAAACCTTCCTCTTGAATCACTCTATGTATTAAAAAAACCGCATCGAAATCCGTTGCGTAGTTTTCAAGATCTAAGCATACATAGGGACAGACAGCGGGGAGCGACTTTGTTTTATACTATGTAGTGATTGTATTTTCATCGTAATTGAAGCGAAAAGCAGAGTGTATAACTCGGTCTTAAAACCCATTTTATCCTCGACTTAATTATCCATCATAAGTCTTGGATAAAATGGTTTGTTTTATGCCCTTGTTGTACAATCTACTATTTGGCACCGAGTAACATACTCGTAAAACATATTATTACGGTATCGTTTGGTTAATAACGTAGGTATAATATTGTTTGCTCTGTTCCCCCTATATTCCCTCTATGTTTCAGTTTTTTTGTTATTAATGGAGAAATAAAAAGTAGACATTTGAAAATAACATCATTGTTTCCTTACGCCTCAAATACCACCGGTTCAAATACCTCTAAATTTTTACAATTTGTAAGAGTTCGGTTGTCTGGTATAATAGTACAAAAACTCTAATTTAAATCCTTTCTGTGTGTTCCAAATCCCTGAATTGATGCCTTTTCTTTGGAAGAAAAAAAATGGGACAAACTTCTGTTGTAAAATACAAAGACGTGACATAATACAACCTATTTAATTAAATAATTCATGAAAGTGCACAGCGTACTCTTAGTTTTCCGAGTTCAACTTATTAATTAAACGTATTCAGGTCAAACAAAATTTAAACATCAGCTTATTCAAATGTACCTTGGAATTAAATGTTAATCTAATAAATTACTTCAATTTTATCAAAAGGCATCTTAAATAAGTCAGCTGCTATTTTGACTTCTAATGTAATTCTGCTGTCTCGCTTTTTAGTTAAAGAAGGACAAGATGGACCACATAATAAGGGAAGCTTAAGTTATTACTTATGAGAATGTTGGTAAAATTGCAATCAAATCGGGTCACAGTTTGAACCAATTTGGTGTTCTGTAACCTGTTTTCCAGTGTGGTTGCTGGGTTACAATAGTGCCACTCCATGCTTTCCCGTGGATGTCGTCACAGGCGACCAAGGGAATAAGGGCTTATAGTACTGTTAGGCGATGGGCTTGCAACCTCTCACTGGTAAACATCTTAGCCTGATTGTGCAAAATGTGGTTACACAATTATCAACAAGTTTTTTAGAATTGCTGGTAATTCTGGTAGCTTGGCCTACCCCACTCCGGGAATGGAGGCGTGACTTTATGTATGTATGTATGTGATCTGTTTCTACTGTCCTTAAATGGAAGGGCCAAAAGTAGGATCGTGAACGGTGTTGCGATGTACCTGTAATCATTTTAGAGTTCGCACTATTTACAAATTTAGTATTTGTCATCACGAGAATTGAAGTCTGTAAGGGAAAGTTAGAATATTTATAATGGAGGTAACTGAAAAAAAAAATATAGACCAAAAACTAATTCGGATTAACTATGAGTTTATGTGATATTAAGATTTCTTGTATAAAAATAGAAATTCTGCTACTTGGGTTTGGGTAAAAGTAATCTAGAGACTCAAAGCCATAATATTATTATATGCCTTAAAAATGCCTCCGAAGCCAGCGGTCCTGAGTTCAAATCCCGGCAAGGGCAGATATTTGTGTGATGAGCGCGAATATTTATTCCTGAGGTTGGATGTTTTCTATGTACTTCTCTATTTAAGTATGGTTATCCTTGTCTAGTATCCATAGTACAAGCCTGGAGCTTAGTTTGGGACTGGGTCCATTTGTGTGAGATTGTCCCCTGATATTTATCTATATTATTTATTTATTTATAATAATGACGACTCTGAAATAAACGATTCTGAAACACGTCAAACGCGTTATCGTTATAACGCAGTAGAATAGAGGCCCAGTACTTATTACCGGGCGTCTATTCTAATGGTGTAAAATCGTATATATTTAGGTGATTACGCATTTTCAACGTTTTGATAGCTCCTATTCAGTTGACAGTAATGGCGGCCGAGTTAAAAACAATACCAAAACACGTCAAATGCAATATCGTGTTAACCCAGTGGTTCTAGATGCCCAGTTTCTTAATGGCGATCGGCATTATTCTTTTTCCTAAGAAGCACGAGAGACATTGTAGTCTTTTAACCCTTAGGCATCTATTTATAGTGATTGAAATAATTCCAAACATTAATTGAACTAAAAAGTTCTAAAACGCTTCACAAATATTCAACGTGTAAATTTACCGTGCATTCAAAGTTTCACGCGAAACTTAATACATTTCCTCGAAATAATTTCTCGCCACGTCATTATCGCGAAACGTTAACCAAAATTATATTTGCAGTCCAGTAGCAACTCTTAATCGTGGGAAAAACCAGCTCACAAATTAATTTAACATTCTGATTCGAGTTTCTCTCGCGAGCAAAAACGGTAACTAATCTGTTCTTTGCAACTCGTGTTTTTGCAGCTTTCCGACTATTTAGCCACGTTCTCTAAATGTGAGGAATATTCAATTAAGCGGAACTTCTCTAAGAGTATGTAGGCCAATATTTTTTTTTAGTTCTATCTACTAAAATGATATAAAACGAGCCCTTAAGGTGTTTGCCCAGTTCACCGTAACATAACATCGCATCGCCGTATAGGATTAACATTCATATTGCATAAAATGTATTGTCATAATTTCTTATAGCAACCCTTGGCATAATCATCATTTCGCATAATTACTTTTGGTATAAATTTCTTCGCACATTTGGCACAATTTTATTTGGCAGAATAGTACATTGGCATAACGTTGATTAGAATAATAGTCCTATGGTAGAATAATGGTTTCGCCGAATTTTGTATGGTATACTATGTAGTTGGCAAAAAGTTATAAAGAGGAATAATATTTTACTACGTAATCGGTGTTTAATTTTGTTAATCTTATTTGTCTCACTGCTCCAATTGCAATTCGGTCCTGTTATTGTAGAACCTTTAACCTAACCTAACCTATTTTACTGGTAGCAGTTCGTTACAAATCATTATGATATGGCACAATTGTGGATTTCGCAGACACCTGTCAAATCCTTGATTGGTCAAAACCGATACTCGTCAAATCACGTATTTAATTAATCAAAGTTATGACGAATTGCGAAATCGACAATTTAAGCTTTTGACTGGTATAATATATGACTAATCAATGATTTGACGAATGTCTGTTTTGCCAAATCAAGGATTTGACGAGTATCTGTTTTGACAAATCAAGGATTTGACGAGTATCTGTTTTGACAAATCAAGGATTTGACGAGTATCTGTTTTGACAAATCAAGGATTTGACGAGTATCTGTTTTGACAAATCAAGGATTTGACGAATGTCTGACTTGACCAATCGAGGATTTGACGAGTATCGGTTTTGACCAATCAAGGATTTGACAGGTGTCTGTGAAATCCAATTATGCCATAATAAATTCGGCGGAAGGTATATTCTGCTACATAAAATTCTGCGAAATAAAAATCGGCGATATAAGTAATCTGCTATTCAAAATTCTGTTAAATGAATGTTATGCGTTATGCCAGTTATGCTAAGTATACTATTATGCTAAAGTATCATTCGGCTAAAAATGTTTCTGCGATAACTGTTATGCGAAGTGTATTTCGGACAATCGATATTATGTCAGATGAAGGAAACCCGTGTACGTAGGTAGATGTCGGTCGGCGACGGGATAGTCTAGAGGTCAAGGTCTCATACTCGGCAATACAAAGATATTATATGCCGGACACGTTCCTAGTACGGTCATGGTATGGAACTCTGGAATGGACACAGACCTTTATGGTGCAACTTCGGTGTCTATCTGTCTATCTGTCTGTATCTCACAGCAGTTATTATCTGAAAATATAGAAGCTATTAACTTATTTGGCCGACCAAAAAAATTATTTCTCAAAATATTTGAAAAAGGAGTTTAGAATAGCATGAAAAGTGAAAGTGATTTGATTATTAGCAAACAGGGTGTGATGTGAAGGGCTTAATCTGCACATTTTCAAACAATTCTTGCTATAAATTTACGTTAGGTACGTAAAAATTACAAAAAATACCGTTACTGATGCCATGCTGAATTTAACACTATTTGAAACTTTCATATACTTTATCATACTTTTCATTTTGTTTTAATTTTAATGATGTATGAAGTCAAATTTTGTTGGTAAAATTATTTATATTTCTATAAAAATTGTCCCTCGGGAACAGTTCGTGATCCTGTTTACGAAGCTAGCGCTCTTGGGTTCAAATCCCTGTAAGGGCAGATATTTGTGTGATGACTGACGAGCGATGAGTGCAAGAATTTGTTCCTGAGTCTTGGATATTTTTTACGTATTTTTTAAGTTTTTCGTTGTCTAGTAAATACCTAAAGTACAAGCCTAGAACTGGGTTTGGAGTTTGGACTAAGTATTTTTTTTAACATTGTTCTCTGATACATACATACATGTATAACATCACGCCTTCATTCCTAGCGTGGGATAGGCAGAGCTACAGAAATACCAACAACTCTAAAAAGTGTTATCCTCTGATATATCTTTATTTATTTACCATTGCATGGATTGTTTATTCGTCATTACAATATTATCCCACGTTCAGGGCCGAGATTCTACACGGTAAAAACGATATCGTATTTGACGTGTTTCCGTATTGTCAACGTTTTCATAACTCTTATGATATTTACAATAATGGCGACTGTGACATAAACGATTCTAAAACACGTCAAACACGACATCGTTATAACGCAGTTGAATAGTGGCCCTGTTTCAAATTTCGCCGCATGCGACACTAAGGTCGATCTTGAAAACAATATTTCCATCGCGCGTTCTTTCAATGGCGCCGACTGTTAAACGACTGACGGTTGTTTTATTGGAATATTTTTGTTTTTTATAAACGTCTGTCGAGTCAGCTAGTAAATATTAATAAGTACAATAAAAAATCCTATTTCTAACATTTAAATCATATTGTTGATTATATTTAAAACTAACAACAAAGATCGCGATAGTAGAACAACGTTTCAAATCCTGATTGAACCCCTACGGAAAACATGGGAGGTAACAAACAACCCAGCAATATTCTTTTGCCCGAAAGAACTTCTGCTGACAAACAAGTTTATTTTCCTTCTCATCCTCTGTAATTTAAAAATTATATGTTTTTGTCTGAAGCGGGGGGTGATCTTAACTAAGAGAATAAGTTTAGTAAAAATAATTGAAACTGTCTCTGATAATAGTATAATATAAATGCAGCTAAATCTACAATTATTCCCGTGTGGCTGCCGGGTTAGAATGGTGCGACTCCATGTATTCCCGTGGATGTCGTACGAGGCGACTAAGGGAATAAAGGGCTTGTAGGCGATGGGCTTGCAACCGTTTTTAATTTTTTGCTAATTATTTATAAAGAAAAAATAATTGTATTATTATCACTTATCAGTGTTTGCTACGCTGTGGTCTAGTGCAAGTGGTCTAAATGACGTCATTTTGTTTGTAAACGCGTTAATTTTTCCTGACACATTGCACCACCATGAAGTTTCTAAATAATAATATTGAGAATGGTATCTCTTTGAAACGCATAAAATTGTTTGTCCTAATGTATTGTTTGGTCTAAAATTCTTTTAGGCTGATATTATAGACTTTCATGTACATCTATTGTGTAGATTAATTAAGTAAGGTCAGGTTATTTTTTATTCGATGTTTGTATGGTAAGCGTAACCTATGGTTTAAGTCTTTGGTCGTCTCGAAAAACTGTTTTCGACCAACATTACGTTTCGTTAATATTCGCTAAAAAAGTAATACCTATATTCAAATTAGAGGTATTATTGTCATTCCGCTTTTGTTTTTATCGCTATGTATACACTATTTACAGTATTAAATACCTGTATTCAATACCGCTATTCATTGCACCTGATAAGTAAGATGTCAATTGGACTGTAATAAATTGTTATTTCAGAATTGTCTCGGGCGTGTCTGAGTTTTTTTGAAATAACACCAAAACATTTACAGAAACAAATAAACGAGTATATTGACACTGACAGGTTTACTGGTTATGGTTTTTAGGGGTAAAGTATCAAAACGAGGTATTGTTCTCAATTGGCTAAACCGATAATATACTTGAATACCGGTATTCATTATACCGCTAATCAGAGCTTTAGCGATATAAATAGTGAAATACAATTATAACCTCATTTTAAACCGGTAGTCAGAATACCGGTAACGATCCCTGCGACAAATATAAAAACAGCTTCAGATGCTATACAAAATGTATGTATGTTGGTCATTGAATACCCAACAATGATTATGCCACACGATATAAGACCCGTTTAAACGCTGATGTTTTTGTTCGTTTATACGCTACAAATAAATAATTTAAGCATTGTTTTACTTCTTTCAACATAATCAATATTCAGAAACTTCATGGTTGTGCATTAATTATGTTGTAAATCATAAATCTTTATTTGTATGGAATTTGGGTATATGGTTGTTAAAATTATTAAACTATTATCACCAAGTTCTATCTTCACAGATGTACACACTTACTTATGGTATCAAATAAGCAAAAAATGTAGTACCTAGTCATAATACACTGCAATATAATTTTAAACACGTAAACATTTTATAAACCAAAAAACTACGTTTGACTACGGAACCCTAAAAAAGGCTTGTTAATAATTCTGTAACCACATTGCACAATCAGGCCAAGAATTTCAATTAACGTTAAATTATTAATTGTTAGTTAGTTGTACGGCTTTGATGTACACCTTTTACCACAAAAATAATTTGGAATTCAAAGCAAAATATAACACTAAAACACAGAATCAAACAAAACAACAAAAAAGTAAAAAACCCAATTTACAAAATGGCGTGCTCGAGAACGTCCTACAATAAGCTACGTATGCAAATTCCGACGAGGAAGAAACCTTACTATGGCAAAAAATAATGATGGATCGCTTCCGTACAACTTTAATATATCGTGATTGGATGAAATGCAAACCAATAAAATCGAGTTCGTAATAAGAAAAATGTGAACTCGAAATCCAAGAGGGAGATTGTTAAATTGGCTTAGGCAGGGAGCTGAATTGATTGTTGATATGAAGTATTTTGTTAAGGCATTTGTTATGTAGCTTTTGAATTCAATACGTGTTTGAGCTGTGTTTAAATTGAGAAGAATGGGGAATAATCTTTCTTATTGTTCCGTACCCAAAGGGTAAAAGCGGGACCCTATTACTAAGACTTCGCTGGCTGTCCGTCCATCTGTCACTTGTTGCTATAACAACACAATCTAAAAACAAAATTAAAATAAATATTTAAGGGTGCTCCAATACAACAAACTTGTTTTTTTTGTTGTTCTTTGCTCGATCTTAATACAGACACCGTGATTTTATAGATTATGGTATGGAACCCTTCGTGTGCGAGTCCGACTTGCACTTGGCCGGTTTATAATATTATTACGACAATTAACGTCATCACTGTAAGAGCTGGCGTAAAGATCACCAGATAAGTTTTTCCTTGTTATAAAAAATACATAATTTTTGAATAATAAGTACACATAACTATTTAAACCAAGGGGACGCCCCCCTTGTTTTACTGACAATTTTTCACTGAATGCATCATTATACAAAATTTAAATTCATTGAAAGCTATTTTCTGCGGCTGTTGTTTTGAGATTACCTTTTAAAACTTAAATAAATATCAGGGGACAATCTCAACTTGGCTAACGTGTCGTCCGTACTCAAGTGTCCCCTCCCCCTTACAGCCAAAACACAAATACTAAAAATAGGAAAAAAATCTTAAATTAAAGAGCATAATATAACGAATTTTAAAGGAAAACTATCACGACATAGACATCATTGGTTCTTGAGATACAGGCGATTAAAGTGTTTATACCTACTAAAATCATCTAAGACGGCACCAGATGACTTTAAATAGAAAATTAGTTATTAATTGTTGATTTTTATGTTTGTAGTACTTAACGGCTTCGGAACCCTACACTGAGGTCCGACATGCTCTTGCCCGGTATTTTTTTGTTGTACAAATTAATACTCAATGCATATAATAGATGAAAAAGTTTAATATAATAACCTTCGTGTTGTAAACTTAACGGAAAAAGGTAGCTACTTTTTCCGTTCAGTTGTCCACTCATAGGTCAATTTTTTTTATTAAGTTATGTCAAATACCCTATAAATTGTGTATTCATTTGTACAAGCAAAAAATGTTTTCTTTGATTTCAAGATAATACTTTAGTTTTTAAGAAAACACAATACTAGTAATTAATGTAATGATGAATATATTTACAATTTAGTACCTTGTCTTATTCTTATTATTATTTAATGGCTAATCGAAACGATGTCAAGGGTTACCTATCATAATGTCGAAATTCGTTACTCCGAATATTATTAGCCCGAAAACGATTCCCTTTTTTCCACTTCGCGTAATTATTGTTTGCCCGAAAATACGTTTCCCATATTATTATGTCCCCTATTTTTATTTCGTCGCAATTTCATTTCGCTTATGATTCGAATCGCCACTTATTGAAATCCCGAAGTTTCATTTGCCAACTAATTTATTTGGCGTAAAGTTTTACTTCCGAAATATTACTTTTCCGCTGTGTCTGTGTGTGTGTGTGCACTTTTCTAGCGCCAGTTTGTCTCCGCGGGGTCGCAATTCTAACCTAACCTAACCCACTTTTCTAGTGCCAGTTTGTTTCCGCGGGGTCGCAGTTCTAACCTAACCTAACCCACTTTTCTAGCGCCAGTTTGTTTCCGCGGGGTCGCAGTTCTGACCTAACCTAACCCACTTTTCGTGCCAGTTTTTTTCCGCGGAGTCGCAGTTGTAACCTACTTAACCCACTGTTCTAGCACGAGAGTCGCAAAAACCAAATCATAACACAAAAAAGCGACAAGCAACAAATTTCCAAATGCCGGGAATAATTAATAAAATATGTTGCAATTTTTTTTATGGCATTCGGTGTAATGATATTAGGGGAAATGAAATTTAGGTGTAACGTAGCATCGGAATTATGAAAAGTGGGGTAACAAATCAGTTGTCAAACAATAAAGTTGGCAAACGTTCTTCGGGCTATTGAGTTTCGGGAAAACGTTAATTCGGGGAAACAAACCAGCGGCGTTTCGTAAGTATGGTAAACAAAGCAGATGGATTTTAAAAATTCGGGGAACTGTTTTCGGACAAGTGAAAATCGGACAAGTCAGTTTCGGAAGATCGATAGGTTACCGATGTCAAGGGTTTTCTAGACTCTCCCATGGACTTATTACAGAAATAAGTCCAGGCATATCAATGTCAATTATTCGGTAACAGAGTATTTTCACATGTGGACTAAATAGAAGCACATGGGGTTAGCTCCAAGCGCTTTTGTCAAGTCCTAGTACCTTATCTATTTAACGTCTATTACAATGTCGTAGTCCGTGTGGCTGCCGGGTTACAATAGTACCACTCCATGTCTTCCCGTATATGTCGTAAGAGGCGACTAGTAGTTTTATTAAGCGAGGGGCTTAATAAAACTACTACTTGTGCAAAATGTTACAGAATTATCAACAAGTCTTTTTAGACTTGTTGTTACTTCTGTAGCTCTGCCTACCCCACTCTGGGAATGAAGGCGTAATATTGTTTATGTATGTAAACTGTCATTATATGAAATTGTCACAGCGATTAAAGCGACAAGGTATTAAAGTGTAAATATGTATATCACTTAGACTGTATGCGTTGATTACACCCACATGACTCTATTTTGTGCTTCACTTTTGACGGCTTAGTAGTGTACCTATACTTACTGTGTTGGAAACTATAATTCTTGTAATGCTAGGATTAGCTTTCCCTTGTATGTACGAACTCCTCTCAAAAATTCCTCGCCGTGTAAACTTAAAATCCTCTCTTATTTTTAGTTCATTCACCCTTTGTGTATGTACTGTGTAAATTTAATAAAATTAATAAGTCTGTAGCCCGCTAGAATAACAGTTAATGTTTGAGCTGTCTTTTGTTTGAGATCACATGAAATTAGCGTGTTGTGTAGTTTAGGAGATTTTTAAGTTGGTAGTATTAACCTCTTGCCACCGACGAAAAAAATCATCAGATAGAGAAGAGATTAGCTAAACGCCCAGTGTGCAATGTATAAGACAAAACATTTTTGTCTAAAGAGGTTATAGTATCATCGATGGAACTCACTATTGGTTGATAAATAATTATTCTCTGTACTTTTTATTTTAATAACACACATTATTTTGTCATTTGTAACGATTCCCGTCTAAATGAAATTTTCCACTTCAAATTACTAAACGTTCTCAGTGTTCTCACAAAGTCCACTGTGATAAACAGGGCATTCTTCAAATACGAACGAATGGGTATACTTATGGTTATTGAGAAGTAAAGGTGAAATATGCGTAAAATAATGTATGAAAATGTGAGTTGCCATCTGGCAAATGCTCTTTTTACAACTAAAATCGTTTAGTAAAAGGTTCAAATTATACAATTCGTCTTCTTTCAGCTACTTTAAATGCTCGTATAAATTACTGCTGGTACATACACGTTATTAAGTTCTATACTTTGGTGGTTGGTTCTTCCAGGAATTAACAAGACTCCACTCGAGTGCCCTGAGCTTATTATAAACCCATTATTCTGAGCAAAGACGTATTAAAACAAATGGAAAATGTATGAGCAGATAACAAAACCGGGACTTGTATGTGTGTATGTAAACACTTTGTACTAAAAACAGAAATTCAAATACAATATGCACGACACGCTAGCCTAGTTAGTAGCGACCCTGCCTCCGAAGCCAGCGGTCCTGGGTTCAAATCCCGGTAAGGGCATATATTTGTGTGATGAGCGCGAATATTTGTTCCTGAGTCTTGGATGTTTTCTATTTATTTAAGTATGTATTTCTCTATATACGTATGTTTATCGTTGTCTAGTACCCATATTACAAGCCTAGAGCTTAGTTTGGGACTAGGTCAATTTGTGTGAGATTGTCCTGTGATTATTAATAATAATAATAATATTATTAATAATATTCACAGAATAGGAACGTACAAAGGCGAACTTATCCCTTTAACGGATCTCTTCCAGCTAACCTTTGGGTGATTGAGGAAAATAAGAAAGCAAAACGTGGCAACGAGTAGACACGAGTACAAAACTAAGTTTACGGAAACTGTAACTTATTTTTGAGGATAGTTGATGATCGTTATGGGCGTAGTTAATTATTAACTTAGACTTATAAATAAAACATCGAAAATTTTGCTTGATTGCGGTCTCGTTTGAGGAGGGTTATGTTTTCGAGTGCATGTCCATTTCTCTCTGCTCTGCAGCCTAAACCGCTTGATGAATCACATAAGTATTCGTATTGGTTGTGAGAGTGACATAGGCTTTAATATTTTCATCAAAGTAGTTTTTATTTTTACATAATACTCGTATACGTAGACGACAATATCAACAAATGCAGTCGGGTTTTTTTTTCATCTTATTTTGATAACTAGGACTGTCGACTATCAGAAAATATTTTTATTTTTTTTTATTTTTTTTTATGTTAAGGAGAAGGCACACGAGCACTCAGGCCACCTGATGGCAAGTGGAATCTGAGACCCATAGACATTTGAATTCTCAAGACTATAATCCTAAGACCTCAAATGCGTTGCCAACCCTGAGGACTAAGATGGAATGCCTCTATGCTAGTAATTTCACCGGTTGTCTTATCCCCACACCGGAACACAACAATGCGAACACTGCTGCTTGGCGGGTGGTTAATGGATAAGATGGTGGTAGCGGTCCGGACGGACCCTGCACAGGGTCCTACCACCACTAAAATAATTATACCTCTTATGCTATTCTTTCTGTTCTGTAATGGTATTTGCAAGACAATAGTACATTGTTGCCTAGGGTAGAAAGTACGCGATTTGTGGACGTACGTAATTAGCAGTGATCGGAATAGGTAGTGCAATTTCGGGTGAATGACCTCAAACTCACAACATCATCATCAGGTGGCCTGAGTGCTCGTGTGCTAAGTTCTCCTTAACATAAAAAAATTAAAAATCAAGTCAACTAATTGCATTTTTAAATAATTGGTATATTTTATCTGTATATATGCGTGTCTGTCAGTAATATAGAAATAAATAAACATCACGGGAAAATGTTACACAGATTGACTTGTACTCATTGTAGGAGAGAGATTTAGTGGTGGTAGGATCCTGTGCAGGGTTCGTCTGGATCGCTACCACCATCTTATCCATTAACCATCCGCCAAGCAACAGTGTTCGCGTTGATGTGTTCCGGTGTGGGGATAAGACAACCGGTGAAATTACTAGCAATGAGGCATTCCATCTTAGTCCTCAGGGTTGGCAACGCATTTGAGGTCTTAGGATTATAGTCTTGAAAATTCAAATGTCTATGGGTCTCAGATTCCACTTACAATCAGGTGGCCTGAGTGCTCGTGTGCCTTCTCCTTAACATAAAAAAGATAAACTAATTAATTAATGAACAACATCTAAAATATTTCTTACCTAACATCTAGCACCTCAACGGTCACAAATTAACACCATTCGCGTCATAATTTAGAAGCCAATAGTGTTTCCCGCGTGCGACGCTCTCGTCCCGCTCCCGCCCCGCTGCCGACCCGCAGCCGTCCCGCGAGGGAGATAACGGATAATATATATAGCGGTAGTCCACATCGCGTACGCATTGCGGTATTATGCAGAGAGCTTTTTTAGAGATCCTTGGCGTATTTCTGAATTAGCGAGATTTTTTATGATTATCGTCACTTTAAAAACTGGTCAAGTGAGAGTCAGGCTCGCGCAGCGTGGGTTTCTATCCGTGATTTTTTGCTATGTTGAGTACATAAAATTTGATGCTTGTACTAACCGTTATTACAAAAAAGCGGTAAAAACCTTTTTTTGCCTATGAGAAAAAAAACTTAATAATTTATACCATTTTTAGGGTTCCGTAGTCAAACTAGGAACCCTTAGGTATAGTTTCGCCATGTCCGTCCGTCCGTCAGTCCGTCAGCAGCCTAGCGCAGATATTTTAGTACTAGAAAGCTGTAATTAGGCATGATTATGCATATTAGTCACTTAGTCACGCCAACAAAGTGGTACAATAAAATGTAAAAAAAAAACTTGGGAACCTCCCCTATACGTCGTGGGGATGTTTTTATTTTTCTCATCAATTTTTCGACTAAGTAATCCGTGTATAAAATATTAAGCTTTAAAGCGCTAATTTTGTAGTACTTAACGGCTTCGGAACCCTACACTGAGCATGGTCTGACATGCTCTTGCCCGGTTTTATTTTTGAAGTAATGATAATGAGCCATTATAAACATGTTATTTACAAAAGTACACTGGCTAGGTATATATAACGATTCAACAAATATAGCTGTTAAACAGTGGCGTTTTAAGAAAATAGAACATTGTGCATTTAGAGAAGTACATGAAAGAAGGGGATACCTAACGAGAGTATTAGAATTTGAATGACTCGAGTTTGTTATAGTCTGAAATGACGTACGATAGTGGGTTCTATATTTTAAAACTAAACCCATAATTCCCTTAGGAAGTAAATAGGCAATAACTGCCCTATACTCCTGTATGTTGTAACACCCTTTCCGAGCACATTATGATGAAAATATTTTTATGACAGACTTTGTATTTTAACTATACCCGGCGTCAAAAAAATCGCACCTTTTGAAATTTTGACGTGAAGCAGATATAAACCATATTTAATCTAAGGTAAGGTATGACTGTGAGGCCTGTTTTGAAAATTGCAAAAGGTGTGTCTTTTTTGATGCCGAGTGTTTGTGACTTTATTATTCAGGGTATTTTATTTATCAGTGCACAAATTTTAACATATGATTTTGTATCGTTAGTATAATATATTACGATAGTAAAACGAGTTAAAAAACATAACATATTAAACATTTTTTTTTTGTTGCAAATTATCTCTCTTGTACCTTCTCGTGTGGACACAAAGTTACATTAGAATTGATGACATGGGTTGTCAAGCTGTAGGTATGCGATACACTGTATTGATATTCGAAATTTGAAATTTAATTTATTAACTTACTCCCCTATCCTCGCACCCTGCATTAGAGGGTCCATGAATATCGTTAAGTTAGTGGAATCATTGAATCGGCAATATCTCTAATATTTTTTAAGCTAGAGCAAAAATAATACAACATGTGTTATTGATTAACAATAGCGAAGCAGATATTAAAAATTGTGCACCTATTAAAAAATTACCCTGTATATTATACGATCTCATAATTAAGATAATGGATATCTTTTACTTTTGAATTAAAAGAATAAACTTTTAGGTAGTTTTTTCACTTAAAAGTTGGCAAAGACAAAGGTTTTGCGATGGTTTTCTACACAATGTTTTTTCGCAAGTTCAAATGTCAGGATAAACTAGAAATAAGTGGAAGCGGAACCCGCATTTCCGAAATTCTTTCACGTTGACTGTACAGCGTTAAAAACTCCGCCAACCGTTTGCGGAAATGCCAGTGAGGGTATTCCTTACGGAAAAAATGTACAACAAATTGACTTTTTACAGTACATTTGTAGAGTTTTTGAAATCAGGGGCTCATTTAACGCAACCTTATACCTTGTTATTGTTTTAGTGGTGGTAAGTCCGTCCAGATCGCTACTATCGCTACCAACATCTTATACATTAGGTAACTTAACGTCGGGCAAAAGTGCTGGCTTTGTTATGTTCTGGTTTGGGGATAACACTACCGATGAAATGACTAGCACAGAGGCATTCCATCTTCGTCCTAGTGGGTTTGCAACGCATTTGCAGTCTTAAGATTATGATCTTGAGAATTCAAATATTAGGGCGTCTATTCAACTGCGTTATAACGATATCGTCTTTGACGTGTTTCCGTATTGTCAACGTTTTGATAACTCTTATGTCATTTACAGTAATGGCGACTGTGACATAAACGATTCTTAAACGTGTCAAACACGATATCGTTTTAACGCACCTGAATAGAGGCCCAGGTGGTCTGAGTGCTGGTGTGCCTTCTCTTAATCATAAAAAAAAAGAAAAAACATAGTAAATAAACAAATTACACATTCTTGATTGTGTTTATACAAAGACCAAAATAAATCTTAGGTGTAACGTTAAATAATACGCTCTCACGCTTTGACTAAAGAAGTGTAAATATAAAAAGGAACGCGGAAAGTTTATTTAAGGATACACTTTCAAGTTGAGTTGTACCTAATTGGGCTCAAGTACTCTTTTCAACGGCAACGTATTTGAGGTTTTAGGATTGCAATCCTATGATTATAGTCTTGAGAATTCAATTGTTTATGGGTCTCGGGTTCCACTTACCATCAGGTGGCCTGAGTGCTCTTGTGCTAAGTTCTCCTTAACATAAAAAAAGTAAAAAGCAAGTCAACTTATTGCATTTTTAAATAATTGGTATATTTTATCTGTGTATATGCGTGTCTGTCAGTAATATAGAAATAAATAAACATTACGGGAAAATGTTACACAGATTGACTTGTACTCATTGTAGGAGAGAGATTTAGTGGTGGTAGGATCCTGTGCAGGGTTCGTCTGGATCGCTACCACCATCTTATCCATTAACCATCCGCCAAGCAACAGTGTCCGCATTGTTGTGTTCCGGTGTGGGGATAAGACAACCGGTGAAATTACTAGCATAGAGGCATTCCATCTTAGTCCTCAGGGTTGGCAACGCATTTGAGGTATTAGGATTGCAGTCTTAAGATTATAAGTCTTGAGAATTCAAATGTCTACGGGTCTCAGATTCCACTTAGCATCAAATAGCCTATGCTGGTGTGCCTTCTCCTTATTATTAAAAAATAATAATTGAAGACAGCACAGCATAACTTGAAATTGAAAATTAATTCATACTTGATGACAATAATGACTTTCAAGATAGTTTTTTTATGTTTGTAGTAATAGAAAAAAAGGAAGAAAAAAAGAAAAACATTTACTTAAAACAATAACACATTTAATAACATAAAAAAGGAAAAGAGACAAACGGTCCCAACTCAGTAAGTGCTGGCTGCGAAGCCAACGCTGGTCTTCCGTTGGGACCGCTTGACGAACACGCGGAAGATGACACAGACATTACGAATAATATACTATTCTTCTCTCCTTTTATTTAGGGTTATAAATGGAGAAAGAAAGGAACGAAAGTAAAGTTTGAAACTTATCGAGGCTCTATAAGTGGCGTCTCGATAACTAATATTTATTTCCTAAAATTAAATGATTAAATCAAATAATGTGTTTTTTACTATGTTTATTTGCTCTTCTTTCGATTCAGAGTTTTGAAACTTCTTACACGGTTTCCTGCTGAACAACACATCACATTTCTTTTATATAATGCTAGATATAGATTAAATAGGTAGAGTAAAGGGCAAAAATATACAGGGTAATTGTTTTAACAGTGCACAAATTTTAACATATGATTTTGTATCGTTAATATATTTACTTTTTGTTGCCAATTATTTCTCTTTTACCTTCTCGTGTGGACACAAAGTTACATTAGAATTAATGACATGGGTTGTCAAGCTGTAGGTATGCGATACACTGTATTGATATTTGAAATTCGAAATCTCATGTACAGCTTATCAGACAACAAGCCCCTCTCCTATTGCTATTCTAAATTTGAAATTTCATTTATTAACTTACTTAACAACACTCCCCTCTCCTCGCACCCCTGCATTAGAGGGTCCATGAATATCGTTAAGTTGGTGGAATCATTGAATCGGAAATATCTGTAATATGTTTTTAAGCTAGAGTAAAAATAACACAACATGTGTTATTGATTAGCAATAGCGAAGCAAATATTAAAATTTGTGCACCTATTAAAAAAATACCCTGTATACGTGCCCAAGACGTCAAAAATATCTATACACTTTTATGCCACTGGCAATAAGGTCTATGTATACATCTATTTGACGAGGTGGCTGTACAAATATTAATGCCATTGACTGTAATATCATTTCCATAAGTAATTATGTTAAATAATGATTGATTGTTGAGTATTTTGCAGTGCTTCTTTTTAGCAGTGGTCTCCTCTAGAGAAACCGCCTACTCGCTGAATCAATATCTTTTATATTGTCTTTTTTATCGATGGGGTGTCATATTTATCATCCATCTTCGGTAATTAATTATTCCCGACGGAATTATATTTGTTTCATGAAAATATTGCAACATGTGCAGTTGAGTTTTATAAAGTTTGTATTATTTTGGCTACACTAAAAAAATAAAAACCGCTCAAAAAACACGTTTCTTGTAAAACCCCGCTTTAATTTTCAAGTACACTTTATTTTCCTTAATTGTTGTTATTGTTTTGTTATTGTAATTTATACACACTCTGTTTATACTTCAAGTACTTAGCTATTAGGTTAATGAGATGCAGACCGCTGAGAAACATACATAAGTAATAGGGTTACCCTTTAGGTAGAAAAACCCTCAAAACTTTCCTCTTCGTGAATCCAAATTTGTACATACGACTAAAATGTTCGTGATGGCTCGGTCCATGACTGTCGCGTCTCACACCGAGGGAATCGAATGTGATCTATACTAAAGTTAATCCTCAAGAGTAGCTGCTGACTAAAATAAGTTGTTATGGTTCATCTTGAACCTTGAAGGTTTCTTCTCGCTACACCCTATCATACTACCATGGGTACGCTAAAGTTCATATAAAATTGCAAATAAGATTTTTGGAACTCCGAAAATGTTTCTCACACCATTTTATATCATAATGATCACTCTTCATAATAAATATTAATAATACACCTTGACGGACGGACATGGCGAAAATTATAAGGGTTCCTAGTTTGACTACGGAACACGAAATTTGTTTTTAAGGTTACATAATCCTTTGCACCTTGGAAAAAGCACAATTCCCCTATATTGCGTTAATCCATCTGGTAACTCTTTACATCTCTCAGCTCAACTTCCAGCAAACGAAGCGTGAAAACGTACCCGTCAATAGGTCCGTAACACCGACAAAAGCGCTTTCAGTGAAATACAGCGCCAACTTTTGAGCCATATATTTTATTTTGGAAGCGGAATTTTTCGCGTGCAGCCGCTTACTTTTAGTCGTGCTTAGTGTAGCGTGCGTTCCCGTTTTGAATGAATATGAAACGCATAAAGATAAACTTGTAAATAAGTTTAAAAGTGTTTTTTTAGGAATTATAACAACAACACACACAGGGCACTGTGATTTTGGCTGTGAAGGTTTCTTATGGATCCTTTTTAGGGTTCAGTATTATGAAGTACTTGGTATTTCTTATGAAATCAACGATATCAAGCATTTTTTAATGGGTCCTAAAGTACGTTTGTACTGTACCTAAGATGAATTGTTTTTTATTATTGTTTTTATTGTTTCAGATTAAAATAGGAGTTAAATATCATGGTGAGCTAACAAATTAATTCTAGTTGCCTTTTCTAAATTACAGTTTCTAATTAGACCTCGTCAGACCCATTACCTATTTTAGGAACATTGCAATTTAAACCTTGTCACCTTAATTTTAGAGTGCCTTTTATATTTGGCACTATGTCCTCGAACAAGAACTTGGGGACTCAGGAAAATATTACTAGAGAGATAAAAGGTCAAAAATCAGCTTAGGCAATTAAAAGTCGAGAAGACAAAACAGGAAGAGATCCTTTAAAGGGATAAGTTTTCCATCAGTGTTAAACATGGGTTTATAATTATGTATTGTCCGGCGTAATATTTTTTGGTCATAATGTGTTAAAAGTCATAACTATTGCAAGTTATAATGTATTTCTTAAGAAACTGTTACTTTTCCCCTCCCGTCTAATGTAACCACAGCTAGGTTAAAATAGTGCCAGAAATAACGTAATGAAAAAAGTCACGTAATCTACCAGTGATGCGTTTGGTTTAAAAACAAAATGAATAGGAACCCTTTCCCATCTTGGCATCAGGGTCTCAGGTCTTCCTTTGGATGTCGTAAGAGGCGACTAAGGGAATAAGGGCTGGTAGTACTGTTAGGCGATGGGCTTGCAACCTGTCACTAATACAGTAAAGTAAATATGACATCACTAATAATGTAATCAACTTACAACCAGAGGGGCTCTCGTTTAACATACATAAAAAAGTAAGTACTTATCGCTGAAACAAATTCCCGTAGGGTTAATTTTTTTAGTTAAAATATTTATTTATCTTTTTACTCTTTCACATGGTGACTTTTTTCACACCTTTTTTACGCGTCATGATTGGTGTGAATCGAGCTGCGAACTCCGTTGAAGCGGCTACGATTGGTTATTAAATCGGTCATCGTTCTGTGATTGGTTGAACGCATCGCTTAACAACACACGGGTAAGTTGTTTGATCGTTAGTGACTTCATTCATTCGTGTTATTTGCCAAAATATAATAGCTTTATTGGAAATAATACAGTGTGTTTGTTCACTATTTTATCTTTATAGAGATGCGCCCTTTCGGATACACTTCATCCCTTACGAGGATTGTCAAGTGATGCTTAAATCGCGAAAATGTCAAAAATAATCCATACAAATTTAGCTCCGGGTGATAGCGTTTCTCATCCCCTGAATTTAAATATTTTATAGATTTAATGAAAATCCAGGTTTACACGTATCCGTTTTTTTTTCAATTTGTTTCTTTCCAATATATATTTTACTGGAAAAGAAAACGACAAAATATTAAAAATACATACTCTTAAAAACAAAAGTTGTCTCTCCTGTGGTCAATAGATAAAAGCTTGTGTGCATATAAGTTATGTTTTTATATGATAGGTCTAAAGCAGTCCTGACGCCGTTTTTGCGGGAATGGGCTTAGCCAGAAAATTAGGCCTTAAAAACCTTAATTTTCGGTGTGTCCACAGGAAAGATGGTAACCTAAATCTGTGGATGACCCAAAAACGTTATCGCATTTTGTATGTTTTTTTTTGCTTCACTGTCCTCTTACAGGTTAATGTTAAAGTTTGTCTTATATACTCAGTGGTGGTACGATCTTCTGCGGGGCCCGTCCGGATTGCTACCACCGTCTTATCCTTGAATATTTCGATATGGGGATAAGACAAACGGCGAAATAACTAGCAGAGAGGCATTTGACATGTTGGCCTAGTTGGGAGTGACCCTGCGTCTGAAGCCAGCGGTCCCAGTAAGAGCAGATATTTGCGTGATGAGCGCGAGTATTTGTTTCCGAGTCTTGGATGTTTTTTATGTATTTCTCTTTACATATATTCTTTTCCCATAGTTCAAGACTAGAGCTTAGTTTGGGACCAGGTCATTTTCAACTGATATTTTATTTTATTTATTTCATCATAGTCCTCAGGGTTGGCAACACATTTGCCATCTTAGGATTATAGTCGTAGAAATTACTTAATGCAAAAGACTATGGGTCATAGATTCTTCTATTCTTCGATTCTGCGATTAGGTAGTCTGATTGCTAGCTCGCCTTACTTATGTCAAAAAAAACTGTCCATCGTCTGTCACAAAGGTTTTTCAGCCAAACGGTTGAAGGTCTTCAAATTTTCACAGTTTAAGCATCTTGTTGAAACATGGGTATGTTTCAACAAGATGCTTAAACTGTGAAAATTTGAAGACCTTCAACCGTTTGGCTGAAAAACCTTTGTGACAAATGGTCAAAAATATTTGATAAAGGGGTTCCCATACAGCAAAAAGAGGGCGCGAAAAAATTTTACTTACCTCATCGAGTGGGGTAACTTTGTTTAGAGACTACGGCAAAGCAAAGGAAGGGTAATGTTTTTTTTTCATTTTTTATATATTGGAAAAGAAAGGAATTAGAAGCTATCAAATATCTTTCTTCTCACCTATGAACTTGTTATTTGTGATAATGTTTATTATTCCGTATATTTTACTAACAAGTCCGACACGCACGTCTCCGTGTTATTTTTTCACATGAACATAATATTTATCGAGCATCAAAATAACTAGTCTTTTAGAAATAAACTAAATATTTTCTATTAACATAACCAAAAACAACAATAAAGTGTGTATTGGTAATAAAAAAATACAGTATGTCCAGACTGATATCAATGCTATCATTTAGCGGTTATCTGGTTACATAGACACTAACTGAAGAAACGATTCTTACAGATCCTGCACTTGTACTGGCTTTCATCAAATGATAGTACACCTCCAAAATATTGATTGCCTTTGATGCTACCATTTTCAAAAAGAGCCGCCTAACTCGCTTGCGAAGTTGGCACGATAGAATTCCGATCAGCTTTAACAAGGACTTTTCAATTTCAGCTTGAAATTCTTTTTCCAAAGTTTTGACATTTATTAAGGTGGATCTAGCTCTAGAGGACGCTATAGAAGCTAATGTTACGTTATCATCGATAATTGACCTGCCCCTTCCACGTCAAGTTTTAGAAGATAAAGTCCAAGTCTGAGATTATTCGGTCTTTTGTAAAGTCATTATTTTGACTTCAGCTATTATTTTAATTTGTTAGCTATAAAAACTCGGTGCTGGTTAACATAAAGCCTGGTTTTGATGTCATTTGAAACCGGGTTTCATTTTAACCAGGACCAAGTATCTCATCATTCTCCTGCCCTTAAACCAACTTATTTCGGGTCGGCGCAACATGTCTTTTTCTTCCATACTTTTCTATTAGCCACCATCTCGGTAGTCACTCCCTTTCTAGCCATATCATCTTTCACACAGTCTATCCATCGCTTCTTTGGTCTTCCCCTACTCGTATAGCCATCCACATTTATACTTAAGACTTTCCTGACGATATTTTCCTCATTCCTCCGCATCACATGCCCATACCATGACAACCGATTTCCACACAACCACAACTGCACAACTTTTCAGTCACAGGTGTCACTTTCAGACTTCCTCTTATTACTCATTACTTATTCTATCCATTCGCGTAACACCACACATCCCCATTAGCATTCTCATATCAGCTGCATGCAAGTTCCTTTCATTCATTCCTTTCATGGCCCAACATTCTGATCCATACAAGACAGCAGGTCTAACCGTTGTCCTATGAATCTTCCCCTTAAGTTTAAGGGGAATGCGGGAGTCGCAGATTGTTCCCGTGACCTGCCGGCATTTCATCCACCCAGTGTTAATTCTGTGCTTCACAGCCCGATCTACTTCACCATCGCTTTGCACAAGTGAACCGAGATACCGGAAGTCGGAGCAGGCTGGGAGGAGAGCGCCATCAAGCGCTATGGCCTCAGAACTGGAGAGACCGCCGAAATCGCAGAACATAATATACTCTGTTTTGGTTCTGCTGATCCTGTCGACCTATCGACTTTTAATTTAACGTCAATCCTTTACTTCGTTGCTTTGCGAAAATCACTAACTTAGGTTTATTAGATGATTTTCACAAAATAATTTTATCATTTAAGTAGCTCTTATTGCTGGGTTGTAGTGGTCCTCCGGGCCTGATATAAAAATGAACCTAACGTAACCTACCTACGTATATTATGATGTTATTACTATTGGGAAAATTTGCTACGGAAAACAAGCGAATAGTAAAAATCAAGAACATTAAATAACGCTATATAAAAAATCGCTACATGAAGAAATGCGAGTATTAAAAGTGACGATCATGAAAGAACGTGATGTGAAAATTTAGTACTATAATAAATAAAATACTTTTGTGAAAAGCATCTAACAAATCCGTTGACAAAACGGAAACAAGTCAAAGAAGATATCGTTTTTACCGTATAGAATTTGAGCCCTTACATATACGCAACGACAGCTAATAACGATAAATTTGCTACAACTTGCCTACGTGTTACGTAGTCAAAACCCCAAGCGTCAGGGTACAAAAACCCATAAATAAAATGTCTCCAATTTTAATGCGAAAAGTCTCCCCAATCTAATCTCGCAAATGTAATAAAATTAATGAAATCCGGACCACATTAGCATGCCAGCCCTGTCCGGGTATATCTCTCTGATATTTGGAAAGTGTCCAAACAGGACCAGTTTTTGCCCCGGATAATATTTTATCTTTGGCAATATCGGGTTTATTGTATCGTGTTTTTGCTGGTCCGCACTCTTTGACGGGCTAGTTTTGGGATGTTTAAATTTAAAGTTTTTAGTGCGAAATACTGGTTGTGCAAATGAAAATTCTAATCTATACTAAGTAATATTATTTATTTATTTATTTATTTATTTAGTTTATTTGGGACATCAACAGCGATACAGTGAAATATATACTTAAGAAATGGATACATTTGAGTAAGCCAATAACAGATGACCACAAGAAATACAAAAATATAAGTGGTTATGAACAGACTTTCACTGTTTGTTACGCTTTCAAGAATAAAGCGCTCAACCGATTTAAATGAAATTTGGTATGGAGATAGTTTGAGCTCCAGGGAAAGATGTCGGGTACTTTCATCAAGAATAATTGGACGGTTCCTGAGGGAATAGGGATAAACGACTTCTATGCGGACGGAATCACTGGTAACAGCTAGTATCAATAAAATGTAACAAGTCCAAATCAAAAAACCGGGCAAGAGCATGTCGGACCATGCTCAGTGTAGGGTTCCGAAGCCGTTAGGTACTACGAACATAAAAATCAACGAGTAATAACTAAATTTATATTTCAAGTCAATTTGTACCATCTTAGATGATTTTAGTAGGTATAAACACTTTAATCGCATGTATCTCAAAAACCAATGTTGTCTACTTAGTCGTGATAGTTTTTCTTAAAATTCGTTATATGTTCTTTCATTAAAGATTTTTATCAGATTTTTAATGCAGTTTTGGCTGTAGGGGGGGGGGGGACACTTGAGTCTAACAAAAATTGGCGCTTTAAAGTTTAATATTTCATAAACGGATTACTTTATCGAAAAACTGTTTTCACAATCCAGTAATATTTTTGAAAGAACTATCCAACGACACCATAGGGAGGTACCCTAAAAAAAATATTGTTTTACATTTTATTGTAGGTACCACTATGTTGGCGTGACTAATATGCATATTCTTGCCAAATTGCAGCTTTCTAGTACTAAGAGTCTCTGCGCTAGGCTGCGGACCTAGTTTGACTACGGAATCCTAAAAAAACGTATTTAACGAATACAAAAAAGAACTCACGAAAATGGAATACGCAGAAAATAGCGGGAAAGCAAGATTAACAAGCAACATTAATTATTAGGGACAATTCCAATTTGCGCGGAATTAAGATAAAATTACACATTGAGCTTTCGGCTCGCTATTTTAGACAGATGGATACTGAAGTCCCTTTTTATATTGTCCCGAAAAAAGAAACCCAATATCAGGGCGTCTAATTCTAATGAGTAAACCCATATTGCTTCTGACATGTTACAGTATTGCCAACGTATTATTTTCATTACAGTAATGGCGGCCAAGTTAAGAGGCCGTATAAGAAATTTTGCTGGTTTTGCTGATTTTTGTCCGCTTTTCTATAATTTTAAATGCACGTCATGAAATATCATTTTAGTATTGATCGGATAAATGAGTTACGAATTAATGAGCTCCTTATTTATTTTTGTCGAGGATTAAAATTCGGGATTTAGGTTATTTTAAAACATTATATACTTATTGCTATTTAATTTTTATTTTTGAATGTTTTTAAAGTAATGGAATGATTTTAAACTGACGTTTAAAACTGTTCTTTTAATTTTACGAAGTTTTAAGAAGCCGAAATTTAAAACTATTTTTTGTCCATTTTATATAAAAAGTTAAAAAGTGAACTTTTTTTACACAACAAAATTATATCAAGGTAGTAAAAAGTAATTCATAGATTTTGTAGACGACCCTTACAGCAATCAATTGTCATTTTTTCATACCTTTAAGACGTCAAAACGATTCGTGAATATGCGATATTCTAAACCTCTTACAGCAAAATTCACAAAACAGTCAGTTAATAAAATAATAAAAACAATAAGTATTTCATACATTCGTTGAAAATCCAAATATCTTTCGTGTTGCGCATTAACATTTGTAGAAGTAAAGTATTTAACCATAACCATGTTAAAGGCAAAATTGTCTTCCTGAGTAGAATAGAGGTCTAGGGAACAATCTCACAACAAATAACCTAGTCCTAAAGATTTAGGCTTGTACAGTCATGACAAAAAGTAGGTAAGCAGAATAGCATTCCCAAAATGATCTAGACACGACGGTTCTCTTGACAATAGAGTCGACTTTCTGAGCTCTTCGGTTGCGTAACTACTTCTGCTGCTGACTGTACTATGGGTACTATGCAACGATAAATGTAAGAATATTCAACAAATAAAACATAAGAAACATATTTAAAGAGTATTTGAATGTATTAGTTTTGTTTTTTTTAAATGGTCTTTTTGGTTAGTTTTTGTTTTTTGGGTGCTCTAAATAAATTTGTACACCTGTTTACTCGATTCAATCACACAACCTTTCAATTTTCTCAATCTCTTAAGGGTTAGCTGGAAGAGATCCCTTAAATGGATAAATTCGCCTTTGTACATCTTTTTATTATTATTCATTGTATTGTTTTGGTTTTTTTTTGTACTATAAAGTGTTTACATACATACATACATACTTATGTAGATAAATACATACTAAAATACATAGAAAACATCCAAGACCCGGAAACAACTCGCGCTGATCTCACAAATATTTCGAGATTCAAACTCGGGACGCTATTAACTGGGCTAACTACGTCGTCAACGTGCATTTGCTGTCTTACTATCACAATCTTAAGATTGTAGTCCTAAAACTTTCATTAGGTTTCAGATCCTACTTACCATCAGGCACTGTATACGTTAGTTTGCATTCGCATTTCCATAAAAATAAAATCTGTCATACATGGTTACATATCACTTCAACGTCTCTATTTAGTATCAAAGTTTCAAGATTAGTTTACCTTCAAGTTACCGTTGCCAGGACAACTTCCCGATTAAATTTACTCGTTACCGAACTTCTCTCTCTTTCCACTATACGAACACGAGGTTTTATTAAAGTCACTGGTATTTTACGAGTGAATTCTGCAAACGGCCCCTCCGTTTCACTTCTTCAATATAATATATTTTCGTGTCTCATGCCTTTTTAACGTTTTTTATTTGTTTTCATGTGGTTGCCTGGTTAGAATACTGCCCCTGCATATCGTCCCGTGGATGTCGTTAGAGGCGATATAGGGAATAAGGCCTTGTAGTATTATTAGGCGGTGGGCTTGCAACCTGTCACTAATACACTAGTAAACATCTTAGCCTTTTTTTGCAAAGTGTGGCCATAGAATTATCAAAAAGGATTCTAACAGTTGTCGGTATTTCTGTAGCTATGTATGTTTGTTAATTAAAATCTTGCTAGCCAACTATGAACCACTTCCTGTTAGGGGCTACCATAATAAAGTAAACCCAGCCATACAATATTATGGTATCTGGGACATGGAGATGAGGATGGAGTTGAAGATCGGCAATAGGAATTACTAGCATAAAGGCCTTCCATCTAAGTCCTCCAGGGTTAGAAACGAATCTGTGGATATTGTGCATTCTCAAGACTAGAAAGTCTTGAAAATGCACAATATCTATGGATCACAAATTCCATTACTATCTGGTAGCATGTGTGATAATTTGCCTTCCATGCCAAAAAAAATATGGATTTCCGCCGTAATTAAAGTAGAGCCACCGATTTGTTACTTTAGTCTCGATATCCAGATGATAACTGTATAAATAGACTGTCGCCACCAAACGCGTTTCTAAAAAATCATTCGTATGTCAGTTTTAGAACCCATCGATATGCTATGTGGACGTAGTTACAGGATCATTATCCTAGCATTCAAGTTAAGTATAATAATTAGAGACTTCCTTTGGTACCCACACTTGGTTAAGAGTTGTGGCTATGATCTAGTGACAATTTATATCAACCAATTTGACAGCAGTGCAATTAAATCGTTCAGTGAGCTCTTTTGCGCCTACGAAGCGTCAGTCAGTTGAACTTCCAACTTCATCTCAATGGACTTTGTCTCCAGACAAAGCTCCCCACGTGGACAGAGATCTATCTATTGTCCTGTCTTCCTACATTGGTGACCCCGACGTGATCGGCGCTGCGTAATATGTTTTTCAACACGTTGCCGTTATCTCGAAAACGGTTAGAATTTTGGTATATAGACACATGTTAGGTTGTTTGGATAGAGTAAAGCCTCGTCTATACTGGGTGTTGCCTGTAATAGGAGCAATAAATTGAGGGATCGTTTCTACTGTATAAACGTAGCAACATTTGTTTTACAACTTTTACAAAATATGTAATTTATTATTTGGGATTTTTTCGAACAAATTAAATAGAATTTTCAATGTACTCCATCCAGTAGTCTAGTTGACATTTACTGTCAGCCTACAAACTTCGTAGTTTTCGCAATACATTGCTGGCTTGGAAAATCTAAATTCATTCATATTTAGTAAACAACAAGTTATTTTCAAAAGTTGTAGAATAAATTTTGTTACGTTTGTGGGGTGGAAACGATCCCTAAATTTATTGCTCCTATTACAGGCAACACCCGGTATAATGGTTGCATTCGGACCTGTATATACGGAACACCCTGTTTATTTTTTCCTGAAGAGTACAAACTAAGTGCATTAGGTTAATGTCGAGCTATGTTTTTAGAAGACTTATTTTAGCCGCAGTGCCGTGGAGAAAAGTACTATTTTTACTAGCATATTCACACCCTTTGCTATTCGTCTCATATAATATAACCTTTCAAAGTAAAAGGGTCTTGACAGAAAGAAAGAACTGTCTTTCGACAGATCACTTAGTGCTTGTAAGTGATGTTATAACGGTTCCTTTTTTGTTTTGGTGTACGGAACATTAAAATTGGTACGGGTACAGTCGCACGTATTACTATATATATACAGCTTATTATTCTCAGTGACTTAGAGGTTTTTAAATATTTTTAACGTTGCCAGAATAATATTTATGACTTTGTTTGTACATCCTTAGTCAGGAACATATTTATAAGGTAACAGTTGATGTTAAAAATTAGGTATTTCGTTATTAAAATAATGTTTTACGTGAAAATAATTTAAGTAAAATAACGTTAAAGAAAAAATAAAAACAATGACCAACAAACACTTAAGCAATGTAACAATCCCTTAATTTGATATAATATCAAAAGTCAGAACCAACTTTCCCAAAATCCCATGTGTAACAGACCGAAAATCATCTAAAGTTAGAAGCAACTAAATGCATGCATTTTCATATTTTAATCTCAATCAAAATCAGATTCCAACTAGCCAATCTAATTGAATTAAAATGGACGGAATGTTTGCGTAACAGTGTTTGCTTTATTACTTTTAGTTAGGAGGTTCCGTGATGTTAATTTCTAACAGCACTCAGCTCAGCACTGAAGTTATTCTCCATTCTATATTGACCCTTGAAGTCATTACATGTTTCGTAATTGAAAGTCCAGCTTTGGTGGTTAGTGGAGAGTTAGTCAACCGGCATAATGACAATAACAATTATGTACATACATTAAAACACAATGGACTCCCATCAGGAGTCCGCCCTCTCTCCGGCGAAGTAGTCAAAGCCATCAGAGGCTAACTACGTAGGTCCCTCAAAAAAAAAAAAAACATTAAAACACGCCTAGTTCTCAAAAGGGTAATCAGAGATTACAAAAATACGTTACCAACCCTGAGGACTAAGATGGAATGCCTCGATGCTAGTAATTATCAAACACCGGAGTGACTGGGGCAAAAATGTACCAGTGCTGATTAATTAAATATCGACTAAGTTTATCGATAGCAACTTTTAACCATCATTTTCATTACCCCTTTAAAGCCTTTTAATTATGTGAAAGCCTCTTTTAGTTATACTTATCACAACTATAAATAACGGATGAAATTTAATGTGGAGATAGTTTGAGTCCCGAAAAAGGAAAGGATACTTTTTATCACGAATAATAGGAATGTTCCTATGGGAATAGCGGTAAACGACTCATACGCAGACGGAGTCGCGGGGAACAGCTAGTATTATAAACAAACACCGGATTGACGGAGGCAAAAATTCATTAAATATGGACTAAGTTTATCGACATCGATAAAAAAATCATTTTTCAATCATCAACTAATAGCCAAGTCTGAATACCTTTTAATTATGTGCCAACATCTTTTATTTATACTTATTGCAACTATAAACAACCGCTATCTGACATTGACTCTGGACTCGAGTCACTTTTGACAACCATTGAAATTACATTGAATAACAACTCATTCAGTACAGCAATATTCTTTAGCATTCCGACGAATTGAGAACCTTTGTTTTATAAGTCGCTTATAAATGCCTCGCTAGAAAAAAGATTGTTTATTTTTATGGAAAGCTGATCATTCAGATATAGAAGATAAAGGTACGACTTACTTTTGTTGTAAGAAATGTAAAATCCATATGTTGAGAAAATAGTTTTCGATAACCTTTGTCGATATTTTATGAATCACTAGCACTGGTACCTTTTTGCCCCTGTCAATCCGGTGTTTGGTATTGATATTTGAAGAACGCTAGTATTGTTTCAGATTTTTAATGTTGATTCAGATTCTTCCTATGAAGAGAAATGGAAACATTTCTCATCATAGGAAGAATGGGAAGCCGGGATTCATTTTCAAATTTTATTGCAGCTATATATAAAAAATAAATGACCTCTCCCGTTTGTTGCAGGATCAAAAGCAGCTGGACAGATGAAGTCTATGGCTCCCCAGTCTCAGGGCTGACACCATGACGCCGGCAGGCCTCCTGGTCTTCAGCTCTTTGCTTACAAGGACACTCTGCGTCATTGCGCCCCAAATACCAGGTATACCTTAGTGGGAATAATTGTAGTTACAATAGCATTGATTTCTAATAGATTTTAATGACCAAGAAGCGAAATGTAACGCGTCATTTTAGCATTTTGCCCAAATAACATAACGCCCACAATGTACAACATTAAAATAGCAATAAATCTACGGGAATAATTTATTTATTTATTTATTTATTTATTTATAAGGTACAGTAACAAATTACAGACTTAAATTTATTACAATAGTTGATTTATGTTACATTCACATGTCTGCAACTTAACAATAACTGTACACGACACTCATAGGCGACAGTTGTGATTGGGAAACGAGAAAACAAACAGATCTAAAATTCTACAATCTACAACTTTTATAAATTACATAAAGAAGTGCACATGCCACCATCTTACACTACGCGCCGACTAGCGCTTGCGACGCAGCGGTTTTAAAGGACTGAAGCGACATTGAGAATATATCGCACTGGTGGCAAATGCTGTTTAATGTGCGGGACATGCGGGTAAGAGGGTTATTAAAAGAAACATTATTATTGGCAAGCGGACAAGCAAACAAGCGATGACGACGAACAGGCCTATTACTGCATTTAAATTTTAGCTCATGTATTAAATTAAACTCCATTAAATAATTTAAAACTTTGTATAAAACGGATACATCTGTGACTTTCCTTCTATGGTCCAGACTATGTATGTTGAGAAATATGAGTCTATCCATATAATTGGGAAGAGACTTTCGCTTTCCTACTTTCATACAGGCATACCTTACAGCACGAGCTTGGACTGACTCTAGTCTTTGATTGTGTACACTATAAATTGGATTCCAAACAGCTGAATTGTATTCAAAAATAAATAATGTCCAAATAACATGATTTCAAAAAAGCTGATACCTAGGATAGCACATTGTCAAATGTTATCAAAAGCTGTTAGCCCAAGTAGCAGAATGACCAAAAAGCAACATATACATCACATCTAAAAAGATTGGTTTAGAATTCTATAACCACATTTTGCACAATCAGGCCAAGAAGTTTACTAGTGACGTATTAGTGACAGGTTGCAATGCAAGCCCATCGCCTAACAGTACTACAAGCCCTTATTCCCTTAGTCGCCTCTTACGACATCCACGGGAAGACATGGAGTGGCACTATTCTAACCCGGCAACCACACGGGAGAAAAAAGCAAATAGTTCATAAATTAGAAGGAATTAAAATAACTGTGTATAAGACAAGTCACGAGTAGTCATGACTTGTGTACTATTTATGTGTTCAGCTTTGTGGTTGGCATTAGACATTTGCGTTCTGGACTTTTAAAATATCTGTCATTTTAGTAACTTAGACTTGTTGACGCATTATGGACTGTATAATGATTGTGTACTTGTCGATTAAGGCATCTTCATAAAATAGTCAATTAACGTATTGGTCATTTTTCTTCTCGGCCAATTTGCATCACTGAACATTTTGCTATATAGACGATTCGGTGCTGAGCCGTTTGACTGTGATCAGTAAATTAAATAAATAAATAAATAAAACACAGGACAATGTCACACAAATTGACCTAGTCCCAAACTAAGCTCTAGGCTTGTACTATGGGTACTAGAGAACGATAAACTTACTTATATAGAGAAATACATACTTAAATAAATAGAAAACATCCAAGACTCAGGAACAAATACTCGTAGTCATCACACAAATATCTGCCCTTACCAGGATTTGAACCCGGGACAGCCGGCTTCGGAGGCAGGGTCACTCCCAAATAGGCTAGAGTGTCGTCAAAAAAATTAGTGTCTTATTGTCCATATAATATAAGGTTCACAGTTAAATAATTTCTAACTACACCCCTGGGTGCTCTATGATACTTGCTAAAACTATAATAATATTGCTTTTCACGTGTTATCATTATGGTCAAATTCATGCTCTTATTTATTGGGCTTAGTTGTAGTCAATACAATAACAATCAAAAAGCAATATGATTTTCACCAGTAGAAAAAAGCCCTAGCCTATCCAATATTAATGTAATGGTCACTTGTAAACAAGGACTTTACTTAAAATGGATTTCAATTCCACTTCTCTTTACTTAGCCTAGAGTAAAGCACTTCGCTAACTGGCGCCGCGAGATCCTAATTAACAAGTAAGTTAGAGAGACAGAACACTGCAAAGGTTTCGTCGTTGTTGGAGCTTGCTAGCAGAAACGCGTTAATTTAATTTATAAAACGCTAATAATATCATTAACGGTATTAGAAAACTGTTCTATCATGAGCGTTACCATAGCAATTACTGTTCTTTTATAACAATTTATAGCATTTTTATTACCATTGTTATGGTCATTCCGGATATAAGTATTGGCGTTAAGTCTTGTACTATTATCTATTCTGTAGTTTAGTCAACATTTGACACCCTACTTTGTGTATTAAATTGTATAAATTGATTTTTGAGACTAACGTTGTTGAAAATTAAATTTTTATTTCTATACTATAAGAAAGAAAAGTTGATAACAACATTGCAATGCATCATTGTCCCGTGAAATTATTTACACAGTTTAACTATGGGATCATTGAGTCTCATATATAACTTTATTTAATACTAGCTTCCGCCCGCGAATTCGTACGCGTATAAATCGGTTCCCGCGAGAATAGCGATATGAAAGGTAGCCTATGTGTTAATCCAAGGTATAACCTGTTTTCTTTCTAAATTTCACCTAAATCCGTTCAGTAGTTTTTGCGTGACAGAGTAACAAACATTCAAACTTACGAACTTTCGCTTTTATAATATTAGTAGTATTTATTAAAAAAATACAGTACTTGTTTACTAAATAATTAAACAGTCTTGTTTTAAATCGGTTCGGTTTTATTTTTTGCACTTTCAGTGTTTTTAATACTGTTTACTAAACACTTTTACTATTTAAAACTTTAAATAAAACGTTTATTTCGCCAAGGTTCTTTGTCTTTGTTAGGTATTTTAAGTTTGTTTCAAAATTAAACATCTGTGGTTTGTGTTTGTTTGTCAGATGTCAAAACATATATCTAATGATATGTGGCGAAATCACTGCGGAATATCGCGGTGGACCGCCATTAATACAAAAGAAGAAGAAGAAAATTTCTAATGATAAAATCGAAAACAAATGGTGTGGACCTCTCGTTTTGAATTTTTTTATTGCTCGTATTTAAAAAAATACGGTTTCACCGTTTTATCACTTTCGATTAAAACTTTCTGCCCTCGATAGTCAAATATCGCCCTCCCGATAAAACTAAATTTATTTCTAAAAAACCACGATCGGCCCATCCGTTGAGAAGTAACGAATCAACAGATAGACATACAAAACATATTTTTGACGTGACAACGTCTTATAATTCGATGGAGCCGGCTGCACGCACGAAAAAACATGATTCATGCGGCGTGACCTCGCTATGAGGCGTTCCATTTAAGGCTTGAAGTGCAAGCGAGAGCGAGGAACGAGCGACAAAGAGGCACAGTCGGCCGCCTCCGCGTTCGGCAGCGTTCGACATCTGTCTCTCTCCTACTTCCTTCGATATTAAATATAATGTTCAGTGATATATTGTCGAATATACGTGCTTTCATCATTAAAATAAATAGCATCGGTCCGCTAGTGCAGCGATTGTAGGTTTATTTATTTATTTATTTAGTTTATTTGGGACATCAACAGCGATACAGTGAAATATATACTTAAGAAATGGATACATTTGAGTAAGCCAATAACAGATGACCACAAGAAATACAAAAATATAAGTGGAGTTATAACTAAGTAGGTATACATTTGCTGAAGCAAGTACAATATTATCCTTATCAATAACACTAATGAGAACTAAAAAAGAGAAAATTATTATATTTACTTAAATGAATGTGTGTGTGTGTGTGTGTGTGTGTGTGTGTGTGTGTGCGCGTGTGTGTGTGTCTGTGTGTATGTGTGTGTGTGTATGGGTGTGTGTGTGTGGGTGTGATGCGGCTCAAGATTAACAACATTACTAGGGATCCGTAAGTAGTTGACGAACAGTTTACAAAAACAGACTTACTGCAGTTGAAAATATCAATGCTATGAAATCGCGTATTGTACTCTCTGAGGAGACGCACAAGTGGTGAGTTTTGAGCGTACTTTGTGTGTGTACGCGGGAGACCGAATAAAGAGCGTTCAGCGTGACGGGTTCTAATAGCCGGAACATAAAAATTTATTTGTGACAGAAGCGAAGGGCTATCCATACGACCGGACAAAATGTCGTGGAGCACAGACATGTCGAGCAGCAAACGACGATCTTCAAGGGATAGCACGCCGTGCCGCCTGCAGCTGACTTCGTAAGAAGATTCAAAAATTTTACTGCGAAAGTTTAGATGGCGCAAGAAGGACCGTTGTATTTTTTCAATACGTTCCTTATAAATTACGTATTGCGGGGACCAAATACAGCTACCGTACTCCAAGACGCTTCTGACATACGCAAAGTAAACGATCTTACAGCAGTTTAGGTCGCGGAATTGGCTGCAAACCCGCATGACAAAGCCCAAATTCCTATATGCCCGGTTCACTATGTCGTCGACATGCTGCTCGAAAGTCATCTTAACATCTAAGGTTACACCGAGGTCCCGTATAGCGTTCACACGCTGGATAGGCTGCCGACTGATGAAATAATTATGCAAAATAGGGGATGGACTGCGGGTGAAAGAGATAAGGGCGCACTTGGTGACATTGACACTTATTCGGTTAGTTCTATAGTAATCGGATAACCGATCCAGATCAGCTTGGAGCACGTCGCAATCGCCGGGACTACCTATATCTTTATAATTTTTTTTATCGTCCGCGTACATTAAACCTTGCTTGTTATGCTATAATTGACAAAACTATAACAATAAGGTAACAGAACTATTTCACGATAAGTAAAAAATCAATGGCTTTACTATTCGATCGAAATAATCATCGAGCGTAGCTATGATTTAATTTTTTTTAAATATAAATGTTAAATCTTCCACATATCATAACAACGTGCCTGAAATGACAGGTTGGACCAGCCAGCCCTCAAAGGGAACAATTTTCTCCTATACCAAACACTGAAGCGAGCTTTTTAAAAACTTGAGTTACAAAAAAATTAATGATGTTTTTAATTTTTAATTTTAAGATGGAACGCACATTCATACTTGTAAACATACTTTTTACAAGTATGAATGTGCGTTCCATCTTAAATTTAAAATTTAAAATTTGTAAACATCATTAAATTTTTCATTAAAAATTGACGTAATTGTATTTATGCGTACAAATAAACGTATCTTGACCAATTCAATTGTGATTTCCATTTACCTCCTTCTCCATATCCATACAAAATATCTATCAAACAAATAAAATTAAATTTTTCTTTATAAAAATGCAACCATTCCATCAGTATTTTCTTATGACATTGTCACGTTCAACTATCGTCAGTAAACCGACTTTACAGACAACCGATTTTTCGAATGTTTTTGGTTGAAACCATACAATCTTTAACGATGATTTTTGATTAAATAGTTGAGTATTTGGGATCCTTTAATTTCATAACCAACGTTTCACAAATGTTTCATTTTACAAACATATAATTTTGACAACCCGCGTTTTTTTTCCAAAACTGTAAACAATCCTGGATTTATTTCATGAACACCATGTAGAACTCTAAAGGTTAGGTTCGGTTAGTTTTATAAAAATCCTGAAACATCTGCAGTTACAGAAAAAAACGCGGGTTTGCAAATGAATAGGTTATTTTTTTCCATACACATTTTCTCGATAATTATACGTTAAGGTTCCTTACTCGTTAGTAGGTTAGTGTAAATTGGTGTATGTTTTTACACGTTGCACGAATTCTTAGACTTTAGAATCATAAGTACATAGCTTGAGTTTGTGTAAATTACTAATTAATTAAATTGCTATGCCCTAACAGGGTTTATGCTGGACTAATATTAGGTATGTTTGTAACACCACTGTAAGAAATAAATGCAATAAATGATATTAATAGTCTTATTGATTGCAAAAGGAAAGTATCGAAGTATCTCAGGTCCTCACCATTCTCAACAATTCACGAGTTTAATGTTTGTTTTCATTTTCGTAGGTTCCTAGCCACATGTGTAAGTTGTGGTTACCGATAAGTAGATAAACATCAACCTGGGATGTACATGAAATATAATTAAGAATAAGTATGTTGTATTATTTGTTGGTAATCCTTAATAAATAAATAAATAAATATGAATAGATGGTGCGAGGAAGTGGATGGCGAGAGTAACATGATTAGAAAGAGGTATATATTGAACAGTGGGTGGATATAGGCGAATCAATGGCTGACTGCACAATGGCTTTGTTAGCAGAGTGTATTGTTGTTTCAAGTGTACCTGCCAAAGCCAGAATTACCATACAGACCGACCACTTGATCTTGTTTGATACCTAAATAAACTTATTAATAACTTAGCCATAAAATACGAGTATGTTAACATTGTATCTTGTCTAGGGAACACGGTTTCTGTAGGAGAACGTAAAGAAACCATAGTATAAATGATTTTATTATCTATTTGCACTTTTTTTATGTTAAGGAGAAGGCACACGTGCACTCAGGCCACCTGATGGTAAGTGGAATCTGAGACCCATAGACATTTGAATTCTCAAGACTATAATCCCAAGACCTCAAATGCGTTGCCAACCCTGAGGACTAAGATGGAATGCCTCTATGCTAGTAATTTCACCGGTTGTCTTATCCCCACACCGGAACACAACAATGCGAACACTGTTGCTTGGCGGGTAGTTAATGGATAAGATGGCGGTAGCGATCCGGACGGACCCCGGACTTGTGTTCATTCTGAGTTTTGACAAGTTTTAACACCATTAATTGATTTATAATAATGCAAGGTTAAGTATAAAAATACTGACCGTTGAGTAGCTATCTTATGCAGCGTGTAAATTTCATACGGGCACATATTTTAACAACAGTTAATATATACACTAATTAACGTAAAAACTTGTATAACAGCAACCTAAGTTGTGTTTTATTTTTCTTACTAATTAATTCAGCAAGCAATTCAAAAAGCAGCGAACATTAAAAAAAAAGAATTGGTAAAATTGGTCCAGGCGTTATTGAGTTATGCGTTTACCAACACATTTTGCGATTTATTGTTATATTATATATTAGTAGGATTATTAACACTAATAGCTAACACTTTACTTACATCACTTATTCCAGCAATGAGGCAAACAACCAATTTAAGAATCGAGTTTTTAAACTGTTTGACTTTTGTTGTTCATATACTTTTAGAAAATAATAATATTAATATAAATAATATCTCCTTATTGGTAGGATAAAACATACTAATTTACAAATTCAATTCCACACATAAATCCCAATAAGGTTTGAGCCGGTGCTGCCCTAACCTTAATCCGAACCTACGACCTTCCAGTTTAAAGCTAGCCAAATTGTTACCTAAACTTTTTACAATTTAGCGTACCTACCACTAGCTTTGAAGCCCGCATTGAAGTCATATTATGCTCTTCCCTCGGAAACTATCCGATTTTCCGAGTTAATAGTATCCATTATCAATTATCATTGCCCGCTGATAATAAGGCTCGAGGCCAATAAGGCAAAGTACAATAAATAATAAATATATAGTATGTTGCTTTACATTTAAAACATGATTTAATAAAACCGGTAACCATCAACTTCCTGCGTACAACTAAACACGTGAATATAATTAAGTTAATCATTAGCTTCGAGAGAGGACTTTCAAATACGGGATAATGGGTTGATTCGAAAATAATCGTGCCATATTTTCGTGTGCTGTGATATACTCTATCATTCGAGTTTGATTCGAGCAATCGAAAGTCAAAAATCGCCTCCCAGGTTAGTTCGTAAGTATACACACGGAAATCGTTATATCAACAAGGTTTATTTTCCAGCGCTCGTATATATACAGTTTTATATGGCATTAGTATAGGAAACAAATATACAGGCCAAATGAATAGTAACTGTATGTAGGCTTTAAAGGTGCTTTTCCATCGGCCAGGAGAGGAGGGGATTGGATCGGGGTGAATTGAAATTTGAATGGCATAATAGAAATGGTATGAATCGGCACTGAATCTATGTTTGTAATATTAAATCGTAAGGGATTGCAATCCGGATTATCCAAATTTAATTCCGGATCTAACAGAGATTTCAAATACGGATTTTGCAGTAGCTAGCCGAATAACCGGTATTTTTGAGTGTACCAAACAAGTGTCAACACTTGAAGGCATAATCGCTAGTTGTTACTGGGGCGTTGTTATGACATAACTATGCAGTGGTGCTAGACAAGTTGCATTTGACAATCGTTAGCGATTATGTTTCGATTGATAAATGTATGGAATTGACGTAAGCCACCGAGATTGTAACGTGACACTTACGTCAATTCCATATATTTTTCAATTGAAACATAATCGCTAACGATTGTCGAATGCAACTTGTCTAGCACCACAGTTCTGTTTACGCTCAGAGAAAACGACAGAGCTATATATCCGGCATGGCTCTGTCCTTTACGCTCACCGTAAAATAAACTGCATTGCTAAGTCATATTACTCATATTTTTTTGTTACCTATGAACGTAATGATGATATATTTTTGCAACTAAAACCTGCAAATTATAGATTTATAACAAAAAAATAGTATTGATATTTATTTAATATGTTTTATTTTATTTTGTCACTGTAATGAATACAATATTGTGTGGTTGCCGGGTTAGAATAGTGCCACTCCATGTCTTCCTGTGGATGTCGTAAGAGGCGACCAAGGGAATAAGGGCTTGTAGAACTGTTAGGCGATGGGCTTGCAACCAGTCACTAACACTCTAGTAAACTTCTTGGCCTGATTATGCAAAATGTGATTACAGAATTATAAATAATTATTTTTATAGTTGTTGGTATTTATTTTTATAGTTGATGGTATCTACCCACTCTGGGAATGAAGGCGTGATGTTATGTATGTGTATGTGTATTAATACAATACATAGTTACATAGTCACTGGTTGCTAATATACTGTCCCCGTAACGTAAAATTTGAGGCGGCCAGAAATGCCTTTCGATGAAATGAAAATTCTGCGTAAGGATACGATAATTGAAAGTTGTTTCGATAAAATAATAGGTAGGTTGCCAACATTCATACATACCTTCACACCTGTCTAAACATTCCTCTCTCACTTCCTTCTCATTTATGGACCTCTTTCTGCTTTTTATCGATTTCGGTGCATAATATATATTAGGGGACCATCTCACACAAATTGACCTAGTCCCAAACTAAGCTCTAGTCGTACACTATGGGTACCTACAAGACGACGATAAACATACTTATATACAGAAATACATACATAAACACGAACATCACAGTGTATTTTTTTTTTTTATATATTTAGGAGGAGGCACCCGAGCACTCCGGCCACCTGATGGTAAGTGGGATCTGAGATCCATAGACATTTGAATTCTCAAGACTATAATCATAAGGCCTCAAATGCGTTGTTGTTAGACTAAGATGGAATGCCTCTATTCTAGTAATTTTACCGGCTGTCTTATCCCCACACCGGAACACAACAATGCGAAAACTGTGCATCTAGGGCGTCCCCTACCGAAAATCCAGTCACCGTACCTCATTCGCAACTCTTATTTCATCCATCCTTACTTCTGAACAAAAACGAGTTTTTTTTAACCTTCTCAACGCTATGTCAAATACAAAACCAGAGCGAATGTCAACTTTGCTGCATTGATACTTAGGTCTATTTTGCGCTGTCAACCATGACGGAGGCTACTTATGCAAAATGTGGTTACTGAATTATCAACAAGTCTTTTAAGAGTTGTTTGTATTTCTGTAGCTCTGCCTACTCCACTCTGAGAATGAAGGCGTGATGTTATGTTATGTATGTATGTAAACATGGCGGAAATAAAAAAAAACAGGACAATGTCACACAAATTGACCTAGTCCAAAACTAATCTCATGGTTTGTACAGGGTGGGCCATAAGTGTGTTGGCGGTTTGAAAATTAAATTAAAAAAAACTACTAATTGTACAATATTTTTATTACTATTTAAAAAAAATAGATTTTTTGGAAATTTTATGACTTAAAAATAATGTTGTCTAAATGACGTCCATCCGTGGCTTGGCACTCCTGAAGGCGGAGTTGCAAATTCTGGTAAATTCTGCCAAAGGTTACTCTCGGGATATTGTTGATTTCCCGGATAATGTTCCTTTTAAGTTGCTCTAAATGGCTTGGATTATTCTCGTAGACTACTGATTTCAGGTAACCCCAGGTAACGGCTAATGTGTCAATAGGGCTACTGAAAACTGTTTTTCCCGGAAAACTCATTTCCAAAAGGGGTGATATTGAATGGCCGGCACGCAGCCCTGATCTCTCCCCATGTGATTATTTTTTGTGGGGTTACCTGAAATCAGTAGTCTACGAGAATAATCCAAGCCATTTAGAGCAACTCAAAAGGAACATTATCCGGGAAATCAACAATATCCCGAGAGTAACCTTTGGCAGAATTTACCAGAATTTGCAACTCCGCCTTCAGGAGTGCCAAGCCACGGATGGACGTCATTTGGACAACATTATTTTTAAGTCATAAAATTTCCAAAAAATCTATTTTTTTTAAATAGTAATAAAAATATTGTACAATTAGTAGTTTTTTTTTAATTTAATTTTCAAAACGCCAACACCCTTATGGCCCACCCTGTACTATGGATACTAGACAACGATAAACTTACTTAGGGAAATATATATACTTAAATACATAGAATACATCCAAGACTCAGGAACAAATACTCGAGCTCATCACACAAATACCTGCCCTTACAGGGATTTAAACCCGGACCCTTAGCTGCGAAGGCAGGGTCACTACCAATTAGGCTAGCGTGTCGTCAATATCCGTCAATGGCGTTGATAATGTTAAATCTGGCAGTAATGCAGCATTAGCTGTCAAATATCCCATTGAAAATTAATATAATTTTGAAAAGGCATGCTCGTAATAATGAGCCGAGTATTCGTGGCCACGCAGTTATTGCAATTGCACTATAACCATTATATTTTCATTGAAACAGATTAGTGGTTAATTTTACAAAACGCGTTGTTAGCTGACGCTGCATTGTGCATTGCGGTGCATCGATTCACTGCAATTTGTGGGAGTAAATGCATACTTGTATTTAATTTGGCTAAATAAGTTTTTATCTAAAGAATCATTATTGGGCTATCTTTTGTTACCGACTGTAATTTTATTTTGCAAATGTAATTCTTAGGGTTCCGTAGTCTAACTAGGAACCGTTATAGTTTCACCATGTGCGTCCGTCTGTCCGTCCGTCCGCAGCTTAGCTCAAAGACTCTTACGACCGAACCCTATATTCAAACCGCGGATAGATAAGGCTTACTTCGGGTTGAAATTTGTCATTTGCCATACAAAATGTGTCATGTTTTAATCCGAAGTAAGGCTATCTGTCCGCGGTTTGAATATAGGGTTCGGCCGTTTGTAAAGCTGTTAAAGCTCTGCTGTTATTTGGTATAAATAAACAAAGTAGTCACGCCGTAAAATGACATACATACATACATAACGTCACGCCTTTATTCCCAGAGTGGGGTAGGCAGAGCAACAGAATACCAACAACTCTAAACTTGTTGATAATTCTGTAACCACAATTTGCACAAAAAGGCTAAGATGTTTACCAGTGTATTAGTGTCAGGTTGCAAGCCCATCACCTAACAGTACTTCAAGCCTTTATTCCCTTAGTCGCCTCTGACGACATCCACGGGAAGACATGGAGTGGCACTATTCTAACCCGGCAACCACAAGGGGGGGCAACCACACCTTGAAAAAAACATTTTTAGGGTACCTCCTCTACAAGTAAAGTGGTGATGGTTCTTTTTCTCCTCTACCCCATGCTGAGGGGAGTCGTTGGATAGGTCTTTTAAAAAGATACCGGTTTTATTGCAGGTTTGTAAAATAACTTTTCTATTAAGTAGATTCAAGTGTCTTCGTCGCCGTCCGTCTCCTCGTCCCCCCTACATCCAAAACTACAAATAATAAAAATCTGAAAAATATCTTAAATAAACGCGCATATAACGAATATAAATCGATAACTATCTCGACTAAGTACACTCGATTGGTTGCTGAGATACAAGGGACTAAATTGTTATTCCACCTAAAATCATCTCGGACAGCACAAACATTTTTTTTTTATGTTAATGATAAGGCACACGACCATTCGGGCCACCTGATGGTAAGTGGAATCTGAGACCCATAGACATTTGAATTCTCAAGACTATAATCCTAAGACCTCAAATGCGTTGCCAACCCTGAGGACTAAGATGGAATGCCTCTATGCTACATAAGTTACATATATTACATAAGTCTAATAGAAAATTTGTTCGTTTCTTCGTCATATTTTTTGTTTGTAGAAACGGTGTCGGAACCTTACACTGAGCATGGTCCGTCATGGTCTCACCTGTTTTTTTTAGGTAAGAATAACTTACCATTATTTTGTAGGTATATTGTGTACCACAGAATAACTGTCTAAACGAGATTCATTTCACAAACATATCACTTGAGAACTTGAGTTTTTTTTCCGAAACTGTAAATAATATTTATTTCAGAACTATCGTGTAGCACCCTATAGGTTAGGTTATTTATTCATTTTTATTTATTTAATATAAATACGTCCACATCGTAACAGTATATGTATTGTAGCACTTCGAAGACATGATTTACATTGCAGGTACATTATTCTGATATACACGACAATTACGGAGTACGTAACATTCACCATGGAGCAAGAGCAGCTGTGTGAAACTAATCTACTTATCTAGTAAACGTTATTAGTTGTAACTTTATTTCTATTACAACTATAAAAGCAACAACAAAAAATAAAAAGTAATTAATGCAAGTAAGTAACAATAAGTGACTAACTAACAAGAGAGATGATTTTGGATTTGAATGGAATGAGCCGGTCATGGTAGATATCTATCGAGTCATTTCTGTTTACAGCAGCATTGTAATGTTTACAAATTCGTACCATTGGCGACTGCGATCCGATGTTAGTTCTAGGTTAGGTTAATTTTATAAAAATCCTGTAATACTTATAGTTACAGAAAAAAAAGCAGGTTGCGAAACGATGCATTTGTCAAAGATTTGTCGGCAAAAAGGCAAAGAACCGGTCTAAACACAGCATAATTTTTACAAGCTTGGAGGTCAAGTAATGACGGTCTTCGAGCCTATAACTTTATTGATGTGTCACCTTTTGACCAATATGTAAGTGCGAGAGTGACGAATGCTTTATGCACCGTGATAAAGGCGACCATAATAAACAGTTGTAGGTATATACGGGCCGTGAACTCAGGGATAAAGTTTATATTTAAAAGTACTTTATATTTCGTCCCTGAAAATAAATTTGTGTAATGTTATTTTTACAAAATAAATTACATATTGTTTAGGTAAGTAAGATTAGGTTGACATTTATATTCTGTTTTGATGCCAAGTTTCATACACGTAATTGAGTTGGATAACTTTTAAAAATCTTGCTTGTTAAGTTTGATTAAAAACCATTGCTTATTTGTTTTGTTTTTTTTTTTTTTATGTTAAGGAGAAGGCACACGAGCGCTTAGGCCACCTGATGGTAAGTGGATTCTGAGACCCATAGACATTTGAATTCTCAAGACTATAATCCTAAGACCTCAAATGCGTTGCCAACCCTGAGGACTAAGATAGAATGCCTCTATGATAGTAATTTCACCGGTTGTCGGTTGTTGATGAAAAACATTACATACCTATCATGAAAATTAATGTAAAATATGGAAACTAGTAAATAATTAGAATTTTAGCGATAAATTAAGAGTGCGCCGAGGCAACGATACGTAATTACGAAAAAAATGCGTTCGTTTGATCGCCTGCTGCATTGTTTTTACTGAAGCTTTAGTTATGCAATTCATATGTAAGATATTTAAGGAATCACTCTATTTATCATATACTTTAGAAACACGATTACTTGTACTTCCCTCGATAGAAAACACATCCAAAGATACCTCTACATAACAAAATAAACACTTAGTACGGCGTAATTACTTCACGGAAGATCATCAGTTTTGGATTTACAACAAAACTACACGTCTTCTATATATTCTATACTTTAGATTTGAAAATGTGTTTTTATTTTACTAATATGAAGGAAATACCTAAATTCGCACGCGTTTCGTCCATTTTAGCCAGAGCCGTCACGTTTCCCCCATGTCCGCATTAGTCCTGCTTCGGCCGTCGGACGTGGAGGCTGCGTCGCTTGGTGGTTGGTTGCGTTTATCGCGATTTTTGTGATTATTCACTTTATTTTAAATGGGGAACAAACACAACCAAGAAAGGAAGAGAAGGGGTTGGCAAAAGCACAATGCTAAACGCTTGCGTGAAGCGTTAGTTAAAATCGTAAACCTACTGATAGTGGAGTAGTTCTAAGAAACCTGATTTGACAGTTGTCAAAATGCCACGCTAAGGGAGGAGAAAATAAATCGGTAGCAACATAGACTGATTTTCGAGATGTATCGATTTGTATTACTAAGACTTTGTAATCGTTTAGTTGTAGTCTTGATGTTTTGGGCCAAAATTGGTTTATTTACACAAGTAATTTTCAACAACACGCGAAGTTTTTTCAATTAGTAGGTAGGTATATAAAAAATACACTTCTATGGTGAATATTTACCAAGATATAAAAGTAGTTTAGCTAAAAAAACACATTTACAGGCAAAACAAGCTTCTTAGAACGACCCGAGGTTTTTTTTACTATAATTAATTATATAATATTGTTACTTCTGGGATGGTTTCAATATTTCTAGAGCAAGACATCTCCAGAAATCTGAATACACAGAGAATACTCCGTAAGAATACTCAGTACTGTAATGAAAGAAGGATGTAGCAGTACATACTCCTTTCATTGTTTTCTTTTTTCTATTTTGTTATGTCGAAATGTCTCGAAATCTTTTGAATAAAAAAGATTTCGAAATATGGAATGCCCGCCGGTGGTTTTCAGGGGGACGCTCGAGAGTCTCCAACGGACCCCGTTGGCATTCACATGTGAACTAATGTATATTTAAACGTTAAAATAAATGAAAGAATATATTAACACTGCAGGACGTATACTTTTATTCTACGTAGCTTAGTTAAAGTGCGTAAAGTATTACGCTTAGGAATAGGCGCCTACCAGGCTTACATGGTGGAGGTGCGGGGTATCGAGAATAAGAGAACCGAAGAATCTTCTCGCAAGCAAGAAGTGGAGTGCTCCTGACCTGAACCTGAGTGATATCTTTATTAACCTATTCTCGCTTTAAACTGTTTCCATATTGGTATTTTATTTTTTGGTGCGTGTCCTTCCCATATAGCATAGCAAAATGGCGACTGGAAAATATAATGGGCTATCTGATACGGAGGATTTTTTGATGCAGTACCAGGCCATTGGAATCATCAAAGGATGGTCTGATGAGCAGAAAAAATATGCCATCGCCGCATATCTAGATGGACCAGCCCTTCACTGGTTTAAGACAAATTTTGAGGAATTCACGACCTACGCAGTGTTGGTGGAAAAATTGAAACTGCAATTTCCTTGCCGAGGTGATGTCGCTCAAAAATTTTACTACAGAAGGCAGCAAAACAAGGAAACGCTGATTGAATATTTCTACGCCTTAGAAAACTTAGCTGTTAAAGCTAAAATCGATGATGAAAGATTCATAAGGCATTTTATTACATCTATGAACCAGCATCACCAGTGGCTGTTGGCATCGAAGTTATTTGCATCTAAAGAGGAACTTAGAAAAACAATAATGCAAATGGAGGACATATTTAATTGCGACAACACATATTCAAGAAATGTAGAATTGCCAGTTTTTAATCCAGATGTAAACTTCGAAGAAATCAGGAACCGCGGTGATCAGCCGATGCACACACCACGATTCGATGAGTCGACACCGTTCGGGACGCCAGCTACAATAGCGCCACGCAGAATGCACTTTGAACCAGAAGCACCACGCGAGTCACACGATCTTCGTCCTCGTCCGTGTCCACGCCCACGCCCTTGGACACCACAAGAAAGTTCGCGAAGGCAGCAAGGCGCAGCGACGTCCAATGAACGTTATCGATCCGATTATCGAGAGGGTACTCCTTCTTCATCAAGGCAGCACCCAAACTTCACGCCGCGTCGTTAGTAGATCGGGATGCGACAGGCGGCATGGATTCAAACCCGATCCTTGTAGATAAGTCTAGGGATGTTTCTGTACCGATTATTCCAGTAGTAATAAATGGTATTATTTGTGAAGCACTCGTTGATTCAGGTGCGAGTGTCTCTTGTATCTCCAAATCCCGATGGGATAAATTATCCTTGGATTCTCAAACGCACGGACCTATGGCCTTGCGAGCGGTAGGCGGTTATGCAATCAATGTGCATGCCTCTGCCGAAGTAGGGATGCAAATTGCGTCAGTATATTATCGGCAACGCGTATTAATTATACACGATACGGCTGAAATAATCATACTGGGACAAGATTTTCTACGAGAAAACGAAGCAATAATTGATTTCGCAAAGAGTCAGCTGACACTGAAACAAATTAGTTCGGTGCCTTTCATCTCACGTCATAATGAGAAAAAAATAACTTTTTCTATATGTGCTCATGATCCTAATGAGTTTGTATATAATGAATCTTCTTTGAAGAAAACTGATTATATTTATTTTACAGATTGGGTGCAGCGCAATGAAAACTATTTGTTAAACCTTAACGACGAGAAACCGGTTGTCTTTGACGTGAATGATGGATTGACGGCCAAGCAAAAGACAGAATTGGGTGGTTTATTGAAAGGGTTCCGCGACACTTTTTCTTTTGCAACCCGAGAATTGGGATGTTATAAGGATACTTTTATTTCAGTGAATACCACGGATGATGAACCAGTTCATAAAGCACCGTATCGGGTGTCGAATAAACAGAGGCAAATAATTGATGCGCAAGTACAGGAGATGTTGGAAAATGGCATAATACAGGAGTCAAGAAGTCCTTATGCTTCACCCGTTGTGTTGGTGGACAAGCCGGAGGGCCCACCAAGATTTTGTATCGATTTTAGAGCGCTAAACAAAAAAAATAAGGATGGATTCGTACCCGATTCCAAGGACGGATGATTTGCTTGGTTGTTTACAGGGAGCCAGATATTTTGCTGACCTTGATATGAATTCAGGGTATTGGCAGTTAGCTCTGGGCGAAGGCAAAGAAAAGACGGCCTTCGTGACGCATACGAGGCTATATGAATTTAATGTATTGCCGTTTGGTTTGAAAACGAGTCAAGCCATGTTCCAGCGAGTGATGGACAAGGTGCTTGCAGGGTTGAAATACAAAAAGGTTGTTGTATACGTCGATAATATTTTGGTTTATGGAAAAACGTTTGAAGAATTTGTGTCGGCATTGGAAGAGGTTTTATCGCGTTTAAGATCGGCCAACTTAACCCTAAAACCGAGTAAATGCAAATTTGGGTACCAGAAAGTGACAGTTTTGGGACATGAGGTGTCAGCAAGTGGAATTGGGCCCGATGTGAACAAAATAAAGGTAATGAGGCAGATACAAACCCCAAGAAACGTAAAGGAGGTTAGATCAGTGCTGGGTTTGTACTCTTATTACAGAAAATTTATCGATAATTTTGCAGAGATCGCATTACCGATAACGAGCCTTACAAAGAAAAATAAAAGGTTTGTTTGGGCAGAAGAGGAACAGAGAGCGTTTGACAAATTGAAGGAGAAAATGTGTTCCGCACCGGTATTGGCATATTTCTCTAATGATAAGGATGCGATAACGAGAGTGTTTGTCGATAGTTCCGAGAAGGCGTTGGGAAGTTGCCTTTGTCAGGGCAAGGAAGGTGAAATGAAGCCAGTTGCATACGCCTCAAGAAAATTAAGTGCCGCTGAACAAAGATATTCAGTGACAGAGAAAGAATGCCTAGGATTAATATGGGCGATAAATTATTTTAAGCACTATTTGTGGGGAATGAAATTTCAGGTTGTCACTGACCATAGAGCGTTAATATGGTTGAAAAGCAAGCGTGACATGAACGGCAGACTCGCCAGATGGGCTTTATCAATACAGTCCTGGGACTTCGATATTGTATACTGCTGTGGCAAGGATAATGTCGTAGCCGACTTCTTGAGCAGAAATCCGTTGATCGAGAACCCGAGTGCAGAGTGTATGGAGAGAATTCCCGAACAAGAAGACGGATTCGTCTTATATGCGCTGAATAGCGATAGTATGAGGACGGCACAACGAACTGATTCATTTTGCCGCCATATTTTGGATCAAATGCGACAGAGCAATACGAATGTTTATCAAAACTATTTTTTGCAGGATAATTTATTGTATAGGAAAAGGGATGTTGGACAAGAAACAAGAAAGCTCTTAGTATTGCCGCAAGAGAAGTTTGCAGAATGTATGCTAGAATTGCATGATGAGCCAGTGTCTGGAGGACATTTTGGTTTATTTAAGACATATGAAAAGTTTAATGAAAGATATTACATGTCCAAGGCAGAGAAAAAAGTAAACGAATATGTCAAGTCGTGTCAACAGTGTCAACTGAGGAATGTCAACAAAGTGATCGCACCATTAATACCGATAAATGTTGCAGATTTATTCGACAAGTTTTGCGTCGATGTGGTAGGGCCGTTACAGATTTCGAATAAACAGAATAGGTATATTTTAGTCGCAGTGGAATACCTCTCGAAGTATGCAGTGTGCAAAGCCGTGCCCAGAGCCACCGCGGAAACCATCAATGAATTTTTGGTTACGGAAATATTGTGCCGATTTGGAGGAGTTCGACAGCTGATAACCGACAAAGGCTCAGTATTTACTTCTAATACCATTAGAGAGACCGCAAGTCTTTTTAATGTGACGCTCACACATGCGACAACATATCATCCGCAAACAGTTGGTTTAGTGGAACGATTTAACAGGACATTGTTGGGCATGATCTCAAAGTATGTCTCGGAGGAGCAACGAGACTGGTGTACGTATTTGCCTATGGTATGTTATGCCTACAATAGCGCGAAACAGGCTTGCACAGGTGTGGAGCCGCATTTGATTGTGTATGGTAAGGAACCATTATATAAATCTGATATCGAGTTGCGTATCAATAATCTCCGGGTTTCAGATACGCTAGCGGATAAAATAACAAGATTGTCGATATTAAGAAGAAAAGTTGCCCGGAATATACAGCATGCCCAACTGAAGCAGAAGTTTTACTACGATATCAAGGCCAAAGATATCTCATATGATAGTGGGGACTTCGTAATGCTATACTGTCCGAAGCGCAAGTCTGGATTAAGCAATAAACTTGCTAGGAGATACAAGGGACCATTCGAAATTGTTACAAGGCTTTGTAATAATAATTATAAGATCAGGAAAGTCGGTACGGTAACAAAATGTATTATTGTTCATAGGAATAGGTTAAAGAAATTTCACGCTAGAGCTTAGTTATAAGGGTGTATATAATTGTGTATAGTCATGTATAATATTTATTTTTATTTTTTGTCTTTGCAGTTCGTTAACACATGAGCAAGCATGAATAGCCATGAAAAGGGAGAGGAAAGTGAGATGCAGGCTTGTCTCCATGGGAACATTACTTCTGGTCTTATGATGAGAATTCCACTTTGCCTGTAAGGTGTGGAAGAAACTCTGTATGGGTTTCATCTCACATAACGCCTGACAGATGTTTTCTATGGTGCTCAAGTCACGTAGTCACGTGTTATATGGTTGGATGCTTATTCATGCTCTTATGATGTTATTATGGGCAGCTGTACTTTATTTGATTTAATGTGTATAATTATGTTTTTATTTCATGCGCATTTGCTGAGTTGAAAAAAAACTGATGTAAGAAGTCTGACGGCTGCTGTTAGCAGAAGGAACACTGGCATGCAATCCTGCCTTTGATGTGGAAGGCACAGGAAGTCCGATGTCTGGACTGCACCATGCCCGTCCCTTCTGTAGAGCCGTATCGTTGAAATTTTGTTTTAAACTATTATGTCTTGTCTTTTAATAGGCGCCAGCTCTTCGATAGCTTGGATGCTTGGCCCCGTATAATTGTTTGTTTTCAGATGTCTTTAATGGTATTTATTAATTTCATGTACTGATGCTGAGTTAAGCTGCCATCTGGCGACGCTTACGTTCGCAAACTGTACTACTGATATATGGTTTTTTTAATTTAATGACATGTAATTAAATATCTTAGCACAGCTGTAGTTAGTAATAAATTTTTTTTTAGTACATATTGATAGGAGATAACGATTGATGGTCTTTCTGAGCATGAATTCTTATCACGACTTAAATAGGTAGGTAAAAACTAATATTCCTTCAGAATATTAGTTTAGTTGTCATGCCAAAGTGACATGACATATCTGATGTCATCTCACTTAGAAATAGTGCCTGTGGCACCACAGACGGTAACTCTGTCTGATGAGAGGAGATGTCTATGGTTCCGCAAGTAAAGGCGACTGTGTGCGCCAAACCCTAAGGCGTTAAATCATAGACACGGGTCTATTTGTTTTTTAATGTCGATACCAACCTCCTTGGTACGATGTTTAATGCTTTTGTAATTTTATGCTGGCAACGTATAAAGGGAATTGATTCTTTCTTGTTGACCAGGCACCTTCAGTGTTTGGGCTGTCAAGCATGTTTGACAGTAGATATGTAAGGTTAACCATGGATCGCGTCTTTTATTTTTGGCAGGGTTTTTGAAGAGTCGAAATTTGCTATGGCAAGTAGCGCAGACGATGCCGATGACGCATGGTACGTCACTAACACAAGTTTTGGCATCAGATGCGGTATTGTCACAGGAAATTATCCTGTAGAGCAGGACGATCCCCCTTAATGTATTGTTCCCTCCTTAGGTAGTCATTAGGGTTTCGTATAGGATAGCATAGGTAGGGACCTTGCTTCCAGAGGGGCGAGGGATGTAATGAAAGAAGGATGTAGCAGTACATACTCCTTTCATTGTTTTCTTTTTTCTATTTTGTTATGTCGAAATGTCTCGAAATCTTTTGAATAAAAAAGATTTCGAAATATGGAATGCCCGCCGGTGGTTTTCAGGGGGACGCTCGAGAGTCTCCAACGGACCCCGTTGGCATTCACATGTGAACTAATGTATATTTAAACGTTAAAATAAATGAAAGAATATATTAACACTGCAGGACGTATACTTTTATTCTACGTAGCTTAGTTAAAGTGCGTAAAGTATTACGCTTAGGAATAGGCGCCTACCAGGCTTACAGTACCTAACAACTATATTTCAACAAATGAGTAAAATTGCAAAATTATTCATATTTTTTTATTTATAGGGTTAATGTTCCAGTTGTTGGCACTTCGCTACAAAGCGAAGAGTTAGGTACCTAATGAACCGGTGAGGTATGCGTAAAAATAGTAAGAGGTGTATAGGAAAACATTTTAATAAATTTAGTATGAATTTTCACATTATCTTTATATTTTTTCAATTTACAGAGTACACATCGATTTGACATCGATTATAAAATTTACCACACAATGGAATTGTAAGTCCCAAATACGAATTATTTTTATAGAATGAGGATTACAAAATTTCATCCAAAAACTAATTCTGTTAATAAATAAATTATAGTTAAATCAAAACGTTCTGTTTTATTACAGGATGCCAATGGACCAAATTTTTTGTCTTTCAGTGGATGGAGAAATAGACAATGACATTGCTTACTCACACAGACAAAATAATGCCGTGAAGTAAAATCCGATATTGATTATTGTTGTTACTTATGTCCTAATATTTTTTCTAAAGATACCTGCGTACATTATTCATTACATTATATACATACAAACATTAAGTAGGAACTTCTAAATATGTGATTGATACAGCAGCTTTAAGTTTTTAGTTTTTAAAACATCAATTTAATTTTATACTTTATAGTGATCAGAATCAGACATTGAAGTTTTTGCGGAAATAATCATGGATAAACATTCGTACAAACTAAGATCCTTTTTTTTAAAGACGGTTAAAATACCAAAACCTTCTCCTATGTGAAACAAATACTTTTCTGAAAACCGCATTAAAAACGGTTCAGCCAAACGTGAGATAATCGCGGACAAACATACATACATACATACAGGTCGAACTGAGAACTTCCTTTTCTTTGAAGTCAGTTATAAATAATATCTTGAAGAAAGGGTCCATGACTGTGATTTTTGCCCTACTCAGCCGTTCTTATTACTTTACATTAGGTATTGAGTTCACTTTATTTTGTGCTTAGAATATTGTCAATAAAGGTAATTAGGTTTTATTTAATTTCAATATACAGTCACATTAAATCACGGGGTTGTTGAGCCACCATAGAACTCTGTCCTAATGACAGCGTCAAGTCACGCAAAAGAAATTATTTACGTCAAAATTTACCGTCAACTTTCTATGAAAGGGTTCTCCCGGTAACCTTCGGAGAGGGAAGATGGCCGATTGGAAGATGTACGGCTTTTACTTATGATTTATTCTCTTTAGCCGAACAATTTGCCCAATAAATATTATAAATAACTTAACACTAGCTAAATACACCATAGATGTACAAACGACATTAATTAAAAATTATCTATCTATCTGCGAGTGGGTTCTAGAGTGGCTCAACAATCTCGTGATGTGACTGTACCTCAACAATACAAGTAATTCAATCCTACCTTACCTACCGACAGTAAACAACAAATTTAAAAAAAAATGTAGACTGAAAAAAGTTTTTAACTTCTTATAGTCAATATTTGAATAAAAGTATTCGGAATCGATTATGTTTTTTTATTTTGTAAACATTGGTAGCAACCTCCGCGCCTAGTGGACCGGCGCACGGCTCGTCAGGCGCGGCGCGCGGCCGGCGCATGGCTCCAGCTCGCTCCTTGCTGGTGTGCTATACGCACACATACACAGAGTGCATAAAATACCTAAAGTTAATGAGCGCAAAAAGCTCGGTGCCCCCTTAAATGCTTATACCATAATAATAATCATCAAACGCCATTTAATTGTCATGTAAGCTTTCAATCTAAATTCAATGGCGTTATGTTTCATCGCGCGATTCATGAAATAATTAGCGTTTGAATAGTTATGTCCTCAGAACTAAATAATTACCGGCCAATAGCATTACTACCTACCTCTGCTAATAGCGACTGCAATTGAAATTGAAATTATTATTGAAATTTATTTCAGATCATTGATCCAAAATTGTGTTAGTTATACAAAATACTTAAGAACTAAGGTTAGTACGATACAAAAGGCAGTAAACACCAAAACACAATAAGCTAAATAAAAATAAACAATAACCAGCGCAACAGCCCTGACTACCCTAGACCCCCCGCACGTGCAGGCGCACCCAATGCCTCTGGATGATCACACGTTTATATTCTTTCTTCGGAAAATTTAATATACTTGATGATGCTCAGTACGGCAGAAAACAACGATCTACAACATTAGCAGTTTATAAGTATACTAGCGACCTCGCTTCGCTCCGGATTAAAGTATTATTCAAAGAAACCTTCCTCTTCAATCACTCTATCTATAAAAAAAAATCGCATCAAAATCCGTTGCGTAGTTTTAAAGATTTAAGCATACATAGGGATATAGGGACAGAAAAAGCGACTTTGTTTTATACTATGTAGTGATACAACACATAATAAATGACATCGATAATAAAAGATATGCTGTAGGGCTCCTGCTTGATATGAGCAAGGCATATGATAGAGTTTGTTACGGTACTCTTCTAGACAAACTGTATGCTTCGGGAATTAGAGGTCCAACTCACGATATGTTCAAATCGAAATCGTAGGTTCAAATCGGAAATGAATCACCGACGCTCCTTTTATCGATAGCGTTGTTTCCTCGAATTTTATTTCATCGACAGATTATTTCAGCTGTTTTTAGATTATCTTAAAGCATGGGTTACGTAGGTTGGATTACTACCAAAAAGTTATAACTCCTGCTATGTGGAAATCCTCTTGATTAAATGTGAAATTAGGCGAATGAAAAATGTCTATGAAATGAGCGTTGGTGATTTATGGATAAACCGTCATATTAGCAAAGTCCATATCGACGGTTCTGGTACTCAACCTCGTATATTTAATTATATCCAGTATAAACTGACACACACTAAGTATGTACTCGCGTACTTAGTGAGTGTCAGTTTATACTGGACAAAATTTCTATGCAGGGTGTACTCGTTAAGTGTGTCCAGGCGATTATTCCGTAACTATTACAGATATTATAAAAAAACTTTAAACTGATATCGAAAGTACGTTACCTAATCAATAAAATGACATCAATAACTTTTCAAATATCAAACGAGAAATATCCAAAATTTTAATATTATACACTCCCATACATTTAGTATGAGATAAGTAGAAAGGTTTTAGTTTCCTTATTAGTTGACTTTACAATGCAGTCTAGCAGTGTACTTTCAACTAAAATGTCGGTGTTGATCTTAACGGGTTTTAGTAATATTGTTTTGTTGTCAACAGTATTCGCGGGTGATAAAAAAGTGGTCAACGGCCCGTTCTGGCATGAGGCCTTCACGGAGATCTATGAAGACCATGACGAGGACGTTTCCACCACCACCTCGGAGCCGCTGCCGATCTTCGAGGATGACGCGTCGACCAGCAACGTGACGGCACAGCTGGGCAGCCACGTGCATCTGCACTGCAGGGTGCATGACCTGGGAGAAAAGACTGTAAGTACCATACGTCGCACTCCAGCTGGCATTTATACATTTTAATGTACGAGTAGTTATTCGTACTTAGTATTTATAAGTATAACTCACTTCTCGGTTTGTAACCTTGGGCATGGCGTAAGCAGTGGTTCCTCATAAACAAAGGTATTTCGCGCGGCTTACATGAGTGTGCGTGCCTCAACCCTACGCACCGCGACCCACCACAGGCATACACAAAAGGACAGGCCAAGCCGGTTTAGTCGGGCCGGGCTCCGGTTTTTCGCTACGTTTGCATGCGTAGGTACGTTTTGAGTGACGCGCATCGATGCAACCCAAGGAATGTTGTTTTAACTTTTATTACTATTTAATTTTCTCCGTAGATGCACAAAAAAAGCATTTCCTGGTTTAATGATTATGTATTGGGAATCTTTATCGATTTAAGGTTTTCTATCATGTATTTTCTTTTCTGTGGTTCTTTAAGTACTCAACTATGGTAATTATTAAAAACCACACAAACCACATTATGTATTATGTAACTTATTAGTTAACTATCTACTCGTCATAGACAATATATTACATCGCCCCTTTACTTTGTTATCCTCTTATCTGATCGACTAGTTTGATAGAAAAGTAGTATTTATTCTTCTTGGAATATGATTTCTTTTCCTACTACTCAATTAGAAACGTTAAGAGGTTGGGAAAAAAAGCAAAAGGACGATATGTACCTATAGTCATGTAGAAACCTGTTATTGCCTTTCTATTATGTACAACACTAACTGTTATTATAAAATGCATGCTGTTGTTTTCTCTAAATAAATGCCGGATTTAAACTACTTTTTGGGGTTCCCTTATGGTTTCTCCATGTACATCCGTCCGTCCGTTCGTCCGCAGCCTAGCGCAGAGACTCTTAGTAGTAGAAAGCTGTAATTTGGCATGAATATGCATATTAGTCACGCCAACAAAGTAGTATAATAAATAGTAAAAAAAATTTTTTTTAGGGTACCTTCCCTACACGTAACATGGGGATGTATTTTTTTTGGCGTCTACCCCATCGTGTGGGGTAGCGTTTGATAGGTCTTTCAAAAATATTACGGGGTCGTAAAACAGTTTTTCGATTAAGCAAACCGTTTATAAAATATTAAGCTTTAAAGCGCTACGCTAGCGCTTAATATTAAGCTTTAAAGCGCTACGTTAGCGCTACTAAGTTTTCCAACGGCATACAAGGGCCAAAATTATGAACCGCCTTTATAAACCTGCTTGTCACAAGGCCATATATACCAAAAATGTATACAACATGTGCATTCTAATCTATAATGCTATTCCTGATGACATTCAGCTCCTCCAGGGAAATATATTTAAGAACACATTGTCGAAGTGGCTTCTAGATAAGTGTTTTTATAGTGTTAAGGACTTCCTCGAGCAAAGTAATAATAGTAATTTGTGATTTTTGACATTTAGTGTTTAATATAAATTTTAATGTTTTGATTTGTAATCTTACATGTATTTTATGACTTATAAATTTTTACTATATATACATTATGTTGGATGTTAAATTTATTTATTGCATGAATAATAATATTTGCACGCTTGCTTGCAAGCTGGATACACTAGACATTATATATTTTAAATTGACTGTAACATCTTGTGTACTGTATTCTGCAAATAAATGATATTGATTGATTGATCGATTGATTGATACTTTTTGTTAGTCTCAAGTATCCCCCCCCTACAGCCAAAACTACAAATGCTAAAAATCTGAAAAAAACTTAAATGAAAGGACATAAGACATCATTGGTTCTTGAGATACAGGCGATTAAAGTGTTTATACCTACTAAAATCATCTTTTGGCACCAATTGACTTTAAATAGAAAATTAGTTATTACTTGTTGATTTTTATGTTTGTAGTACTAAACGGCTTCGGAACCCTACACTGAGCATGGTCCGACATGCTCTTGCCCGGTTTTTTTAACCCTGTGCTTTGGGTTTTGCCCTTATCAGTTTAATAAAAAAGCGGCCAAGTGCGAGTCGGACTCGCCCATGAAGGGTTCCGTAGCAGCAAGTAACATAATATAAAAGTTCGTTGTAGCTTTGATCAATGTTTTTATGACGTATTAAAAAAAAACTACTTACTAGATCTCGTTCAAACCAATTTTCGGTGGAAGTTTGCATGGTAATGTACATCATATATTATTTTTACATTTATCATTCCCTTATTTTAGAAGTTACGGGGGGGGGGACACACATTTTTCCACTTTGGAAGCGTCTCTCGCGCAAACTATTCAGTTTAGAAAAAAATTATAATAGAAACCTCAATATCATTTTTGAATACCTATCCATAGATACCCCACACGTATGAGTTTGATGAAAAAAAAATTTTTGAGTTTCAGTTCTAAGTATGGGGAACCCCAAAAATTTATTGTTTTTTTTCTATTTTTGTATGAAAATCTTAATGCGGTTCACCGAATACATCTACTTACCAAGTTTCCACAGTATAGCTCTTATAGTTACGGAATAAAGTGGCTGTGACATACGGACGGACAGACGGACAGACATGACGAATCTATAAGGGTTCCGTTTTTTGCCATTTGGCTACGGAACCCTAAAAAGGGTAACAAACATTCGTGCCGCATAGTGTAATTGAGTCTTACTGTTTTATTAAGTTTTTTCTTTTACCTTATAAGCATGTCAACGACAACGTGATTGATTAGCCTAGTTGGTAGTGACCCTGCACCCGTTGTTATTTATATATTGATAGTATGTATTTCTCTAAATAATTAGGTATGTTTACCGTTGCCTAGGTACCGTTCAGGTTGAAGACGTCCATGTCGCCTCTATGGCCTGTGATTTTAAATAGGAACACTATACAGATAGAAGATATATTTCATGGACAAAATGAGACAGAGCCTCAGAAGATAATAATCAACCACAATTATATTTTAATAAATATGTAATAAGTAATATATTTGACGACACATTGGCCTAGTTGGGAGTGACCCTGCCTCCGAAGCTAGCGGTCCTGGGTTCAAATCTCGGTAAGGGCAGATATTTGTGTGATGTGCGCAAATATTTGTTTCTGAGTCTTGGATGTTTTCTATGTATTTATGTATGTATTTCTCTAGATAAGTATGTTTATCGTTGTTCGTTGTCTTTGTCTAGTACCCATAGTACAAGCCTAGAGCTTTGTTTGGGACTAAGTCAATTTGTGTTAGATGGTCCCCTGATATTTATTTATTTAATATATTTCAATATTTAAATCAACAACGCCCCACCACTTGGTTTGGGATTAACTTAATAAACACCCTACCTAAAAGATTTTTAATTAATAATCTTTCAAGCGCCTGAAAACGAAACCGGCTTAAGAAAGCGGAAAAATACAAGAGAAATTATTAACACCGTTTGACACGGAAGAAAAGTAATAAATAAAGAAACAATTCGATTGGCAAGATTTTTGTCGAGCAGCGACAATAAGGGCTCACTAAACAAAATGGTACACTTCAGCGCCTATTTTAGGATAAGGTTTTCCTCTTTATTCAAGATTCATTCGGAATTTATTTAACATCGCAACTTTTTTCATGTAAGTGTAGGTAAATAAATCGAAAAGTTGATCTGCACTTCTAAGCTACTAAGCAGTATCTCCAATTCAATAGCCAATCCTATCCAATGTTAATAAGGTTGCATTTGCTACAGGAGTTTTTCTGAGATACTGCCATTTCAGAGATCGTCTCTTGCCTATTGCCGCTTGGGCTCTAGGGTTGCGTCGATATTACGCACGTAAATAAACGCGACGAGCGCGTGGATTCAAATAAAACGGCTTGGTCCGTCCTGTTGAGTTTGCTTGTGGTGGCTCGCAGTGCATACGGTCGAGGCACGCACACATGCAAGCCGCGCGATATACCTTAGTTTGAAGACGATATACCGTAAAACGGGATGAATAGAGTGATGAATAAGGATACAACCTAAAATAAGGCGTAACTTGTTACAAATAAGAACAAGTATTAAATGATAATAAAGTTAGGTTCTATTGGATTTTTTTCAGTTGTATAATTAGTAACATATCGCCACTACTTTGAAAAATCCTCGTATCTCACATTTCGTGATGTATGATTTTAAACTTATTTCAATTCAAATTTAAGTTTAAAATCGCCCATCACGAAATATGTGATAAGAGGTTTTTTCAAAGTAGTAACGATATGCTTCATTTTACGTTGTGTCCATATTCACCCCTCTGCCATGCTAACACAAAATACAGTATCTGAGACAAAACTTCTGTAGCAAATTTAACCTTATTACTAACGGTTTAGGGTTGAATCTGCTTTGGCCATTAAATCTGAGATACTGCTTTTTTGCTTAGGAGGGCAGCCCTATTCAACCCGTTTTACGATACTGTTTATAGTATACCATAAGCCAGTCAACATTCCCTCTTTTTTGCTGAGACTAATTTTCCATCTCTTTGCAGATATCCTGGGTGAAGCGTCGAGAAGACGAGCTTCATCTCCTGTCCTTCGGCCGCCATACCTACTCGGCGGACTCTCGCTATTCTCTCGCATTTGAGCATCCAAATGATTGGCGTCTCCTCATACAGTACGTGAGTGAGCGAGATGAGGGATCCTATGAGTGTCAGATTTCTACACACCCGCCGTTAGTGCGAAGAGTGCAGTTGACTGTAGTTGGTAAGTAATTATAAAAATTTAAAACAAATCTGTTACGTGATGGGTTTACATTTGTGGCGTCTAATTGCCGGAATGATCTCCCTCCCCCTATTTGTCTAGGAGGTACACTTTTAAGCGTAAACTTGAGAGCTATTTTGTTGAAACTCCAGAAATCATAACCCCAATGCAGCACTTACAAACAATAATATTTTTGCCCTCCTTAGAAAAAAAAAGTGTTATGTCCCATAGTACCGCGTGAGTAATTAGTGACCTTATTTCTTAAGATGTGAGGTTAAATTTGCATTGACTATTAAATTGCGCATGTGTCCTTTTTATTTAGAAAGGCAGATTTCAACCTGTTGTTTTTAAAATTATTCATTCATTTTTAGTTTTATCAGTATTTATAGAATAAAATATCTATTCATTTAAAGGTACAACTTGGAATGAATAGGTACTTGGTTCTCTCGCTGAAACTGAACGAAGTGACGTCTTTTCGATATTTTTTTATTTGTGTTTATCGCAGCTGTATTCTAGATTTGTCTTCTCAGCTTCGCAGCTGTATTCTAGATCTTCGTCTCTACAGTGTAAAAAACTGAACGTCTTTAAAACTAACTTATTAATATTATACATCCAAAGAAAACTATATTAAATAAAGTTTCGATACGTTCTCCTACAGAAACCGTGTCTTCTAGATAACATAAAAATTTACATGTGTTTATGACTTATTATTAAGTTATTTAAGCATCTAGTTTAACTGTAATTATGTTTAAAGTATTTTTAATCCAAGATGACGCACCCCACTAACTTATTTTACGTTTACTTACGCTATTTAAGTGCTATGTCAAATAAAATTAAGCGTGTCATCAAAACACTTCAAAAACACTTTGGAGATCAATAAATAACAATTTAAAGATATATATGCTAAGAATGCTGTGCTTACCCGCGTTGCACATTCCTACAATAGTCGCTTTAACAGTGTTGATCAGTTTATAGGCACAAAGAATACTTTTATGGCAAATATAAGAAGCTCAATTCTCGAAAGAGACGCACATTAAACACACTCACTCACACACACACACATACACACACTTACAAACACCCACACACACACACACACACGCGCACGTGCCCTAACAATTTATGTATATACATTTATACACCACGTACACAACTGCACACTAACGTTGTGAACTGTTCTTCTGCTCTTAATACATAAAGTATAAACTGTGGTAACCTATAATTCGCCCTAAGACTGAATCTGTGTAAAATTCATTATAATTAGATAAGGCTGGTTAGTTTCCTAAATAAATAAATAAAAGAGTTATAAATTTTCCAGTCCAGGGCCTCTATTCAGGTGCGTAAAAACGATATCGTGTTTGTCACGTTTAAGAATCGTTTATGTCACAGTCGCCAAAACGTTGACAATACGGAAACAGGTCAAAAACGATATCGTTATTACCTTGTAGAATTCCAGTCCAGGCAGTTTTAACATTTACATTTTTCATAGATTGTGTAGGTACGTTTAAACAATTTCATTCTTGGAGCACAATGGAATTATCCCCTTGGGTTACTCATATCTGGTATAATATTAAGCACACTTCGCATAAACACTTACTCGAATAATATTTTTTCGTAAAGATATACTTGGCGTACTTCATATACATAACTATTACCCACCTTACCCATGTTATACATTTTGCAGAAAACTTTTACCGGGTTTTATTTAGCATAATTAATAAATAAAATAAATAACTAAATATCAGGGGACAATCTCTCACAAATTTACCTAGTCCCAAACTAAGCTCTAGGCTTGTACTACGTGTACTAGACAACTTTAAACATACTTATTTAGAGAAATATATACTTAAATACTTGAAGCGTGAATAAATCTGAAACCTTGATTAAGTTTAAATTGTTTTACAACGTAAATGTCATTTCGTAAATAGACATTATTTTTTCTTGTTGCAGTGCCCTTGCAGGATTTTGTTGAACCAGGTTACCTACTGTCCCTATTTTAAAACCTCATGTACATACATAAAGCAATAAACTTGACGACATGGTAGGCTAGTTGGAAGTAGTCCTGGGTTTAAATCCCGGTATGGGCAGATATTTGTGTGATGAGCGCGAATACTTTTTCCTGAGTCTTGGATGTTTTCTATTTATTTAAGTATGTATTTCTTTATATAAGTATGTTTATCGTTGTCTAGTACCCATAGTACAAGCCTAGAGCTTAGTTTGGGACTACATCAATTTGTGTGAGATTGTCCCCTGATATTTATGTTTATATAATTCAATGAATGTGATTATGACTAATCAATGTCAACTACAAAAAATATTCAAATTAACCAAAACTATTCCTTGCTATCTCGTAAAGTAAAAGTTTTTTGCCAAAGGGTTTAATCCTAAAGTTGCATACCAAGCTCTTGCAAATTGACTAAACACTAAGGTTTTTATTTAAATAGGAACGAAAAGTTAATGGCATTTATTCTAAGACAACTTCAGTGTTGAGTTTCCTCAAACAGAGGAACGTGTAATTGAGAACCGAGAGAGGATTATGTACGGATTGAGTCTCCTGACCTTGCCTTGCAAACTTGCTACGCAAATACTTATCCTCTTTAGCGAAATCTGCCATTCAATAGCCTAGCAATATAAAACCTACTAGTGTTTAACATAAGGTCGGCTGTGCTTTACGATCTATTAAAGATGTGACCCTCTTGCTTCGGAAACTACCACAGCAGTATTTGCTTCAATTCTATTCAATTTCTCTATTTCTGGTGACCCTTTCCTATGAATAGAATGGAAATTCAATGGATTTACAACTTAAGAAGAATGAAATAGTGCTGTGATTCCAAGTAAAAGCCAGATGTTTGTCAAATTTAATATTAGTTTATGACAAAGAACATGAAAGCTTGACCAGCGGACGATGTTTGCTCAAATCCGATGAATAGGTAATTTTCCTCGATTCAAAATGTACGACGAAATAATTCTATTGTGAAATAACAGGAAATAAAATCCAGTAAATATAATATTCAAATAGTTGTCGTATCGCAAATCCAACGTACGGTTTCCCAATTGCTTTATTTGCCGAACAAGGGAATACTCGCGAGTTGGAGCGGCTGATGGTCACCGCTGGCTATGGACACTTAAAACCACTAATGCGTTGCCGGTCTCGAAGAAATGACACCCTTATTAAAAAGCCTCATACACTACAATACAATACAAATAAACTTTACTAGCGACCCGCCCTTGCTTCGTTTCGGATTAAAGTATTGTAAATATAAACCTTCCTCTTCAATCACTCTATCTATTAAAAAAACCGCATCAAAATCCGTTGCGTAGTTTTAAAGATTTAAGCATACATAGGGATATAGGGAGAGAAAAAGCGACTTTGTTTTATACTATGTAGTGATTGAACACCACATACAATAACAGTATGAAAAGTAAAATAGAGTGTGGTTGCCGGGTTAGAATAGTGCCACTCCAAGTCTTCCCGTGGATATCATAAGAGGTGACTAAGGGAATAAGGGCTTGTATACGTAGTAGTAGTCGGCGATGGGCTTGCAACCTGCCACTAATACACTAGTAAACTTCCTGGCCTGATTGTACAAAAGTGGTTACAAAATTATAAACAAGTATTTTTAGAGTTGTTGGTATTTCTATAGCTCTCCCTTACCCCACTTTAGGAATGAAGGCGTGATGTTATGTATGTATAAATACATCATTTTCTGACATCTATCATTTTTCTAGATTTTTAAAAAGGTCATTTATATTAACCATAGATTACGTTAGGTTTATTAAATTACGATTTTAAGAGAAATAATCATTTTCAGAAATAAAATAAAACGAAAAAGTCGGGAAACGAAACATTCAAACTAAAGATAAAGTAGGTTACCATTAAAATACTTTTTCGTTCAAGCACATGCAGACACAAAAAAATACAGTATTTATTTAACTATACATCTTTATTTTCGGGAATTTTGGCAACGCACATAATGCCAAGCTTGGCACACAAGCGGAACATGTACAAGATAATTATATGACGCACAGTATCGTTTTCTCATGCATGTAAATGATCTCGTAAAGCTCATATAAAACTTGCAACTATTATGGCACCCGCAGTTTTTTTTCTGTTTATGATACGGCAAAGATACCGCTTTGCATTTTATTGACGTTTTGGTATAAATATTGAACTTTAAGTAATTATTTGGATACTAACCGATAATTCCCGAGAAAGGGCGATAAAGGCGGATTTTAAGTCCACGTATACTGTACATATTTAATTAATTTACACATACACAAACTCTCAATCACACACACACACAAACATACACACTAGCACACACACACACATACACACATTTGGTTTAAGAAATAATTAAAATATGTAAGTGTATATTGAGACAATGATTTAATGAGTTTATTGACGTTATATGAAGTATAGCGGGTGGTAGGACCTTGTGCAGGGTCCGTCCGGATCGCTACCTCCATCTTATCCGATAACCTACCGCCAAACAGTAGTGTTCGCATTGTTGTGTTCCGGTTTGGGGATAAGACAGCCGGTGAAATAACTAGCATAGAGGCATTCCATCTTAGTCCTCAGGGTTGGCAACGCATTCGCAGTCTTAAGATTGCAGTCTTGTGAATGCGAATGTCTATGGGTCACAGTCTCCACTTACCATCAGGTGGCCTGTGTGCTCGTTTGCCTTCTCAATGCCATAAAAAAAAAAATATTCATTAAATTATTTATCTCATAGACGACTGACGCTTTCATTTTCTGTAAATAATGTTTTAACATAAAACGAATAAGCGAATGAATAACACAACACAGCTTATACATCTTACTAATATCCTCAAATAACCTTAAGCAAAGGTCTTTTATACACAAATTGTTCGTTCATATATCAAGGGTATACCCAAAATTACAGGCCCAATTTCTTTGTTTACTTACGACCGCAAAGCTATCCAAAAATAGTAAAGCTAAGGTTGTATAAATACTGTTATGGCGTTTGGGCGAAATTCGAAGAAAAAGGTTGCAATAAACGTAAAAACAAAGTGCGTTTCGGTTGTGTTGTGATAAGGCGAATATTTCCAAAATATCGAGTGAAATGGAGAAACAAATAGAGGGATAGATTGGCGGGTGTTTATGGATTGTGTGTATGTACGTTAATGGGCCATTTTTTATTTTGTTGTACCATTTTTAATAGTTTATTGTACTAAAAGTAAAAGTAATATAAACGCGAACTTACCTCTTAAAAGATCTCTTTCGGGTTACATTTGAACGAATGAGAATACAATAATTAAGTAATGATATTTTTAGAGACATAGGAATACTGATATTTTATTTTGATGCTTCTGATTGATCCAGTTTCAAAGGAAGGACCAAATTTAATGCTATCAGACCACTCCAATAGTCTATAAGAATCAAACTCCAGTGACATTTCTATTAAGAGTTGAAAGCGCGTCATAGGAATTGATAGCATAAGCTATGACGTCATATCTTGCTTCTTTTTAGGGTTCCGTAGCCAAATGGCAAAAAACGGAACCCTTATAGATTCGTCATATCTGTCTGTCTGTCCGTCCGTATGTCACAGTCACTTTTTTCCGAAACTATAAGAACTACACTGTTGAAACTTGGTTAGTAGATGTATTCTGTGAACCGCATTAAGATTTTCACACAAAAATAGAAAAAAAAACATAAATTTTGGGGGTTCCCCATACTTAGAACTGAAACTCAAAATTTTTTTTTCATTAAACCCATACGTGTGGGGTATCTATGGATAGGTCTTCAAAAATGATATTGAGGTTACTAACATCATTTTTTTCTAAACTGAACAGTTTGCGCGAGAGACACTTATAAAGTTTTGAAATGTGTCCCCCCCCCTGTAACTTCTAAAATAAGAGAATGATAGAACTAAAAAAAATATGATATACATTGAAACATCCACAATCGGCAGAGAGGCATGAGACGCTAAGAGGGTCAGCGGGTTCATAGACCTGAGGGTAAGCCACCTCGAATTTAGTATAGTAAAAAGGCGCCCTGGGCAAACTTACAACAAACAGGAATGGTTCCTTGTGGAAAGTGAAACAACTGTAGTGTTCTCCTTGGTATATATTAAACTTCATTCACATTAATTACATTATGGAAGTCCATCATTATGCACAGTAGTTCTAGGGTTTAAATACCCATAATCACAGTAACACTAGGTTAACTAGAGATACAATAAAGTCACTTATCTAGGGTGCAGTATGTATGATGTCAGGTGTGTGAAAGGTGAAGTTGAATGGCAAGCGAAGACCCAAACGCTAGGCGGTAGGCATAGAGGTGCACCACTGCACCATGTTTCCCTAGGCCGCAACACGTGGCAGGCAGGCCACGCGCGCAAAGTCGAGTCTGAAGCGCCCTTCTCAGTCAAATCCGGTAAGTTGAACTACATATAAAAAAAAAAAAAAACCCAGCAACAAGAATTGCAGTTGTAAATAAAAGAACATTAAAAGCTAACCTATCAGCCCTGGCCAGAGGAAAAGATAAGCACTTACCACTAAGTGGGTTTTATGTAGATTTATAACGTGAGGCTAGTTGTGACCGGCTAACGCACGGTGCCCCCTTACGACGTGGCGCTGGCTGAAAGTAAACGTAGCTTGTTAGAGTAAGGTTAAGACGGTTGTTTTTGCCGACAGCAACGTGGCTCTTATGATACTCACATTATTCAGGCACGCATATTGAGTAATGAACCTGTTTTACAAGGCAGGAGTCAGCGCTTGGGATCCGGACGGCTGTGTTTAGCTATAACAAAAGAGTTCACGTGATTCGACAAGTCAAGTATAAAATACACCTTTAACAGACGCGACGCGGGAATTACTTACGCTCAATGCTCGTTATTAATACAGGGCTTTATTGCCCATTTTGTTAGCGTGATGCAGATACATTCACTGCCACGACGCATCAATCTGTCAACATGTAATTTGCCTGAAACAAGAGGTAAATTGGAATAACAACAAATACGATTTGGGCACGATGGGAAGATGCATCGAATAAACATCGAAACTCACCACTATAAGTCCATTTGTAAAGGTTTATTAAATTAGTATTAGGAAGGCGATGCTGCCATTTCCACGAGCACAATCCGAATCAGAGACAATAGAACGAGGCTATATGAGGTGGCGATTTCATTACGTCATATCGGACTCGGGTTTAGTTTCACTTTTAAATGCTGACAAGACTCGTTCCCTGTTTTAACGATTTAAACATCAAAACAAATCTAAATCAATCCAAAAGGATAACTCTAAAGAGGCTCCATGAATCCTGAAACAATTTAATTTTACATGCCAAAAAGTATCGAACGATCCGAGTCATAGATCATAAGTCAAAGCGCAGGAGTAGTGAAACGTAACGCACGCTCACGCTTGACCGAAATATCGAGATACTCCGTCACGCTCATTCCCCTTTCGTAATTAAGGCGAAGGAAAAGGTCAGAACTATGTGAATTCGATCCTCGATTTTGGTGCAGAGGTCCGCCAGCGGTAGGGTTGCTATAAGAAAAATATGTGCAAAAAAAAACGGGTGTTACAACATTACCATGCAAACTTCCACCAAAAATTGGTTTGAGCGAGATCTAGTAAGTAGTTTTTTTTAATACGTCATAAAAACATTGATCAAAGCTACAACGAACTTTTATATTATGTTACTTGCTGCCGCTTTTTTTTTAGGGTTCCGTAGTCAAACTAGGAACCCTTATAGTTTCGCCATGTCCGTCCATCCGTCCGTCCGCAGCCTAGCGCAGAGACTAAGTAGGTACTAGAAAGTTGTAATTTGGATGAATATACGACACGTATTGGTCACGCCAACGAAATGGTTTAATAAAAAGTTGAAAATCAATTTTTGGTAGGGTACCTCCCCTACACGTAACGTGGGAATGTATTTTTTTTTCTCGTCTACCCTATAGTGTGGGGTGTCGTTGGATAGGTCTTTTAAAAATACTGTGGGTTTGTTGAAACAATTTTTTGATCAAGGGATCCGTTTATGATTTATTAAGCTTTAAAGCGCAATTTTTTGTAAGAGTCGAATGCCTAGCATAGAGTCATTCTATCTTAATCCTCACGGTGGCAATGCATATACGGTCTTAGGATTGTAGTAGTTTACAGATCCTTATTACCATCAGGTGGCCTGTATGCTGATTTGTCTTCTCATTGCCCTAAAGTAGGGGGCTGCATACTAGGTTCGTACGGAACCGTACGTGTGGTCACACTTGGCTTGATTTTTCAACTTAAGTAACCAATGACATTTGCAACGCTAAGACGAATCTAACGATACTCAGCTAGAAATTGGGCCATGCGTTCAGACTCTACGACGGAATAAAGAAACATATATAAATAACGAACCCATTATCAATAGTTTACTTTCGTCATGATAATAACACATTAGCAGATAATGACAAATTTGATAATTTGTATAAAATTGGTCGCTAACAATTATGTAAGTATTGGTTACGATCGTTAGTTGGTTATTATTATTGTTGTAATAAGCGAAGTATTTCCCGAATTGTTTCTCAATTAGAATTAAATGTCCTTAGGAAATTACCGTGTAGTTTATTTATAAATATGAATACAGAAAAAAGGGTGTTCTCAATGCTCTCCATACAATGTAGAATTGAAACAGGAAATGCCTAGGTTTTTGTTTTTAGTTTCAAATGAAAGACGATTGTTTGTCTGTGGTAATGTAATTTCTTTCTCGTAATGCAGGTAAAATTAAGGGAAGTCCTGTTAAATGCATTTTGCTTTGACTTTAGATTTTGTTATTTTTTATATATATTTATATAATGCTAGGTTAAGTTTTATCATTGTCATAAGCAATATTTTTCAAAAATGTCTGACTGTTGAGTTTTTCATGGCGCTTCTTCTCAGCTGTGGTGTCTTTGAAGCGATAGTAGAGTTTTGACGTGTAAAAGTGCCCGTGCGGCCTACTTACTGAATAAACAACTTTTATCTTATTTATCCTTTTAATGCTAGATATCGTGGAACGCTTCCAGCTCAGCATGTTGCTGGTTTTAAAGCCAGCGCTGGTCTTATACCAGGACTTCTATTCTACTGCGTTATAACGATATTGTATTTGACGTGTTTTAGAATCGTTTACGATTCGGTCGCCATTATTGTAAATGACATAAGAGTTATCAAAACGTTGACAATACGGAAACACGTCAAAGACGATATCGTTATTACCGTGTAGAATCCCAGCCCAGTACCAAATACTTACAACACACAACGTTTATTTTTAACCAACTTCAAAAAAAGGAGGACATTCTCAATTCTATATTCCCCGGTTGCACAAAGACCGCTGCAGCTGGGCTGATATGAAAATATTTTTTTGTTCGATTGGTTATACTTTTAGTTGGTCCCATTTCCAGCACGTCAAGATCTGATGATGGGATCTTAGAGAAATCGAAAGAACTCCTCAAATATTACAGGAATATATATACGTGGACGACATAACAGTATAGTCTGATCACTAAAACTTATGAAATAAAAGAAAAGTTAGAAAAAAAAAAACCATCTTCGAAAAGCAATAAATAACTTCTTTTAAAACGATAGGTGTTCAGTCCAACTGAAGTCGGCGTCCTACTATATTTTTAACCAAAAGCCGAATTCAATTGGATTGATCTTACGTATCATATTGAAAGAAGTAATTTCTTGCTTTTTGAAGACGGTTTTTAGGTCGTAAAAACATTTATTTTATTAACTTTTAAATACGTTATCCTATCAAACTGAGGCTTTAAAACTGTATCTTTGTCCACAGTACCAAAAGTGGAGATCGTCGACGAACGAGGCCGGCTGTTGCAAGACAAGTTCTACAAGGAAGGCTCCATCATTGAGCTTCGTTGTGTGGTCAGCGAGGTTCCTCAGCCAGCGAGGCAGGTTAATTGGAAGCATGGGTCAAGAATGCTCAACTACGATACGAAGAGAGGAGGAATCAGGTCAGTTATTGTTCAGCAACGAATAAATAAAGCCGTAAGGCTGGGCGCGTATAGTCGACTACGTAACTAAGAGATGTTTTTTAGTTTTGGACCTTATTAAAATGCAAAAGGGTGAAAAATTGGATGCAGCTCTTTTTAGTCGACGTATTGTAGAATAATACCTCTAATATCTTTAAAGAATTGTCCGCTCTTTTTTATCGTTCCGTAGTCAAACTAGGAACGCTATTTGTTTCGCCATGTCCATCCGCAGCCTAGCTCAGAAACTGTTAGTAGTAGAAAGCTGTAATTTGGCATGAATAAACATATTAGTCACGCTAACAAAGTGGTAAAATAAAGTCATGAAAAAAGTTTTTTAGTGTACCTTCCCTACACGTAACGTGGGGATGTATTCTTTTTTCTCGTCTACCCCATAGTATGGGGTGTCGTTTGAAAAATATTATGGGTTTGTGTAATATTTTTTTTTTGATTAAGTAATCCGTTTATGAAATATTAAGCTTTAAAGCGCAAATTTTTGTTAGTCTCGAGAGTCCCCCGCCCCTACAGCCAGGAACACAATTTGGAGCCAAATTTGTACAAATACTATAAAGCCTGGCACCAAACTTGTTCATCAAGCTTGAAACGTTAATTTACTCGAAGGGTTATGATTGTTAACTAGTAAAGGTCAACTGTAGCCACTACTTGGTGACAGAATTAACCCAAGAAACTCGAACTACGAGTTTAAACCACGGCCAAACAGTATTTGATTTTGATGGAGTTACATTGGGGCTCTCGAAATTACAATGTTATAAGCGCAGTAATACTGAGCTAGTGGCAAAAAAACCGGCTAAGTGCAAGACCATTAGGTATTTATAACAACAGCAAAACAATCATGTCTGTTGTATGCGAGCCCCTTAAATATTTATTTTATTCTGTTTTTTAGTATTTGTTGTTATAGCGGTAACATAAATACATCACCTGTGAAAATTTAAATTGTCTAACTATCCCGGTTCCTTAGATACAGCCTGGTGCAGACGAACAGACAGGCGGACGGACGGACATCGGAGTCTTAGTGATAGGGTTCCCGTGTTTCCCTTTGGGTACGCAACACTAAAAATTACTAGAAAATTGAAAAATGTAGTATAGGAGAGCGGGGCTGAAAGTGCATGGGGTAAGTCGTTCTGATGATAATAGAAAAGCAAGTAAAAAACGAAGCAATTTGTATGATGTTTGACGCGTAACGTTATGAAATTATGCCGTTGCAGGAGCCGTTTAAGTTGCTTCCATTATGGTATAATAGTAGTTATGGAAAAAAAAAACTAAATCGACGGAACAAAGAACCTCACAAAACAATACCTTTTTGCCTTTGATTATTTGTTAGCTGAGTTGATAGTGCACACAAAATAAATACATATTTTGACCAACAACAAAATACTCCTTTAGCGTGTGTGAACTGAGTTTTTTTTAAGGATAAGTTTGTATTTCAAAAGGATGGAACAACCACCCCATAGAGCGGTTAGTTGTTCCGTTCCGATCGATCTCATCAAAAATCATTTTATTGGAAAACTGTTTAACGATGTACAAAATAATATCATTATTCAGAAGCTCCAATGATCTTTATTTAAATGTGTGTGTAAGCCACAATACATACACTATTTTCATAGCTTCATTTTGTGTTTTATGAAAATCGGCACTTTCAGCCCCGCTTTCCCCATACTAAGACCAAAAATTTCAGAACTCATGCCTGATATCATTTATTTATCTCCGTCAACTATTTTAGAGCCATCTTGTTAGTGTGTCACCTTAAGAACCTCCTTATTCTCCCTTATCGCCACAAATTGAAAACACCCTATCATAATACTTTTTAGTCCTAAACAGGCTTTAATGACTTGTTCAGCCGCTATCACTTCAATGACTTTCAATTCACATAGCTCTGCCTTCCAGCTAAGCTGTAAACAATAAACAGCATCAAAAATTCAATAACCAAAGCTGTTTTCATTGTCTTCTGTTAGTAATAAGGTTGATATTGCTACATGAGTTTTATCTAAGATACTGTCAGCCTTAGGATGCTCTGGCACAATTTTTGCTCCGAAACCCGTTATGAATGTGTCATAAAGATTATTTCAGTGTAATCTGAATAACAGTATTGTTCAATAATATGTGTATATCCAAGATAAACCCTGATTCCGTTTCCAGTGGCTTGACCTATAACTCTTCTTTGCCAAGAGCTCCATGTCGTGTCAGTTTTACATGAAAATCAGGAATACTGGCACTCAATATGTTAAATCCGATACCGGCGCCCCAGGCGTCTCCATTGTCGTTGCAGTGACAAAAGCAGAACAAAGGTAAAAGCCTACACAGATCTCGAGTATGACAGTCAAGATAAAAGTTGTAAAAGAATTAATATAAGAAGAAAGAATTAATGGAGTTAATACAAAATCCACTGGAGCTTAGTTTAACTAGTAAAGATGTACAAAGCGAGAAAAAAGGCCAGGAATTACCGTCAAAAGACAAAACAGAAGAAACCTACTTAATTGAACGTGTCTGACCTTTGTTGCTTGCCTTAAGAGGCCGTACACGAAATTTTGGTGGTTTTGCTTCTTTTTGAGATTTTACAGTTAAAATACTGCTATTCTATAAGTTTGAATGCACATCATGAAATATCATTTCAGTTCTGATCGAATAAATGACTTACAAATGAATGAGGTACTTTTTCAGATTTGTCGAGTATTATAATGTGAGATTTAGGTTATTTTAAAACACTATTATGTTGCTATTTATTTTTTATTTTTTTGATGCTTTTTTAAAGTAATGGATTGATTTTGAACTGAACTTTATTACTGTTGTTTTAATTTTATGAACGATAGTTTTAAGTAGTCTTAATAAAAAACAGTGTTTTGCCCATTTTCTGTAAAACTTTACCAAGTTAATCATTTTTTTACACAAAAAAAATATATGAAGGTGGTAAAAAGTAATTCATACATTTTTTAGATAAATTTTTCAGCAATAAATTATAATTTTTTCATACCTTTTAGACGTCAAAACGATTCGTGAATATGCGATATTCTAAACCTCTTACAGCAAAATTCACAAAACAGTCCCCGGTTTCAGGTCAATGAATCAGTATCAAATAATAAAAAAAAAAAAAGTAGCTCATACATTCGTTAGAAGTGGAAATTATATTTCGTGTTGCGCATTAGAATTTGTAGAAGTAAAGTATTTCAACAGTAAAATCACGTCTGTAAAATCAGGAAAATCGGCGAAATCGGCAAAATTTCGTGTACGGCCTCTTAACGTGTATTGATTAAACGGTGTTCTTTATTTAACCACTTGTAATAATAAATACTTATTATCACGTTTCATGGCCAAAGATAATTTTAGATGTAATATTGAGTCTTGAATTTTTGAATTTGTAATTTAAACCAATCATTATTACTTCACTTGTACATAGTGATTTTTTATAGTGTTGGCAATTATTATAGTAACAGTACTACTTCATCCTTTAAACTTAAATGTCTATCCAAAATAATAGTTTTGTTTTAATGTTTTTTGATTGAAAGAAAGTTGATTTTACACTTAACTTTAATAATTTTCACGCTTCAGTGCACATCTAATTACCAACTTAAATGGAAGATGTATTGCAAACTGCACACTTCAATGAGCACCTCTGTATAAGTCAGTGCAGCCATTGTTTCTGCACAAATGGCAGCAACTGCATTGTTCGAACTGAAGATGTAACTGACATGTTTGCTGCGAGCGTCCGGGGATGTGTTCTTTCTACTCGGCGTATTATGCGTTTTATAATACGTGAACAAAGGAGTAGTGGTGGTATAGTGTATTCTCCGTATGATTCGCTTTTACTTAGTTAAAAAAAACAGCTTACACATTTTTATTTTCCCTCTAAGTAATTATCGAGTTTCGCTATCTTTGCTATGCAAAATTCAATTTTCTTTTTAGTTCTTTCTTAATTCCTCCCGTGTGGATGCCGGGTTAGAATAGTGCTACTCCATGTCTTCCCGTGGATGTTGTAAGAGGCGACTAAGGGAATAAGGGCTTGTAGTACTGTTAGGCGATGGGCTTGCAACCTGTCACTAATACACTAGTAATTTTCTTGGCCTGATTGTGCAAATTTGTGGATATAGAATTATATACAAGTCTTTTTAGATTTGTTGGTATTTCTGTAGCTCTGCCTACCCCACTCTGGGAATGAAGGCGTGAAGTTATGTATGTTATTTCTTAATTTTAATAGCAAAATTAAAATACTTTGTAGTGTACCTTTTGAAATATCAACTTAAATAATATTATTCCGTTTTTTTATTTACAATAATACTGAGAGATTTCCCAAGCAAGAAAATGCCTGATGATAATTTTGCGTTTCAATGTGGTATCAACTTTATGATATTGGTAAGTTAGTTATGACATTATGAGTGATGTAAATATACTTAAACAAATATTTTTATTCGCAAGAAAATTAAACAGTTACAAAAGTAAAATAATTTGCGGGTGGTAGGACCTTGTGCAGGGTCCATCCGGATCGCTACCACCATCTTATCCACCGACAAACAGCAGTGGTCGTATTGTTGTGTTCCGGTTTGGGGATAAGACAGCCGGTGAAATAACTAGCATAGAGGCATTCCATCTTAGTCCTCAGGGTTGGCAACGCATTTGCAGTCTTAGGATTGCAGTCTTGTGAATGCGAATGACTATGGTTCACAGTTTCCACTCAACATCAGGTAGCCTGTGTGCTTGTTTGCCTACTAAAGGCCACAAAAAAAAAACTTAAATGTTTAAAAGGCCACATGTCATATTATAGTTAAGTAGGTAGTGTTCTGCGATCGGGATCTCAAAAACCGTAGCGCCTCTGTGTCTGTTCTTTGGCTATATTAAACGTGATCACACTTCTATAAGTTTGCTAAACGTAAAAACTAGATTAGAAACCAAAACCATCGATAGCTGTATTTTTCTAAAGATGATAATTTTTTCGAATTTTTTGGTTGAAACCATACATACAACCTTTAACGATGATTTTTGATTAAATAGTTGAGTATTTCGGATCCTTTAATTGCATAACCAATGTTTCATTTCACAAACATATCATTTTGACAACCCGCGTTTTGTTTCCAAAACTGTAAATGATTCTTTATTTATTTCATGAACATCGTGTAGAACTCAAGAGGTTAGGTTCGGTTAGTTTCATAAAAATCCTGAAATATCTGCAGTTACACAAAAAAAGCGGGTTTGCAAATGAATAGGTTGCGAAACGATGCATTTGTCAAAGATTTGTCGGCGAAAAGGCAGAGAACCTGAGTATTTATAACTGGTTAACCATTTTTAGGGTTCCGTAGCCAAATGGCAAAAAACGGAACCCTTATAGATTCGTCATGTCTGTCCGTCTGTCCGTCCGTATGTCACAGCCACTTTATTCCGTAACTATAAGAGCTATACTGTGGAAACTTGGTAAGTAGATGTATTCGGTGAACCGCATTAAGATTTTCATACAAAAATAGAAAAAAAACAATAAATTTTTGGGGTTCCCCATACTTAGAACTGAAACTCGAAAATTTTTTTTTCATCAAACTCATACGTGTGGGGTATCTATGGATAGGTATTCAAAAATGATATTGAGGTTTCTATTATAATTTTTTTCTAAACTGAATAGTTTGCGCGAGAGACGCTTCCAAAGTGGAAAAATGTGTGTCCCCCCCCCCGTAACTTCTAAAATAAGGGAATGATAAATGTAAAAATAATATATGATGTACATTACCATGCAAACTTCCACCGAAAATTGGTTTGAACGAGATCTAGTAAGTAGTTTTTTTTTAATACGTCATAAAAACATTGATCAAAGCTACAACGAACTTTTATATTATGTTACTTGCTGCTACGGAACCCTTCATGGGCGAGTCCGACTCGCACTTGGCCGCTTTTTTTTATAGATGTTGTGGTTTTAAAGTAAGTGGAAATTATTTGAATTTGATGTTGCCATCAAGGTGTGCGCAAACTATCTCTACTAACGTTCTTCGCGCTTGAAGTAAATAAAGCCATGCCTTTTTATTTGTGTGTGTGTGTGTGACATCCTAATATGTGGCATCTTCCAATTACCTATGCTTTATTTTATTATTATTTATTTATTTAAACTATTATTGAAAAATCCACAAAGTATGTACTAATAGAGGACCAGTCCACCAGTAGGCCAAACAGAAACAATATAAGGTTGGTGCTGAGAAGGTTACAGTAAAAAATTAAAAATTACACGATTCAACTAATAATAAATACGAGAACAAATACTCTTAATGAGACAAGGTAATTACGTGTTTATCTACTATTATTATCAAAATATCTGTCAACGATCAAATTGTTAGCGTAATAAATGCCTTCATAGAACAGTAGTCTCTTGCGGAACACTCAATTTTAGTTTCTTGTTAAGATCCCAAAAGATAATTATAATAACCGCTTTATATTCGGAACTGAACAAACAGTTTTCATTGTGCTAGCCTATGGAACCCTGTTCGCTTAACTTATCTAAAATTAAATTTATGGGGTGCTAACTGCCTTCATTTTCTGTTTGGATTGCTTTCAAGATTTATTAAGGGTCATACAAATTACTTGAGTTGGGTGCCTGAAACTGTAAGACTGACAAATGTAAGCTTTTTATTTAGATTTTGGAGTCCATTTAGTAAATTAATAAAACACAAAGACATGTTGGAACAATTTTAAAGAATGGACGTGAATTTTGCCGTGCCGAGCTTTTTTATTGTCTGTCCAACCCGAGTCAGTGTTTTTTGCAAGGTATTGCGAGAAAATATTTGTCGTTAGGATTATTTTATAAAGCAAGCTGTTGCCGGGAACTTCATCCACGTATAAGTCGTAAATCGATCTTTCCTCGAAAAACATCCTATTTTCCGAGATGACCTTCCTCGGGACTAAAGCTATCTTTATACCAAATCCCATCGCATTTGGTTAATATAGCACATAGAATACAAACAAACGTTATTTTATTTACGAAGAATACTTGAGAATTGACAAATGTAAACTACCTACTTTAGTTTTAGCTGTACCTTGGCAAAATTGTTTAGTCCTAACTAAAAAAAAAAACACCAAGAAAAAACAAGAGTAATTATCCTCTCCGGCAGTTGGTGAAAGCTGACAGGTTCGAAGAAAATCCCCGTTATAATGGCGACCGCTTCTACTTCTATCTCTACAATGCTCCAAACAATGTTCATGAAATATAAATAAATAAATTTCAGGGAATAATGTCACATTGACTTAGTCCCAAACTTTACGCTTGTACTTTGGGTACTAGATAACGATAAACATACTTGTATATAATAAATACTTACATAGGTTGCATCCAAGACTCAGGAACAAATGGTCGCTCTGATCACAAAAATACCTGCCCTTACCGCAATTTGAACCCGTACAACAACCTTTGAAGGCAGGATCACTAACAAGTAGGCTGAATACTACCAGCATAAACTAGTTATCTTAAAAAAAAACGCGTCTAAAAAGGTTTATCTGTTACCTACAATGCCACATACAGACACACAAATATGCACATACACAAAAAAAATGTAGAAAACCCCCTCTTTTTTGTCAAGGGGTAAAAAAAATGTCGTCGGTCTAGATGTGATACCTCGTAACTATTTTTTTTTGGTAAAACGAGATTTTGATGCAGAAGGTTTTCTGCATCATGCAGGTTAGACCGACGATATTTGAAATAGCATTTGTACAGGATTCTGCATAGCGCACTGCCGCTGTCCTTAAATGTATTCCATTTCTGTAGGTCTACTTGAATCAAATGGGTTATAAAACAGCTTGATTTATTCGTTTACAGAATTTAATTAACACCATCTCGAGATTTATTTCATTTGCTGTAGGCTTTAGGAAACATAATTTCCCTTTAGCTTTTACATATATAATAAAGATAAGGTTTTCAGGATATCATTAAGATATTTTGGGGATGAACAAACTTGGACTCATAGTTGTACCTTGGGATACTTTGTGTTGCTCTATTGTTAGATATGTTTCTTACAATTATAGAATACTCCTCTTAGGATAATCTTCAGATTGCGAATGTTTATGGGTCACAGAATCTATTCCACTCACCATATCTACTACAAACTACATAATACGGCAGAACTAAGAAAAGTCGTTTCGGTAGTTCCATTTAATTCATGTAACAATAATGTAAACAACCATTTTACCTCCCAAGAGACTAGGGACTCAGAGAAAGAGGGGTGTTATTAATTTAATGTGTATATTTGTGTCTGTCTGTGGTATCGCTGCTCCCAAACGGATGAACCGATTTTGAGGGGGATATTTTTAAACAAAAGCTAGTGTTATTATCACTACGGTTTATAAGTATTCATGAAAATCTGCCGTAGTAAACATATTACTATCAGCTCTGAAAGAAGAGGTCATGAAGGAGTTTTATGTATTTAATACTTATTTAAAGGCCTATTTAATGCGAAACTAATTTTTATTCAAAAATCCAACACGATTCCTTTGGCTCATGCAGAGGTAAACAACATTTATTGTCGTCTAACGCTGTCGATAAGTCAATCCAGCCGCAAAGGCCTATTACGTCAGTCCCCTGTCACAAGGTCGGACGGTCAAACCGACCCGTTAAAGGGCAAGCCAGGGGTGGCCAAGTGGGTGATTATGGTTTATTGTGTCTATAGACCCCTTGATAGAGTCGTTTCGGTCATGTTTGCTGAATTGTTGTAGCTCGTAAAGGCCGTTTGACCGTTTTTCTTAAAATATATGGGACTTTAAGAAATAGTTTTGCTATATTTATGTAGAATTTTCTTAAGTTGAGTGCGTGAGCCTTTGAGAAAAAGCGTCGGTGACTGACTTAGCTTGTCGACTCGTGATCGTAAGATACCAAGGTTGAACTCCAGCGTGTCTTCCTGTGGATGTCGTAAGAGGCGACTAATTAATTAGAAGCTTATAGTACTGTTATGCGATGGGCTTGCAACCTGTCACTAAACCTCTTGGCCTGATTGTGCAAAATGTAAAATTATTCTGTAGCTCTGCCTACCTCAGTCTGGGGTAAAGGTGTGATGTTATGTATGTACGTAGGTACTACTGTACCCAGTGCTCCTATGGTTCATTAAATGAAATAACTAGTCTAACTGCATCGTCAAAAAGAAACGAAAAATGGCAAAGGCAAAACGTCGTGAGAAACTGCACATTGCACATTTGAGCAGCTGACTGTGATTGAGTAATTGTATTTATTAAGTAACATCATCCGCTCAAATACGTTTTGCTGGCCACAAGTTTCCCCAGATAATTACAACTGTGACCGATTAATATTTAATTGTTGATTAATTAATAGTATTCCGGACACTGAACACATCAACCATTGATTGAACCCAAACTGAATTACATTGAAAATAGTGAGTTAATTTATAATTGTTTTATTAATTGTCTGATATGAACAAGTGGGAATCCGTGACAGCTATAAAGGTACATGTTGCAAAAGAAAATCCTTCTTTAGTGACAAATCAAATTGTTAACTTTTGTAAAAGAAAGAAATAACATTATGTTAATTTAAAACAAACATGATTCTAAAAGTAAATGAATAACTTTAAAAGATAAACAAAAAACACCTGATCATCGATTACTCTACTCAAATATTTAACGGAGACAGATGACTATTAGCTTTATTAAAACCTTATTTAATTTTTCATTGTAAAGTTTAAAAGTAAAACGGGTATCTATTATTTTATCGAAACACCTTTGATATTATGATGACGATGGTGATGATCATCATAATGATAATGAAAATGATTATGACGATGATTACAGTTATGATGATGATAGTGATAAAAATGATGACCAGGACGATAATAACGATGATGAGTAGCTGCAATGACATGAAATTTCCTCTATTGGGATTAAAATCCTGATTCAAGCTATATTAGTATAGATAAAAATCTTAGTAAAGCACCTTTTGCATGTAGTTGTGTTTAAAATTAATATGGAAGTTACGTCTTTCAAATATAGAATCTCGAACGGTCTATACAGATGTGTTACAGCCATACGTTATTCTGGGCAAGTTTTAAGGAAGGAAGGATCGATAAATAAGATGTCGACATAAATGTTTCTTTTTACTCTGCTACTCCTAAAATAAAAAAAGTACACGTCCAAAATTGACGGATGTCATTTAGTCATAGTCTTAAAAAGATTAATCAATCACAATATCTTCTATGAATCAGAAAACTGATTTGAGTCATATTAAATAATTTAAGAATGAACCGTTGACTACTACTGTGGATGTTGAGAGAAATTTTGTAAATTAAACTATAAATATTCATCTAAAATATGGAAAAAAACATTCATAGTTTACTATGAAAACCCTTTTCAAATAAAAAAAGAACATATGTTTATTGTTTTTATTTTAAAAATGTAGAGAGAATAAACAATATGTGTTAATTAAGTACTTGTAATGTAACTTACTTTTAAGTATTTCCGTACTTTATGTTTGAAAAAATTAGCTTCTGCTGGAGTTTCTTGGCGCTTCTTCTCCGCAATGATGGTCTTTTCTGATGCGCTAGTAAATTCACTTCATTATATTACTTACGTGTAAAAGAGCCCCATGGGGGCCTATTTACTTAATAAACATTTTGATTGGTTTTGTTTGAATGTTGAATAAAACCCTGGTCTTGGCAGTAACATTGATATAATTTCTTGTCGCAAAAATATTTTGCTATATCACTTTAGTATTCAAGCCCCGAGTTAGCACACGTTTGGTTCCAACTAAATACACGTGCTGTTCTTGAGTCTTTTAGCATGAACAAAATGTGTCTAAACAAAAATAAATTTTCCGAGTTAAATATTTGCTACTTGACATTGTAACGTGTGGTAACTTTACTGGTTTGTTTTATTGTGGTAAGTTTTATTCATTTTATGTTATATGTTACGTACATTGCTGTGTGTTCTGTATGTTCCCCCGTGTGGATACCAGGTTAGAATAGTGCCACTCCAAGTCTTCCCGTGGATGTCGTAAGAGGCGACTAACGGAATAAGGGCTCGTAGTTCTGTTAAGCAATAGCCTTGCAATACACTGGTAAACATCTTGGCCTGATTGTGCAAAATGTGGTCACAGAATTATCAACAAGTTTTTTAGAGTTGTTGGTAATTCTGTAGCTCTGCCTACACCACTGTAGGAAGAAGGCGTGGTATGGTGATGATGATGAACATAAATTTCTAAGGTAGTAAGTCCAAACCAGCTGTGAATTTGAACAGGCGAGTAACACTATCAAATAATCCGTCGATTCTAGAGATATCCTTAAATGAAACATCGTAGCTTATATTCTGATCAGCCTTGTCGACGGCATTTTCAACTGAACACAGTACGAATATTATTTTCGCGAAGGTAAACGATACCCTTATCACGTAGACAGGTTATTAAATTTATTTTAGCATGGGTCGGAGTAAATACAGTCTTTCATGATTCATAATTATTTGTGCCTAGCTTTTTAGGACCCACGCAATTTCTATTCTTTGTATAAAGCCGTACCTTTAGTGATTACAAAATAAATGAAAGGAATATTAATAGCCTCAACGACATTTAAAGTTCTGATACGAAAATGATCCTTTGAAGCTAAAGATGCGAGATTATAATATTAATGACCCAGACAATTCCTTCTTTTTGTACAGTGATACAGAGCACATAGGTATAAAAACATAAATAAATAAATAAACAAATACATATCAGGGAACGATGTCACACAAATTGACCTAGTCCCAAACTAAGCTCTTGGCTTGTACTATGGGTACTAGACAACGATAAACATACTTATATAGAGAAATAAACAAAACAACAACATCAAAGACTCAAGAACAACTATTCGCATTCATCACACAAATATCTGCCCTTACCGGGATTTGTACTCAGGGCCGCTGGCTTCATAGACTAAGGTCTAGTCTGATAAATTAAAGTAATTTAAATTTACCTTAATAAGGTGGTAAGAAATGATACCTGAGTAAAAAAATATTACGTATATATTTAACAAAATTTAAGTACTAAAATAAAAAGTCCATTATGGCCAATAAAGAAAAAAAAGTATTATACCTGTTACTGTAAATGTACCTTATATAAAGAATATGTTTAAGACCCAGGACCGCTGGCTTCGGAGGCAGGGTCACTCACAACTAGGCCAACGTGTGTCAGACATACTGTTGTTTTTTTTAATCAATACAGTTGTGCCTTTTCTACGAAAATTTAAGTCGATTACTTGGTCGAATATCACTCAAACTTTTTCAAGTATCTAGCCGGATTGAAACAAGCTACCAACAGACGTAGTATCTTGTTCGTTTTAAACTTTTTTGATGCTCGCACATACGAAACGTCGAGCCATACAATAATGTTTCACACGATTAAGTCCTGTTTTAGTTTTATAACAGTATGTAGACATAGTACATATATAAAACACATACATAAATCTGCATAGTCACGCCTTTATTCCCAGAGGGAGTTGCGCAGAGATACAGAAATACAAACAAGTCTAAAAAAGACTTCTTGGTTATTCTGTAACCACATTTGCATAATCAGGCTAAAATTTTGCAGTGTATTAATGAAGTGTAAATTGGTTCAGAAAGTTTGTTCGTCTCCGGCCCTTTACGAATTTCTGTTGGGTACACTACACAATTCCAAAGAGTCATACTTCCAAATTTTCATAATTCCGAAGGCGTTTTTTTAATAGAAGACTTTATTTTTTGATATCGTTTATAAATCAAACCTAACCGAACCTGCGTATAGCAACTAAATTATGCATTTTATTTAAAATAGCTCCAACGTAACATAGCTTTCGATGTAATGAAAATTCGGGATAATGAGTATTCGGGTGTTCCTATTTCTGTTATCTACTTAGTTCCGTTTGGACTCTAGGGTTGCATCGATACTTTATACGTACGCAATCAAACGCGGGTAACGGCGCGGCCCCGACTTAACCGACTTGATCCGTCCTGTTGAGTCTGCTTGTGGTGGCTCACGCCGTGTACAGTTGAGGCACGCACACATGCAAGCAAGCGGTATAAATTAGTTTGAAGACGAGCTACTGCGGAACTATTCTCCAAAGTAAAACCATTTTGCCTTTATAAATATATAATTAATATCAGGGGACAATCTCACACAAATTGACCTAGTAACAAACTAAGCTCTAGGCTTGTAATATGGGTACTAGACAACGATAAACATACTTAAATAGAGAAATACATACTTAAATATATATAGAAAACATCCAAGGCTCAGGAACAAGTATTCGCGCACATCACACAAATATCTGTCCTTACCGGGATTTGAACCCAGGACCGCTGGCTTCGGAGGCAGAGTCACTCCCAACTCGGCCAACGTGTCGTCCCTTTGACCGTTATTATTATAGTATTGTCAAACGTTACTATAGCTCTTATTTATTTGACAGTAATGGCGGGCGAGTTAAAAACAATGCAATGAAATGTCAAAGGCAATATGGTTTTACCGATTAGAATAGAGGCCCTGTTTCTGATACAAGGTAGGTAAGGTAACTTTTAAGCCATTCATTATATTAATACAGCTTTTTATCTTGTATTCTTAACCCTTAATTTGAAAGTAACCAATATACTTGATATAACATAATGTTCACTTTCTGTATTTTTTTAATTGATATTTTTTATGCTGGTTCAAAATCAAATAGGGTTAGAATTCACGCCTTTTTTAAGTTTTGCCAAATTAAGGGTTAAGCAAAAAGTCGAGTGAAGTCTGTAATGTTGCCACTATTGTGTAAAATTCAATACGTTAACACATTAAATGTAATGGCTTGCTACATTTATGTTTCATATCAGTCTATATAAATCGAAATGTCGAAATCATTCAACTGCGGTATAAATATCACTTGGACTTATCCGTAAAATAAAGTTAATAATTGCTTAAATGTACATTAAAGGGATCATTTTGTTATTTTTCTTTCAAACGGTCAAACCGGGTCATTCTCAAGTGAATTCTGTCAGTTCAGCGACCACCCCTGATCAAATTGCATCGATATCGGGAGATGTCACGGATGCTGCGTACGTCGAATTCGCATTTGCCATAACATCAGCCAGAACAAGATTTGTTCGTAGAAACACAAGGTCCCCGGGTTCTACGCTAGTTGATCCTCATGACAGTGGAAGACAAACCCCCCGTATATGTAGTGGGGAATCAACTACCCCTTTTTTTTGAGTGGTCAAAGTCACCTTGGGAAACGCTCGATCAATGTACGTTACGAATAGTGATTTGTTTAAAGGAGCGTCCTCACTGAGAGCATTCGGTTGTAATATTCGAATGGTGTGGACGTTGAGCCGAGCGTTACTGTACCACTTGAATATTCGACGCCGATTGCTCATTACACACGAATGCTCTCAGTGAGGACACTCCTTTAAAAATTTAAGAATAATATTTAACGGAATAAATAAGTTGTACTGTTATAATTATTGTTTTATTTTTTAAACCTAGATTATGTAGAACTAAAACTGCGACTAGCCGCAACGCCAATTTTTATATATTGTTTCGCCATGTCCGTCCGTCCGTCCGCGCAGACTCTTAGTACTAGAACGCTGTAATGTACATGAATGTATAATTATATCAGATATGCCAATAAAACGGTACAATAAAATGTAAAAAAAAATGTTTTTGGGGTACCTCCCCTACACGTAACGTGGGGATATATTTTTCTCGTCTACCCCACAGTGTGGGGTATCGTTGGATAAGTCGTTTAAAAATATTACGGGTTTTAACAGTTTTTCGATTAAATAATCCGTTTATGAAATATTAAGCTTTAAAGCGCAAATTTTTGTTAGACACAAGTATCGTGCCCCCCCACCCCCCCTCCAACAACCAAAATTACAAATACTAAAAATCTGTAAAAAAACAGAAATTAAAGAGCATAATAAATAATTTTAAAGGAAAACTATCACGACTAAGTAGAGTCATCATTGGTTCTTGAGATATACAGGCGATTAAAGTGTTTATACCTACTAAAAACATCTAAGACGGCACCAATTGACTTTAAATATAAAATTAGTTATTACTTGTTGATTTTTATGTTTGTAGTATTTAACGGCTTCGGAACCCTATACCGAGCATGGTCCGACATGCTCTGGCCCGGTTTTTTCCTAATTATCGAAATCTCGCTCACGACACAGGCCCGATTTAGTATAGTCCCATTGATATTCTTAACCTAACAATCACTTCAATTATCTGATAAGATCACTGTAACCTTAAATATCTTGTAATGTAAACTGTCTGGGAAATTAATAAAAAAAATAACTTACTTACTTTACTTATATTTTTTAGGAATTATGTCGGTTAAGCAGTACTCAATAAACGTATACCAATTTTATTGTTGTTATACCGTTTGTTATTTTACCAGATGAAGAATATGTTCCATGATGTTTTATCAAATATTATTATCCCATGTGGAATTTTTATATCAAAAATGTTATCATATCGAGTATTACACGCCCTGTTCCAACCGTAGAGAATGGGTATTGTTTTAAGCTATCGCCTTCCTCAAACATGTAATAGGAATGGACAAAAAAAAACAAGATGGTTGTATCCTTTTTATTATCCCGCATAAGGAAAGCTAAGGAAAATTTGCCCATACTGCCAAGTCTAACGAAAATATTGACAGCTGACAGACATAAACCGTCGATTTCCTAAGGTTGCGCGTTGATTTTATTATAATTTCTGTATTTTCCCTTGTGCTTATTACTTATTATGACATATTATTGTTTTCGACATACTTACTTTTGTTTGGACACAGTGGAACTACCAACTTATACAATGCCTAGGATTTTTTTATATTTAAGGTACCGTGTGGTTGTCGGGTTAGAATAGTGCCGCTCCATGTCTTCCCGTGGATGCCGTAAGAGGCGACTAAGGGAATAAGGGCTTGTAGTACTGTTAGGCGATGGACTTGCAACCTGTCACTAATACACTAATAAACTTCTTGGCCTGATTATGCAAAATGTGGTTACAGAATTAGGCTTGTTGTTATGTTTGTATGTATGTATGTATGACTATATTTTGTAACCACTTAATCAATAAAAATGTATATTAGTGACAAACTGACTTAATTATATGAAATCATTTGAACAAAAACGGATAGCGACGAAAACAAGAAAGTGTCAAAACGAACTATGTCAACTCAGATATACGACGAAAATGGAAGCAATCCATTCCTTTTTAACGTACAAACGGTTCCATATTAACTCATATACAATTTTAATTTAGTTTTTTTTTTATAATACCGCTTTGTGATCATAAACATCATTTTTCAGAAAATTGTTTCTTAGAATATTATTCATTATAATTTTGTAGTACTACTAGTATTACTCATAATATGCAGTACTTCGATTTTTATACTCATAATGTGGCCAAGATTGTATGCGGACCTATAATTTTTTTTCGAAGATTTTTTTCTTTATAAACTTATATGATAGTATTATTTGTACAGTTATAATTAGTAGTTAGTTAGTTTTTCTGGGCAGATAAAAAAAAACCTCGAAGGCCAAGGCGCCAAAATAAAACATTTGCTTGCTCTGGACACAAGATAACCCTAACCTAACCCAGTTATAAGTATTTTCTGCATAGTGACTTTTATATTTAAACAGTTTAGGAATAAACAAGGGTATCTTTAAAAATGTTTATAACATTAATTTTTATTGCAAGAAATCGTTATATTGATAAAAAATATAAATTTAAATAATAGTAATAGAAGTACATATATTTAATGACATTATACATATCAATGATTTGGAGTTGCGATAGTTATTAACTAAAAATAGATATAAGTAATGACCATTAGGAAATTAATTATTATAAGAAACATTTTCGAACTTCCAAAAATTTACTTTGCAATTTTATATGAATTTTGTCGCACCCCGTACAAACTCCTTTAATTCAATGCAATTGAACGTCATGCATAGCTCCAAAGCAAGGTAAACACTAGCTATGTGAGTAACCACATGCGAGTTATGTCCGTGTGAAATAGCCATTCCAACAATAGATGGGTCTTGATTTACAGACAACGTAAATCTACTGAATGCTCTAACTGAGCCACATACAGAAGCTTTATACTGTATCGTGTCGAGATCGATGTATGTGTGCAGCTGATTTGTGCGTTCGAGTAGTTCTGTTAGGCATATCGTTTAATTGCAGTGGCAGTATTGTTATGTTGGCCATAGTGAAATTGCTTATTTGAAAATAACTGTAGTCGCAATGAAGTTTATATACTTGCAGATTTATTGTTTTCAAACTTTGACAGCAGACAATCTTACTTCAAGAGGCCAGTGGGACTACGCAAGATGTATTCGACAATGGCTAGCCATTATGTTTCGATTGAAAAATATAGAATTGACGCAAGTACGTGACTATCTCGGTGGCTTACGTCAATTCCATACATCTTTCTATAGATACATAAACGGTAGCCATCGTCGAATGCATCTTATATAGCCTCACTGGGCCTGTTTTTAACTCGGTTAAACCATATTGAGATTGACGAATTATACTTTTTTTTTAAACTCAACCTTAGTTCATGTAAATAAGAGCTATCGTAATGATGTCATTATGGAAGCATGTCAAAGGTAATATGGTTTTATCCTGGTAGAAAAGAAGCCCTGTTTTTTATTACTACAGTCCTTTTATTTGATGACACGCTAGCCTAGTTGGTAGTGACCCTGTCTTCGAACCCAGGACGGGTTCAAATTCTGGTAGGGGCAGATATTTGTGGGATGAGCACGAGTACTTGTTCCTGAATCTTGGATGTTTTCTACGTATTTAAGTATGTATTTTCTCTAAATAAGTAAGTTTATCGTGGTCTAGTACCCATAGTACAAACCTAGAGCTTAGTTTGGGACAAGGTCAATTTGTGTGACATTGTCCTGTGATAGTTTTTTATTTTTTGCAGAAATCCAACAGTTACAATTAAAACATAATTATGAAACAAGATTAGGAAACACATAACCAAATAAAGGATTTTACATAATAGTGAGAAAGTAGCTAATTTTGAAATAAATACAAACTACGAACTAAGTTACACGCACTTACACAAAAGCACATGCGCAAATAAAATATGTTTAAATAAATAAATGAATAACGATAGACCTAGTCCCAAACTAAGCTCTAGACTTGTAATATGGGTACTAGACAACGATAAACTTACTTATACTTAAATACATAGCAAAACTCAAGACTTAGGAACAAATACTCGTGCTCATCACACGAATATCTACTCTTACCGGGATTTGAACCAAGGACCGCAAGCTTCATAGGCAGGGTCGCTACCAACCAACTAGGCCAAAGTGTCGTCAAAAAACAACAAAATTACTGCTAATTATTTACTAGCCTTTTATCACTTTCCTTATTCCTTATCCTACCTAATTTTTATTTGTCCATACTAATATTATAAATGCAAAAGTGTGTTTGTTTGAAAATTGGACAAAGTTTAAAGTGATAATCGATATCCTGAAATACTTGCAGTTACAGAAAAAAAAGCGGGTTGGCCAATTAATAGGTTGCGAAACGATGCATTTGTCAAAGATTTGTCGGCAATAAGGGAGAGAACCGTTATAAGGACACTTGGGACTCCAAAATTCAAAAAGTATATTTTTTCCAGTGTGAAGACCGAGGCGACTGCCAACGGCGCCCTCTCTCGGCTGTACATAGCCAACGCGAACCGGCAGGACTCCGGTAATTACACCTGCTCGCTCGCCGACGTCGCCGCTTCGGCTGTTTCCGTGCACGTGCTCAGAGGTAAGAAAACCGGTTTTACTGGCAAACCAGTAAGTCAAAAATCTGGTTTGTAGAAGCCGATGAATGTAAGGTCCGGTTAGTAAAAACCGGTTAGTTAAAAAACCGGTTGTCAAAAAACCGGTTATTAAAAACCAGTTACACAAAAATCCGGTTATTAACAAAAAAATGTGTTCTTTGCGATTTACCAAATAATTTAAAGGCTCCATTTGTGACAATACTTAAAAAGCTTTTAGCCGAGCGACGAAGCAGTTGACTTATACGATAACAGGTCAAAAGCAATATGTTTTTCTCACTATAGAATAGAGAATTCGTTAATGAACTGATAAGTTCTTTATCTAGATAGAAAAATACAGGGTATTTTTTTTAATAGGTGCACCAATTTTAAAATTTGCTTCGCTATTGTTAATCAATAACACATGTTGTGTTATTTTTACTCTAGCTTAAAAATATTAGAGATATTGCCGATTCAATGATTCCACTAACAACGATATTCATGGACCCTCTAATGCAGGGGTGCGAGGAGAGGGGAGTGTTGCTAAGTAAGTTAATAAATGTTTTTTTTTTTTTAATTTAGAATATCAGTAGGAGAGGGGCTTGTTGTCTGAAAAGCTGTACATGAAATTTTAAATTTCGAATATCAATTCAGTGTATCGCATACCTACAGCTTGACAACCCATGTCATCATTTCTAGTATGACTTTATGTCCACACGAGAAGGAAAAGAGAGATAATTTGCAACAAAAAAACTTTTTTTTAACTCGTTTTACTGTCGTAATATATTATATTAACGATACAAAATCATATGTTAAAATTTGTGCACTGATAAAAATATACCCTGTATAACTCGCTGATTTGTATTTCGTCATAGAACTTGTGAGAGAGAATAAAGCACTAGTCCCACCAAGGGCGAGGAAGCTATTAGCTATCGAATATTCTCAAGAAACGAAAAAAGATATAGATCCCATGTCGGAGAAAGAGAGACATGCATAGTTGATCGCTGACTGTTCACACTGCCGGTGAGAACTCTCTCAACAACAAAAGACAATAGATCTCGTGTAAACAAAAGAGACACATATAGAGACACTTCTCGCTCATCGTCGGTGGTGGGACCTAAACCTTTGTTTAATTTAACATTTTGGCAAACGTCAGTTTATTCATGATTATTGCACTCCCTTTCACGCTCTGCATTCATCTCAACTACATGACATATACATGTAGTTAATTTTGCTCATCAAATACGTGGTACCCACAAATAGGCCAGACGTTTCTAACCAGACAAAAAGTCCCAATACACATACATAACATCACGCCTTCATTCCCAGAGTGGGGTAGGCAGAGCTACAGATGTACCAACAACTCTAAAAAGATTTGTTGATAAATCTGTAACCACATTTTGCAAAATCAGGCCAAGATTTTTACTACTGTATTAGTGACAGATTGCAATGCATCGCCTAACAGTACTAAAAGCCCTTATTCGCCTCTTACGACATCTACGGGAAGACCATGGAGTGGCACTATTCTAACCCGGCAACCACACAGGGTTCCTAAAATCTTAATAATCCTATAAAAATATTTCCTATAAACCACTACAGTGAGTATGTTGTTGTTGTTTTTACGAAGCAGATTAAAGTATTACATTATATAAACACCGCACAATTTACCATACAGGTAGTCCTTTGCCCAGAGGCTCTATCAACTTCGTAAAACACGGACTTTGACATGTCACCGTATTGTTTTTAACTCGGCCGCCATAAGTAAATAAGAGCTATAAAAACGTTGACAATACGGAAACACGTCAAAAACAGGTAAGTTTTACCGTATTGAATTTCAGCCTAGCACGAGCAGGCTAAACAGATCACCGAGCAGTAGCAATTGTACAAACACTGTTCAATCGCCTATATGGTCACTTTGACCTTATCCGTGCGTTAGCGAGAGCGTCGGTAGGTGATGCCCTAGACACGCATACAGTGATCAGGTTCTCCATGAACTGAATAAGGGCCAAATTAAAAAAAAGTGTTGAAGAATGTAGAGGCAGCGAAATAAATAAAATTATCACGGGACAATGTCTCACAAATTTACCTAGTCCCAAACTAAGCTCTATGCTTGTAGGATACTAGACAACGATAAACTTACTTATATAGAGAAATGTATAATTAAATACATAGAAAACATCCAAGACTCGGGAACAAATATTCGTGCTCGTCACACAAATATCTGCCCTTATCGGGATTTGAACCCGGGACCGCTACCTTTGAAGACGACCAACTAGACCAATGTGTCGTCAAAAAGTTGTATGTTTAGACTGATGCATCTGGCGTTCCGTTTTCTGCCTACCCCATTGGGAGACGGGTGTGAACGTATGTATGCAGATGTAGAACGTATTTAAGAGCTTTGAAATCCTGTCTAATCCAACGCTTCTTCTTTTACTAAATGGAACTTGACAAGGTATAAAATTATCTCGATATGGCTGTCATCCATTATCCACATCTACAATAACCCAGCACAATATTTAGCCAACGAAAATAGGTTACATAAAAAATGCCTGTTCTTAGTGAAACAAATAAAAATTAACACTATGGAGCAACATCAAAAGACAATTGGAATTACATTGTTTTTCGATTACTAATTCCGTAGTTCAAACAAACATTGCAATAAAAAATACTGTGTGACCGGCAAAAAGATCTAAGAACGAAGAAATCAACTTAATTCATGAAATTAAATGTATAGGAAATAATCAATATAAAACCCATTTTGTAGCTGATAAATGCATTGAAATTTTACCCGCACTTAAAGGAAGGATCAAGAACGCCAAGTCCTCTGTAATCCCCACAATAGAAACGAAACAGAAAAGAACAATCAATACCAATACAAAAACCTTTTGAATCCACACTCAACGTCTAAAGCCCTATCGACATCCTGTCTCAGACATTTTGCGAAAGTATTTCGCCTTAGCCCGCAATGTCAACTTGCATTTGAGAAAACAAAAACACTTGTGAAAATACTTATGCAAGCCGCAGTCGCTCTCGGGATTTGATTGGCGATTTTAGTAGCACAGTCCCACCTAAACGTGATTCAAGAATATTTTTCGGGGACTATCGTATTTGATACTTACGTCAGGGTAGAAATTTTAATGACGTTATTACGTCGGGTTTTTGGCTCGAGAAATGTTCTTTCGTTTGACATTTTGGCATGATTTTTGTTGGGTTACGAATTTTATAGGTTTTATTTCACGAAGTTGCTCCAAAGTGCTTAGTATTCAGTATAATTATGTTACATCTTAGTATCTCAGATTGGCTTTAAAGTAATTTGACCAAATTTTACTATTTTGCTCGAAATATTACCGATTCAAAAAACGCGTGCGACCCATAGACTTAATAATTCTTGTAGTTGGTTCAGTATTATTATCTTCTAATATTGAACGTTCTAAAATCTTTGGTCTACAAGGATAAACTATTTATAATTGTTAGATATAAAAAATATCCCACCTCACCATAGTCCTAAAATTGAAATGCCTAAAGTTTTTAAGCTTAAATTTATATCATCTACAATTTATCAGTTGAAAACAAAAAGACAAAATTGCTTTTAGATAATTTTATTCGTAACAAAATTTCGACTCAACAATAATCTGAAAGCAATTTAGACCAAAAACATACTATAGTTAGAGAAAACGTTGATGCGAAAAGTTGGGTGCGCTTCAATCAGTGTAAATAAATACTTTTTGTATAATTTCATTTAACTAACTGTGAAATGCAAATTAGTATAACAACCATTTGTGTAATATTCATAATTGGGATAATGCCATTTGACATACTATACATTAAGTACCACTACTATCGCTACCACCATCTTATCCATTAACCACCCGCCAAGCAACAGTGTTCGCATTGTTGTGTTCCGGTGTGGGGATAAGACAACCGGTGAAATTACTAGCAATAGAGGCATTTCGTCTTAGTCCTCAGGGTTGGCAACGCATTCAAGGTCATAGGATTGCAGTTTTAAGATTTTGAGAATTCAAATGTCTATGGGTCTCAGATTCCACTTCCCATCAGGTGGCCTGAGTGCTCGTGTGCCTTCTCCTTATATATAAAAACATTTTCAATAATGATCAGGTCATATCAATTTTAATGTTTCAATCAAGGTCATGTAAACCAATCTGCTAAATTAGGTTCATCTCACATTTACTTATAGGTTAGGTTAGTTTAGAGTTGCGTCAAGGCGCGAAGCGCCCTAACTATGCGACTTGTTCGTAAAATTATTTTTAAGTTACTATTATACTATGTAAAAGTATTATTCATTCATTCAGCGTTATTATATGAAACATACGTTATGTATTTAAATATTATACAAAATTACTATTATACTATTAGTGCATTATGCACTTCGTTATTATACACACTCATAATTATGGTTCGAGGCGTTATTCATTATATGTGTATGCATTTTAATATTATACACTTTATCATTATACAAATTACTGTTATATAAAATGAAAATTAGATCATTTGTTTTTATAGTAAACATTACACACCCCGAAAAGTTATGTGGCAAAACAAAAAGACGCAAAAAGTTAGATAATCCAATATAGAGTCAGTGTAAAATCTATAGCAGGGACTCCATAAGGTCTCGCACTGACTTGGGTCGACACGAGGTCGTCAATTAGCCTCCCGATTCAGCAGGTTTTTACTTGAGTAATACAAAACATAAAAGGAACTGTAAAGTCTAGATGATAAGGTTGCAATTACAATATCAGTAAAATAGGTATTGGGTCTTACGAAGACGAAATTCGAAATGACGAATTGTGTCGTTTTGAAAATTGCGAGGCTGTTATTTAGTGAGACTTCATTTGTCAGAAATCGGAGACAAGCGCTTTTGTTGCTTGGCCGTACGAGCCCATATTGGCACGAAAAAAAATATTTGCCTGAAATTTTCTCCTACTGACGATTTGTAAAATGTCAAAGAAATGGTACATTTTGATACAAGTCCGGAAAGTATGTCATTTTACACGAGTGTCGAGTGTGTGTTGTGCCCGAGCTGCAAGCGAGGGACAAGACTCGGAACGACTTAAAAAGACAGTTCCGCACGTGTATCAACGATGTTTTTAATACATTTGCGAAAAATATCAATTAATATAAAAAAAAAAAACACTTAATAAATTATTATAAGTGACAGTTTTACTTTTAAGTGACACAGACTTTATAAAATGGCCACGGTTGTGACCATTCAGCCAAAAAAAAATTGTCACATAGAAATTTAATTACCTATATTTAAAAAACAAAAAATAGTCCTTTATTAAACAGCGGTAATGCATAAAGGTGGATTCACATTACGCCGTGCTGGCGGTGGGCCGGTTTCGGCATGGTGTAATGTTAATCCACCTTAATACTCAACTATCCGATCATTCGTAATACTAATTCAGATTCAGCCATCTTGATGAGAGCTGTTTTTTTTTTTTAAACATTACCTAGGTGTTTGTAAGTATGTATTGAATTTGAATATTTAAAACTATATTACCTATGTATAGTTTCAATGCTAAATGACGTAATCAAAAAGTGGTTGAACATACAACTCTTTGGTTGGATGTACGGCTTGGAAGATGACACAAAATTATATTTAAAAAAAATGGAAAACTATAACGCACTAGTGCGTAATATCCAACTTTTTGCACGATTGTATATCGTATACGAAAAGTACTACTTTTTGAGCAACTGTGGTAAAAAAGTCATTATTTAATTGCCAGAACTTAGTAGTTCTGGCAATAGTAGTTATGCAGATCTTGCTTGAACAGATTATGTTGTAGTCCGGTTCATCCCTCTACCGAATTATTAAATTCATATTCAATTTTGTATTTTTACTATAGAACTTCATAACAGAGTATGTTAAGAGGATTGTGAAGCGATGCCTAAATCGCGTAGCTGTCAAAAATAATCCATACAAATGTAGCTCCGGGCGATAACGTTTCTCACCCCCTTAATCTAATCCGATTTCTATGATTTTTGAATATATTGTAGATATTTAAAAAATCTAGGTCTGTACGTTTCCGCTTTTTTGTTGTTTTGTTTTTTATTTTTTTCTTTCCTTTTAATATTTTCTTGAAAAAGAAAACCTACAGACCTAGTTTTTCATAATATCTACAACATATTCAAAAATCGTTACAATCGGACAACGTTTAAGGGAAGAAAAACGTTATCGCATTTTGTATGATTTTTTTTTTGCTTCACAGTCCTCATAAGAAAATCTTGGTTCATAAAATTACATTTTTACAGCTAGAAAATGTAAATCATCAACATAAATTTAGTAATATTATTATTATTAATCGTACCAAAACGATATTCTGGGCTGTTACAAATAAATATCTTACATTGAATGCTAAACACAAACAGACAGACGCGAAAAGCGACATTGTTTTATAAGTAAGTAAGATAGGCAGTTAACAGTTTAAGTGGTGGTAGGACCTTGTGCAGAGTCCAGGTTATAAGCATTCCCTCTTAGTAAAGTCGGCATCGGTTGCAGTCTTATGATTAATGTCTTGAGAATCCAAATGTCTATAGGTCTCAGATCCTACTTACAATCAGGCTATTGGGTATGGTAATATCATAATTTCAAAACAAGATATTCGCGAAACATGATATTCGCAAAACATAATATTCACAAAACATTATTATTATCAATAAGACAGTATCGACGGAGCTCCGCCTCCGCGGAGCTCATATTTCTAGGTGGTTTGGTCCTCCGGGCCTGCTGTAAAACTAACATAACCTAAACCTATCTACGCTTCTATAACCTAACTCCACTATATTTTGCGAATATGATATTCTTCGACGTACAGACATCGGGACCGGGTGGTTTGTGTGTTCGTTTGTCTTCTCTATACTATAAAAAACAGGTACCGTGTTTTAGCGCCTTAAATTAAAAACAGGGCACGAAAACTCAGAAAACTTTGCCGTCGAAATACACGAAACAACTTCGAGAAGTCACGTATTTTATGAGGTATGTATCGTTGTGACTATTCTTATAAGAAACGTCAAAAAACTCGTAAAAAATTGTCATTGTTTGGAAGGATTTCAATGGAAAAGGGACTGTGAGGAGGAAGATTGATTTTACTTATTCCTTTTGATCGAAGCATGTCATTATATAATGGAAGGTCCCCGACGTGCTACTTGAATGGTTTACTTCCTTGTTTTTGTATTGGGTGTATTCAAAGAGAAAAAAAACCGTCCACGTGCGAATCTGAGTCTGTGCAGGGTCCGTCCGGATCGCTACCACCGTCTTATCCATTAACCACCCGCCAAGCAACAGTGTTCGCATTGTTGTGTTCCGGTGTGGGGATAAGACAACCGGTGAAATTACTAGCATAGAGACATTCCATCTTAGTCCTCAGGGTTGGCAACGCATTTGAGGTCTTGGGATTGTAGTCTTGAGAGTTCAAATGTCTATGGGTCTCAGATTCCACTTACCATCAGGTGGCCTGAGTGCTCGTGTACCTTCTCCTTAACATAAAAAAAAAATAAAAAAATCGGACTCGCGCACAAAAGGCTCCGTATCATTATCTATACGCAACATTAGCCACCTATAGTTATAACCTTTGTTTTAGTTTCAGCTGGTGTCTGTATTATCAATATCAATCTGTATTATGATCGAGAAAAAACGGCGAAAAATCGCGTTTGTTGTACGAGTATGGGAGCCTCTTAAATATTCATTTTACTCTGAATTTAGTAGGTATCTTTCATTCCGCCTAAACGTGTTTGTGCCAGGGAATGCAAATAACCGGTTAATAACCGAATTTCGTATGCAAAAGACGGTTAATAACCGGTTTTAACCGGTTATTTGCATTCCCTAGTTTGTGCTTAAACCATTACATATTAAAAAGGTTACATAAGCTTATTAAGTAAGTTAGGTTATGTTAGACTTTTGACCACAAAAAAATATCAAACAATGCGGCGGGAAGCATCTCTTTGCGAAATTAAAGTTTTTAAAATTGTATAGTTTGTCAATTATAAACTAAGCCATTTTTTGCGATTTTGCGAGAAACTCGGCTACTAACACATGTCATGTACTTCTTGGTATTGCGAACAAAAGAAACTCCTAACGTTGTAATTATGAAACGTAATTACTTAAACGGAAAACAAATTCTTATTCCATAATTACGAAACACAGAAACAAAATCCGCTTTCGTAGCCAATTACGGAAACTTAATTACGAAAATAGACTAAAGGCGTCATTCTATAATTACTACAAATCTGTCAATGTCAATCAATAACGCTTTTAGTTTTTAGTACTTAGATACTCCTATATCTTTGCTGGATGTTTCCATTACGAGGAATTTAATTCATGTCGATAAAATAAATAAACTTATTCAGAAGGATGAGAGGTCTTATCGACATTTTAACATTTACATGGTTTAGAGTTTTTAATCTATGACCAATCGCCCCGCGACACAATGTGACCTATTGCAATTGGTAGCACAGTATAAAACAGGGGGTGATTCTCTCAACACAACGCTGCGTCAATCTCAAAGGTGAAGTTTTATCCGGCAAGTTTAAGAAGTCCCGACGGAGCGTACAAGACATATTTTAGCGCGTGCCTTCTCAAGTAGAGTTCAAATTAGATTAACTATGGAATTGTTTTTAAATAATAAACATCTCGGAAATTATGCTTTATTGGACTTCATGTTATACCAAATTATATACTCCAAATAGGCTCTAGAATCGATGGTTAAAATTTGGCGGGTTACTCGTTCCCACCCTGTATAAGTATGTTTATCGTTGTCTAATACCCATAGTACAAGCCTAGAGCTTATTTTGGAAATAGGTCAATTTGTGTGAGATGGTCCCCTGATATTTATTTTTTGACGAAATCTGCAGATAATTAATTTAATAATACTATAACCCAGTTTGATCAAACAACTAACAGAACCATTAAAACTGTAAAAAGCTCCTTGAAACTCAGAAGCGCTTAAAGTTTAAGCTATTTTTTAGCGCCGTCCCACGCTACGAGTGAATTAAGTTAGACCTCGTAAATCTTGGACAATGGATAAACAGTAAAACTTAGTCTTTCACCCTTTGTTACAAAAAACTGAAATGCAGGTAACTCTTTTTTTGGAGCGGGGTTGTTTTTCTTTTAAAGAACACACATTTACTAACCAGCTTATGTAATTGTCTATGGATGAGATTCTACACGGTAAAAAGGATGCCATGGACGTGTTTTCGTATTGTCAACGTTTTGATAACTCTTATTTCTTCATCGTCATCATCAGCCGCAAAACGTCTACTGCTGGACAAAGGCCTTTTCCAAGGTTTTCCGCCACGACCGGTCCTCTGCTGCTGTCATCCAGCGGTTTCCCGCGACCTTTATGGGATCGTCGGTCGACCTTGTGGAAGCCTTGCCGACACTTCGTCTCCCGGTTCGCGGTCGCCACTCTAGCACCTTTCCGCTCCAACGGCACGAGCAATGTGCCCCGCCCACTGCCACTTAACGTTTGCAATTCGATGAGCTATGTCAGTTACTCTTATTTACTTGACATAGTAGAATTGAGGCCCAGTCAGAATGTTCAAACAGCATTTACATTCTCAATTAGGCAGCTTAACTGTAGAACTTGCTCGCTTGTTTGGGCTAGCTCGCTTAATCAACCGATCGAAAAATGGCCGATTATAAACGTAAGGGTCCTTTAGACAACGCATTCTACCACATTAAAAAAAGTTATTAACTTTTTTTGGATCAACATTGATTTCTACACGACGATGACGATCCTTAATCAAATGGAGATACTTATGCTTTGTGAGATGACATTATTATGTAAATAAAATTATTCAAATTGTATGTTTTGTAAATTGTTTTAGAGACTTCGTAGGCGTAGAATTAGTTTTCCTCTACTCCCCCTATGTGTACCTATGTAGACGATACTATAAATCACAATTTGTCAGTGTCTTCTATATATGTCAATTTTAATTGCTATTCTCTCGAAAACTGTTAAAATTTCCGGGATAAAAAGTATTCTTTGTCCTTCCCCGGGACCTTAGTTATCTCCACACCAAATTTCATCTTAATCGGTTCAGTAGTTCCTAAGTTTAGCGCGTTCAAGCAAACAAACAAATAAACTCTTCAGCTTTATACAGGGTAATTTTTTAATAGGTGCACAAGTTTAAATATTTGCTTCGCTATTGTTAATCAAACACATATGTGCTATTTTTACTCTAGCTTAAAAAATATTAGAGATAATGCCGATTCAATGATTTCACTAACTTAACGATATTCATGGACCCTCTAATGCAGGGGTGCGAGGAGAGGGGAGTGTTGTTAAGTAAGTTAATAAATGAAATTTCAAATTTAGAATATAGTAGTAGAGGGGCTTTTTGTCTGATAAGCTGTACATGACATATTAAATTTTGAATATTAATACAGTGTATTGCATACCTACAGCTTGACAACCCATGTCATCATTTCTAGTGTGACTTTGTGTCCACACGAGAAGATGAAAAAGAAATAATTTGCAACAAAAAAAAATGAGCTCATTTTACTGTCGTTCTTAATACATAATATTAACGATACAAAAACATATGTTAAAATTTGTGCAGTGATAAAAAAGTTACCTGTATTAGTAGAGATTTATTTGTAATTACAACTGGTATACATAATGGCCTATCTTTGCAAAATGTTGTGACAGAATTGTCAAGAATTATTTTTAGAGTTGTTGGTATTTCTGTAGCTCTGCCTACCCCACTCTGGCAATGAAGGCGTGATGTTATGTATGTATGTATGTATCTTTAAATTCCGGACAGCTAATTCGTCGACGAATTTAAAAGCGTGTTCTAGAATAACACCCACAAATAATAAAACGGCACGATAAACCCCTGACTAAAAATGATATTAACTTGACGCCGGTAAGTCTGCGGCTACGTAACTTTCAAACGGATTGACTGATATTAAAGCCGGATTATAAATTGAAGTTCACTTTTACTAGGACTGACGGGGCTGGCTTTTTAGTGGTGGTAAGACCGTGTGCGGGGTCCGTCCGGATCGCTACCACCATCTTATCCAATAACGTACTGCCAAGCACCAGTGTTCGTATTATTGTCTTCCGGAGTGGGGATAAGACAGCAAAAATTCAAATTCAAAATATTTATACAGTAAAAAGGCCACAGAAGGGTTCTTAACACGTCGGTTTTTTTTTTATGTCATCGAGTAGGCAAGCACACAGGCCACCTGATGGTAAGTGGAGACTGTGACCCATAGACATTTGCATTCTCAAGACAGCAATCTTAAGACTGCAAATGCGTTGCCAACCCTGAGGACTAAGATGGAATGCCTCTATGCTAGTTATTTCACCGGCTCTCTTATCCCCAAACCGGAAAACAACAATGCGAGCACTGCTGTTTGGCGGTAGGTTAATGCAGTGAGTCTACTAGCGCTTCGGACAAGACCATCATTGCGAAGAAGCGCCGCAACAAACTCCAGCAGAAGGTCATGTTTTCAATCATAAAATATACCTAATTATACTTATAGTAGAAATTTTATAAAATGTCGGAATCCCTAGTAAATTTCTTAAGTGAATTCCGACCTACATAAGATGGCAATTAGGTCGGAATTTACTTAAAAAATTTACTAGGGATTCCGACATTTTGTAAAATTTCTACTATACATGTACGTAATAAAGTAATAAATAATAATTATTAAAACTAAAATACAATCTTTACAAATGTAAGGTTACTAAATAACAAGAAACTTAAAATAATGACTAGGAGAAGCCATAACTAGAATAATTAACTGAAGAACCAGTCCTTGCAAACGTGAACAGATCGGTGATATTCTAGCATTGAGGCATTCCATCTTAGTCCTCAGGGTTGGCAACGCATTTGAGGTCTTAGGACTGTTCAAAATTCAAATGTGTATGGGTCTCAGATTCCACTTACCATCAGGTGGCCTGAGTGCTCGTGTGCCTTCTCCTTATTATTATTTTTTTCGTAAAAATGCTGCTTACTTAGACTCCACTTTTATCTGTTTATCACTAGGCCTTATCACATAAACCGTGATAACTAGACAATTGAAATTTTCAACAACAGAATAAAAAACCAAATAAAATAAATATTTAAGGGGGACTCCCATACACCACACGTGATTTTTATTCCCGTTTTTTTTACTTACGTCGGTAATTTTGAAGATGTTGATTTGCTAAAGTCAAAGTCAAAGTAGGGCTTATGTTCTTAACTCATAATTGTTTTTTAGGGTTCCGTAGTCAAACCCTTATAGTTTCGCCATGTCCGTCCGTAGCCTAGCGCAAAGACTCTTAGTACTAGAAAGCTGCTATTTGGCACGAATATGCATATTAGTCACGCTAACAAAATGGTACAATAAAATATAAAAAAAAAACTTAGGGTACCTCCCGTACACGTAACGTGGGGATGTATTTTTTCTCGTCTATCCTATACACCCCACACTATAGTGTGGGGTGTTGTTGGATAGGTCTTTCAAAAATATTACGGGTTTGTACAAACAGTAATACGTTTATGAAATATTAAGATTTAAGTTGCTGTTTTTTGTTAGACTCGAGTATCTCCTCCTCCCCCCTACAGCCAAAACTACAAATACTAAAAATCGTACAAAAATCTAAATGAAAGAACATAATATTAACGAATTTTAAAGTAAAACTATCAAGACTGAGTACACATCATTGGTTGCTGAGATACAGGCGATTAAAGTGTTTATACCTACTAAAATCATGTAAGACGGCACCAATTGACTTTAAACAGAAAATTAGTTATGACTTATTGATTTTTATGTTTGCAGTACTTAACGGCTTTGGAACCCTACCACTGAGCATGGTCCAACATGCTCTTGCCCGGTTTTTAGGGTTCTGTAGCCAAATGGCAAAAAACGGAACCCTTATAGATTCGTCATGTCTGTCTGTCTGTCCGCCCGTATGTCACAGTCACTTTTTTCCGAAACTATAAGAACTACACTGTTGAAACTTGGTAAGTAGATGTATTCTGTAAACCGCATTAAGATTTTCACACAAAAATAGAAAAAAAAAACAAAAATTTTGGGGGTTCCCCATACTTAGAACTGAAACTCAAATTGTTTTTTCATCAAACCCATACGTGTGGGGTGTCTATGGATAGGTCTTCAAAAATGATATTGAGGTTACTAACATCATTTTTTTCTAAACTGAACAGTTTGCGCGAGAGACACTTCCAAAGTGTTAAAATGTGTGTCCCCCCTGTAACTTCTAAAATAAGAGAATGATAGAACTAAAAAAAATATATGATGTACCTACATTACCATGCAAACTTCCACCGAAAATTGGTTTGAACGAGATCTAGTTAGTAGTTTTTTTTAATACGTCATAAAAACATTGATCAAAGCTACAACGAACTTTTATATTATGTTACTTGCTGCTACGGAACCCTTCATGGGCGAGTCCGACTCGCACTTGGCCGCTTTTTTATTTATATCATTTAGTTCCATAGCAGTAAGAGATATTGAGCATACAAGTCTCACCGATGCATAACAGCTATTAGATTAGCTTCAGAACATGACAAAAAGCGTTATGAATGTAAAAAACCGAACATGACAAGATCAAAACCAGGGAACTGCCCACCCATTCACCGATAAAAGCCTTTGAAAGACTAACCTCTCAATAAATTACCCCACTAAAAGAATAACCTCTTGACAAGAAATATAAGACTAAGTTATTTGTTAAAGTAACCATTCACTAGGAAAAATTTAACAGCTAAAGCACAGATAACCGTTATACATAAGCATATCGAACGGTTTTCGAAGTAAAACCCTTATTAAACCCATTTGAAACCCCTTGCATGAGATAGCGGGTTTTAAAAGCAAATCGAACGGCTTTTAAGCGATACGGCTTTTCTAAGTAAAATCCTTATAAAAACCCATTCGAAACCCCTTGAATGGGATAGCGGGCCGGTCCCTAGTCAAAATATCAGCAGGATTATACATAAAATACCTGACATCAGAAATTAATTTAAAAAAGAACACGTAGGTTATTATCCGATTCATATTACCGTGCCCTTAAAATACTCATTTCCCGCCTGAGTGGCTCCATGCTATCGAAGAATGCTAAAATAGGTCAGACGTATGAAAGACGTCAGATTGAAAATTGATTCTGCATGTACGGTCTGCATGGCCGGACGTGACGGCTGTCTTGTGATGAGCTTCCGTATTGGATCAAATGTTGGTCAAGCGTCGGAACGGGGAAATAACGTGCTTTGTTGGATGAAACATTATATTGGACATTAATATCAAATGATATGGTTGCCGGGTTAGAATAGTGCCACTCCATGTCTTCCCGTGGATGTCGTAATAGGCGACTAAGGGAATAAGGGCTTGTAGTACTGTTAGGCGATGGGCTTGCAACCTGTCACTAATACACTAGTAAACTTCTTGGCCTGATTGTGCAAAATGTGGTTACAGAATTATCAACAAGTCTTTTTAGAGTTGTTGGTATTTCTGTAGCTCTGCCTACCCCACTCTGGGAATAAAGGCGTGACTTTATGTATGTATGTATGTATCAAATTAAGCATAGAGGCATTCCATCTTAGTCCTCAGGGTTGGCAACGGTTCCCTGCCTTTTCGCCGACAAATCTTTGACAAATGCATCGTATCGCAACCTATACTTGCCAACCCACGTTTTTTTTTCTATAACTACATATATTTCAGGATTTTCATAAAACTACACGATGCAAGACAAGTATAATAAATCCAGTATTATTTACAGTTTCGGGCAAAATCGCGGGTTGTCAAATGATATGTTTGTGAAACATTGGTTATGAAATGATAGGATCCCGTTGGCAACAAATGAAACAAATGAAAGTTAGAAACAAATGAAACAAACCTTCGCGGTCACCATGTACCAATGAGTTTTTCTAACTCGAATACTTGCTTTTACGGTGTAGAAAACATCGTGATGAAACCTGCACATTTGAACAGCTGAGTGTGTAAAAGGGTAATTGCACAAAAGATCCTAAAGTGGTCGAAGTGTATCCGACAGGGCCGATCTGTAAGATAAGATAGGATCTGAGTCTTGAATATTCAAAAATGCAGTTGTATATGTATACTAGCTGTTTCCTGCGACTCTGTCCGCGTGAAAATCGTTTATTGCTATTCCCTCGGGAATTGATTATTATTCCGGAGTAAAAAGTATCCTATGTCCTTCCTCGAGACCTACGTTATCTCTATACCAAATTTACAACCCCCCTACAACCAACTTACAAACTTGACGTCTTTAAAATTATGATATTAGTATAGATTTCAGCTGAGCTTGGAACTGGGTCAATTTGTGTAAGTGGACAGTCCATTTTTTTTTAAGTTTACGAAAAGGCGAGCACACAAACCACCTGATGGAATCTGAGAACCATATGATAGACATTTATATTCTTATAATCCTAAGATCTTAAATGCGTTGCCAACCCTTAGGACTAAGATGGAATGCCTCTATGCTAGTAATTTCACCGGTTGCCTTATCCCCACACCAGGGAACACAAACGGACACTGACGGACGGACTTAAATCGGAGGCCTAGTACCTAATAGCGTCGCGTTGGCATCCTTTCGGTACGGAATCCTAAAACAAAGTAAAATAGTAATTTATAATTTATATCAGCAACGGTTTCTCACTACAGGTTAATAGGTTAATTAACTTCTACAATGAACAGTTGACTTTGTAGCGGCCTTCGCAACACTAATGAATAGTTAAGAGGTACTTAATTGAACTGCAAACAACAATGTAGTATTGAGCGGGACTATGAACCGTTTCACAATTCAATATCCAGTCAAACGTACCTATCAGATACACTTTTTTCATTTGACAAGAAAAAGAAAGTCACAGCTTTAACAGTAACAGCTAGGAAGTAATTGCAAAGCCAAAAAAAATCGAGTAAGTGCGGATCGGACTCGTACACGAAGGGTTCCGTACCATTATCTAGACAACATTTAGATACTTACCGTTTTTTTAAAAGAACTGCAAAAATTACGTTTGTTGTATGGGAGCCCCCGTTTTTTTAAAAAAAATACATAATATTTTGTGGATATTTCAAGCATCTACCTGTTGTCAGTATTAACATCGAGCAAAAAAGTTCAAATACTAAAACAGAGCCGAGATTCTACACGTTAAAAACGATATCGTATTTGACGTGTTTCCGTATTGTCAACGTTTTCATAACTCTTATGTCATTACAATAATGGCCACTATGATATAAACGATTCTAAAACACGTCAAACGCGATATCGTTATAACGCAGTTGAATAGAGGCCCAGGACTGCTAAAAAACTCGCTCTACAAAGTATAAAACAAGAAAATAATATGGTCTACTAGCTGTTTCCCGCCACTATGTCCGCGTAAAGTCGTTTATCGCTTAACAGTAAGCGATCATAATAAGCTTTAGAGCTAAGAGTATCGCGCTATTGCTATTGGTACTCCTGTACCTAGAGGGTACTATAATTATGACCATGTTATATGAGGTGGCATACGACCCCGACGGCTACCCTCTGAACTTCACTGGGAATACTTAACGATAAACGACTTCTACGCGTAGACAATAAATAGTGAATTATAAATTTTAGATGACAATATTTTCTTGTTTTTTAGGGTTCCGTAGTCAAACTAGGAACCCTTATAGTTTCGCCATCCGTTCGTTCGCAGCCTAGCGCAGAGACTTTTAGTACTAGAAAGCTGTAATTTGGCATGAATATGCATATTAGTCATTCTAACAAAGTAGTACAATAAATTACTAAAACATTTTTTTAGGGTACTCCCCTACACGTAACGTGGGGATGTTATTTTTCTCGTCTACCCTATACTGTGGGGTGTCGTTGGATAGGTCTTTCAAAACTATTACGGGTTTGTTAGAACAGTTTTTCGATATTAAGCTATTTTTTTTTGGACTCAACTTCCCCCCCCCCCCCTCTACAGCCAAAACTACGAATACTAAAAATCTGAAAAAAATCTTTAATAAAGCGCATATAGCGAATTTTAACGGAAAACTATGACGACTCAGTAGACATCATCGGTTTTTGAGATACAGGCGATTAAAGTGTCAATACCTACTGAAATCATCTAGACGGCACCAATTGACTTTAAATAGAAAATTAGTGATAAATTGACGATTTTTATGTTTGTAGCGCTTAACGGCTTCGGAACCCTACACTGAGCATGGTCCGACATGCTCTTGCCCGGTTTCATTACTTTTTAGAGCGGTTTTTTACTAGTCAGGTTTTAGTTTTTGAACTTTTTGGCTCAATGTTAATAACGAGTACAGGTAAGAGTTATTTCAATTAAACAAATATTTATGGGGGCTCCCATGGATACAACAAATGTGATTTTTTGCCGTTTTTAAAAAAAAAAAAAAACTTTATCTTCTAGTTTTTTTTGCCGGTTGTACTTTTTGTTGCACAGTCATATTTTGCTTATTGGGTCCAAACTAACGAGTTTTAACTCAACATGAGGCTGCAGTACAGTGAAGGCCCTGCTTCCACCCTGGGAATCAATCATCAGATCAGCTCTTAAATACCCTTATTATATTGCATTGTCATCGGGTATACTTAATATACCTATTAAATTATATTCGAATTCAAGCCTTATAGCATACCAGCAACTACTGACTATAACAAAAACAAGTCAAATAAATATACAAAAAAACTGGCTAAGTGCGAGTCTGACTCGTACATGAACAGTTCCGTACCACGCAAAAACACGTTTCATGTTCGGTAAAAAAATAATGGACACTTCATTACTTCATTTACATACTACTACATACATAGTTAACATCACGCCCTCATTCCCAGAGTGGGGTAGGCAGAGCTACAGAAATACTAACAACTACAAAAAGAGTTGTTGGTAATTCCGTAACCACATTTTGCACAAACAGGCTAAGATTTTTAAGACAGCCGGTGAAATAACTAGCATAGTGGTGGTAGGACCCCGTGCAGGGTCCGTCCGGATCGCTACCACCATCTTATCCATTAACCACCCGCCAAGCAACAGTGTTCGCATTGTTGTGTTCCGGTGTGGAGATAAGACAACCGGTGAAATTACTAGCATTGAGGCATTCCATCTTAGTCCTCAGGGTTGGCAACGCATTTGAGGTCTTAGGATTATAGTCTTGAGAATTCAAATGTCTATGGGTCTCAGATTCCACTTACCATCAGGTGGCCTGAGTGCTCGGGTGCCTTCTCCTTAACATAAAAAAAAAAAAAAAAAACATCTTAGTCCTCAGGGTTGGCAATGCATTTGCAGTTGTAGTAGAGAGGACAATAGAGAGATCTCTCTCCAGGCGGGTGTTATGCCTGGGGACCGAAGTCCGTTTGGATGAAATTGGAAGTGGTATATAGGTCAACCGACTGAAGAAACTTCGTTAGCGCGATGTAGCGCACTGTCAGATTTAGTTGCCTTGTCTGACGCTGGTGGCGCTAGCGAGTTGTTTGTTACAAGTTGTCACTAGATGTCGCTAGGTCGCCACACCAGCCCCCCTTTGAGACCGGAGGTTGATGGTGATGGATGACGTGCAGTCTGTGCGTTGAAAATGCCGCTTGCAAGTGCCAGTAGTAGTAGATGTCTCCAGTAGAGCTCAGAGCCGCGTTGGCGAGCGTAGCAGGAGAAGAGGAGTGGAGTGGAGTACACAGTGAGTCGTGTATTATCTGCTCCGTGAAGTACTCGTAGTAGGACGCAGTGAGTCGCGTTGCTGATTGAGAGTATTGTGCACACTGTAGACACCAGGCATGGAGATATATCAGAATGCTAGTGGTGCACAGTGTGGTTTGTCTGGCTTGCTGTGAGACTGCGTCATAGTGCTTGAAGGTCGTCAGGTTGCGTAAATGTCCATTGTCGTGGGTCACCAATGTAGTAGAGAGGACAATAGAGAGATCTCTCTCCAGGCGGGTGTTATGCCTGGGGACCGAAGTCCGTTTGGATGAAATTGGAAGTGGTATATAGGTCAACCGACTGAAGAAACTTCGTTAGCGCGATGTAGCGCACTGTCAGATTTAGTTGCGTTGTCTGACGCTGGTGGCGCTAGCGAGTTGTTTGTTACAAGTTGTCACTAGATGTCGCTAGGTCGCCACACAGTCTTAGGATTGCAGTCTTGTTAATACGAATGTATATGTGTCACAGTTTCCACTTACCATCAGGTGGCCTGTGTGCTCGTTTGCCTTCTCAATGCCATAAAAAAAAGATTACAGTGATAAACACGCTGTATAACTTACAAGTATCTATCAATTACGGGTGATGATAGACTGACTGATGAATGGACCGACATCGGAAGCTTGGTAATAGTTGGCACCCTTTCGGTATAGTGGAATAGCATTATTAAGGATCCTAATAATATTTGAAATATGGCAATTTGTAACGATATTTGTAGATCAATTGAGTATAGATGAGATTTATTTTTTAAATGAAATGAAAAATGAAATGAAAAATAATTTATTTGACACAAAAAAACAGTTAACAATCACATATATTTTTCTTAACCTAAATACATTTTTTAATTATGGCCAAAATGGTCTCCAAAGTAGAGTATGGCGGTGGCGTTAAAATTAAAAACCAATATATTAAATAAAAAATGGCTACAATTAGGAGATCATTTCAGAGAGATTAAAGACAGCAAAGTTTAAATAAAATAAAAACCTATCCTCCTACTATGCCAGCGCGCGCACTTGTGTGGGTGTGTGTATGTTTGTGTCTGTGTCAATCACAACTGCTTAAGGACCTGATATTTGGGAAGCTAATAAAGAATTCCTGAAGTGATTTTAAATTTCTGATTGGTGGTGGTATATCATTCCAGCACTTTGTGGCAGCAAAGCGGAAGCTTTTACTGAATTTGGCATTTTTACTTAATTAAAATAAATTTAGGACACAAATTCGATAAACTGCGAAGAAAAAGAAAAATTTAAAAATGATTAAGATGAACGATTAAATGATGTCTTAGATTTTGTGCCTGAAGGAATCCCAACGGGACCCTATTAATATTTGCCCTAATTTGACGACACGAAGCACGAGTTTTACTCTGCCCTGCTAACATAAAATGCAGTATCTGAGACCAAAGTTCTGTAGCAAATTTAACCTTATTACTAACGGTTTAGGGTTGAATCTGCTTTGGCCGTTAAATCTGAGATACTGCTTTTTTGCTTAGGAGGGCAGTACTGTTCCCGAGTCTTGGATGTTTTTTATGTATTTAATTATATATTTCTCTATATAAGTATGTTTATCGTTGTCTAGTACCCATATTACAAGCCTAGAGCTTAGTGTGGCGACCTAGCGACATCTAGTGACAACTTGTAACAAAACAACTCGACAGCGCCACCAGCGTCAGCGCAACTAAATCTGACAGTGCGCTACATCGCGCTAACGAAGTTTCTTCAGTCGGTTGACTTATATACCACTCCCAACTTCATCCAAATGGACTTCGGTCCCCAGGCATAACACCCGCCTGGAGAGAGATCTCTCTATTGTCCTCTCTACTACATTAGTTTGGGACTAGGTAAATTTTTGTGACATTGTCCCGTGACATTTATTTATTTAATATGTCAACGCTATCCGTCCGTCGGTCCTCGTAAAGAGTCGTATCTTTTAAAATGTACCTATTAGAGAGCAAGTTGATTTGGGTTGTATCGTAAAAATAGCGAAACATACTAGCGTCAGTATGACTATCGTACAGTCAAGGAATTTAATTGTAATGCCTCTATGGAACCCTGTCATAACGAAAGCGTCGAACCACATGAAATAAAGCTAAAATTAATGATTGACCCTGTCATTATGACAGGGTTCCATAGTGGCATAACAATTAAAGTCCTTGACTGTACAAACTTTAATCAAAATCAACAAACACTTAAAAATTGACAACTATGAGTTGGACTCGAGCTAATTTGATTCGGAATGGAATTCAAATTGAAATATTTTAATAGCTACTAAGCATCGGTTCAAAACCCTCAATGTGCCAGTTTGAGTCGCATTTGACCAGCTTTTATTTATTATATCCTCGTGAGCCCACCAGGGAGATTTTTGTTAGTGAGAATTTCAATCTACAAGCAAGGAAATAGAGTTCAATTTCCTTTGCTCTTAAATGGCATTTTCAAGTTTGAAACAAATTACAATTAACTTTTTACTCATTGAAATAAAGTTTAAACTAAATTGGCTTGATTATGTACTTCCTATAGAACATCAGGTCTCAGGAGGATATAAAGGTTGCATGGGCATATGTTAGTTTTTTAATTTGCATAACATTAGGCACAAAGTTAAATTATCAATATCTTGAAGCGCCGCAAGAAACTGAACAGTAACGTCTACCTGACGGATTCTCGGGAAAAAATCATCTATATTTGCTTGAGAGTTAGTGAACATTTTTCCCTTTTAAATTTTCTCTCTTTAAACTCTCTCAGACATAGCATTTTCCCAGTCCTCGGCCGACAATTACGTGTACATTGTTCCCTTCATTATTGTTGACCCCTTTCCTCTTAAATAGGACTTTTATGAGACCTCTCTACCTTTCTTGCTGGCTTTAATCCTCCGTTTTCCGTTATTTGTTGGATTATCAGACATCTTAAGGGGTATTTTAAGTCTTATACTTTTAGTCTACGGTATTTCGTTCAACAAAATCTTTAAAAAAAAAAATTGGATTCTAAGCTTTCGTGTTTCCTCCTAAGGCCCAACGCAAAATTCAGCATGTAGTCACTACAAAAAAACACACTAATAAATTAAATAATAATAATTTTGTACACGTGTTTACTTGATGCACAACCTTTCACTTTTGTCAATCTCTCAAGGGATAAGTTCGTCTTTGTACATCTTTTTATTATTATTCATTTTATTGTTTTGGTTTTTCTTTTGTACAATAAAGTGTTTACATACATACTACGGCCCGTGGTACTTAGTACTTCAAATACTTTTTTTTCTGTTATTGTACGCTATGACTACGCAACTGTCGAAGGAGCTGGGTCTGAATGACAAAGTTAGTAAGTATTATGGGTAGGACCTTAGGCCTTGGGAGGGTATTACGACTTTACGAGTGACACAATCTTTTTTCGATTTGTTCCTGATTCGTCATATTCCAAATTGGTCATCTTCCAAACTCGACAATTTCCTAACTCGTCATATTCCAGATTCGTCATCTTCCAAACTCGTCGTACCATGTACAGACTGCACAAATTTATTATAGAAATCCTCTGTGGTAAATGTTACGATTATTCCATTATTTGCCAATTCTTTTGGACTCCGCCTTAAGTATATTATTGCCTAATAGCCGTAGTACAAAGTATAACTATTAAGTACAATCTAAGTAATACTTATTATTCCTGTAAGCAAGTGTTCGCGATTTTTGACTGTACAATGACGAGTTTGGAAGATGACGAATCTGGAATATGACCAGTCAGGAAATTGTCGAGTTTGGAAGATGACCAATTTAGAACATGACGAATCAGGAACAAATCCTTTTTACCGCTGCGCTAGATAACGAACGAATGATAATGCCTACGGCTACAATAATTTACTAATTCATTGTGCAATATAAATCGTCATAATGATGTCCTGATGGATTCGTTTGTGTTTAGAAGCCCGCTGTCCTCAATAGTCTGTTCTGTAATTCACACAACTTTCACCATGTACCTAGCAATCATTTTAAATGAAACCAAACCAAAGTTTTACATAAACTGTCAACGCGAAAATGGTTCGAGCCCTGTGTCGCGTGAATTTATACTTGGCGACGGTATCGGCCCCCTGGCGACAATAAATACAAGTTGGCTGCTAAAAATTCGCAACTTTCATGCATTTTCATAATTAACTCTGGACTTGAATTGTTTGCGGTTCTCGTGAATGGCTTTCAACTATTAAACGAGCGAATAATTAATATTGTTTGGAAACATTTTCTGCAATGCAGACATGTTTTATTTGTTAAGAGGCTTGATAAAGTGGTTAGCGTTTGTAATAAGAAACCACTCGGAATTTAAACTATCAGGCAGTTTTGAACGCTTTATATAAATCTAAATCAGGTATATAAAACAGTGCCGTAATTGAATGACAACGCGCAGCCGAAACCGCAGGATCTAGGGACCTGAAATTTGGAGGGAAAATTCCTTGGATATCCTAAGGGTGCACTGAAAAGGGATGTTTTTTAAATCATTCCCTAGAGTTAGAATAGGGGGAGTAACGGGAAACTAATTCTACACGTAGTCGTAGCTACTGTGAAGGTTGAAGACCTCCACGTCGCCTCTATGGCCCGATCTTTAAAATAGGAACATTGAGTATTCCAGTCCTATAGTGATGACCAGAGCCCGGAATTTTCGTAGCATTTTTGAGCTGTCATTGGGAATACATTTTTTAAAATATGATTACGACTAGAAGTAAACAACATGCAGTCTTATCGCGGATGAGCGATCTCTTCTAGACAAGACAAGATTATGACTATTTCTTTTATAGATAAAATAATGATGAAACACTTGCTAGCACTAACACTGACTTTGAATATGAAATTGATAAATGTTAAAACACTGAACTGAACTGATTAAATGTACAATTGTTAACTATTAACTTTTTTGCGAGTCCGACTCGCACTTGACCAGTTTCTTTTGTCTTTTCACATCTCCGTTGATTGCGTAATCGGACTAATGTGTACTTTTCTAAAGAGTGTTGTAACATGACTCATATCATATACAACTTTTGTTCGCAGGAGAAAACCCTCTGGCAATGCAGCGCGGCGGTTCATCGCGCTCCCATCCATCGCTGGCTTTGCTCACGTTTTTCGTCAGCTGACAGTTCGCCGGCGCGTATTGGACACGCGCCATGTAAATAGCCGTTTTGGATTAATACTAGATGTCGTGGTACATAGTTGGAATTGTTCTATGTAATTTTCTCATTAATTTTAAATCAGAAAGGAATCAAGTGTTTTGCTTGATAATTAAAATACTCCAGTCTTAACGAGAATTAACTACATAATTAAACTTGATTTTGTTATCATCTTCTATAAAAATTACTACAGTTGTCCTACACTTGCAATGAGTGGTTTTGCAATCAATGATATTACATATAAAAACGAAGTAGATATATTACTACCGGCCCTGCCTTCGAAGCTAGGGGTCCTGGTTTCAAATCCCGGTAAGGGCAGATATTTGTGTGATGAGCACGAGTATTTGTTCCTGAGTCTTGGATGTTTTCTATGTATTTAAGTATGTCTTTCTCTAAATAATTATGTTTGTCGTTGTCTAGTACCCATAGTACAAGCCTAGAGCTTAGTTTGGGACTAGGTAAATTTGTGTGACATTGTCCTGTGATTATTTATTTATTTATTTATTCATAAAATACCCAATTAACCACATTCTCCTTCTTAACGCAAACTGAGTTGATGAAAGTCCATGTTTTATTATTGAAACAAATTAACATTACTGTAGTTTGTCAATTTTAAAACGGAATTTACTAGGAACGTCACATATCTACTCTGTAATATCATTGCAGTGAGTAAAATAGCCCATAATTAAAGACACAAGGTATTTTAGATTTGTTTTAATAAAAAGATTAATTCCAAATATGTACCGGAATCAGTAAAATTGTAATAAAGCATAGATGTAAAATGTTAATATAAAGGAACCATAATTATTCGTTTTATCCATATCTGACCCCAACGAAAACATGTTTTTAATATTTTTTAAACATTTTTTTTTAATTACTTATTTGTTTTAGCTACCTAAATAAAAAATAAAGCCTGATCTTAATAAATATGATATGCCGTTTATTTATTTTAATGTCTTGTTACGTTGACAAAATCACTCCTTACTTATTTTAAAATCCTGTAAAAATTGACACATTTTAGGTTTAATTACTTACACAAAGTTATGGTTTAATCTTGTTTTTAATGGTATTTATGTTAAATCAGTAATTATGTGGAAGATAATTTATAATTTATCTTATTTAATATTAATTAACATCACGATAAACTTTCATTATAGTTTAAATAAATTCACACGTTTGGTTTGACATCATAATTAAAAAATAATTATGAAAATTAATAATACATCTTCACTTTTGTTTAAGTTTTATGTAGGCACTTTTGACCATTTTAAATTATGATACTGTTCTTAAGTGACCTAAAATTCAATTGTAATTCGTACGCATAATTTATTACAATTATTACTTTCATCACCTATGATAATTAAAAAATCTAACACTCAAAAGCACCAAACAATATCAAATTTATGTCAAATAAATTATTCGCATTCATAAATTGTATGATACATTAACATTTGATAAAAAAATGCCAATTGTGTTTTATGTAAATAAGAATTTAGATAGAATTCAAAGTATTCTACAAAAATACTGTCTCTAGTTTTAAGGTTTTTTTTTATAATTACTTACATTTATAATCCAAAATGCTTTGAATACGTTCAAACAAGGCTTGACTATTGTTTCTTTTTAATTGTATCGATTATTACTTATTTTCAATGCAACCATTTTCCGTTGTTATCATTAATAAAGTTAATGTAAGTTTATTACTGTTTTAAACATTTAAACAGAATAATAATTACTTAATCACGATAACATACACATTTCGTACTTTTGTTTAGTATGGAAATTTAAAATAGATTACCAGCTATGACTTATTTACTATTTATGACAAAATATTAATTTGGCCAGCCCGTGTGGTAGCCGGGTTAGAATAGTGCCACTCCATGTCTTCCCGTGGATGTCGTAAGAGGCGACTCAGGGAATAAGGGCTTGTAGTATTGTGAGGCGATGGGCTTGCAACCTGTCACTAATACACTAGTAAACTTCTTGGCCTGATTGTGCAAAATGTGGTAACAGAATTATCAACAAGTCTTTTTAGAGTTGTTGGTATTTCTGTAGCTCTGCCAACACCACTCTGGGAATGAAGGCGTGATGTTATGTATGTATGTATGTATTAATTTGGCCATTAAAATATATTCGATCACATGAAACTATAATGTTTGTCTTTGTGCAATAATCAGTAACAATTCGTAGTTTTTTTCATTATATCGTTCCTCATTGACTTTTGTAAAGTGCTTTAGGCCTGTCAGTTCAATATTGTCTTTAGTATTCCCGTATTGTCCCGAAATAATTTAGTTCCCATAAATCAGTTTTGTAAGCAGATACGTGAAATGTAATCAAGTCCATATACATAAATGTTTTAAGTTTATTTATTTTTTACTTCCATTTAAACTTTTGTTATTTCACGTTCATTTCTGTTTTTTTTAATTGAATTAAAATAATGTTCCAACAGTGAAAATGTAAAAGTCTGACTTATATTAAATTCAGAAATTACTCCATTGATTTGTAAATTTGTAAATTGTGAATAAATTGTGTCTCAAGTGTAATAAATGTAAATTAAATTTAACGGCCTTAAGTATGCGTAATAAATGAAATAAAATTGTTAAAATGGTTTGTCTATTATTTTTGAAAATATCTTACACGTAAGAAAGAAAACATAAGAGCGATGTTGTTTATGATAATAATAAAAAAATAAACGTTTTATTGAAATATTTGTGTTTTTTTATTCATCAATAGGGCCACCATAACCTACCAAATCCCCAATATTCTCTTAAAGACATCACTCTTAAAGGCACACTATAGTGAATTCGACAAGGTTGCAATCATAATGTTACTAAAATAAACATAGGTTAATCACATAGAAAGTTAATTAGTAATTAGTCAGTTTAGTCGGTAAAACTATATTGTTTCACAACGGAATTGCAAACGAAAGTGTATAAGAAGCCCGAATTATCTTCCATGTTACAAGAAATATTTATTTATTTAAGGAAAACCAACAAATTCAAATTCATTAGAAACATAAATACATTCAAAAAGCCAATGACAGGTTCTCACCAATATCAATACAGTAGCAAAGTAGTAAAGTCATCATTGGTGCACCGACTAAAGATTCGGAATTAATAATAACTAAATACAATTAATTAAGATATATTACGGAGAAACGGCACAAAGGGTAAGGATTAACATGGGTATTGATGTTAAACACATCAATGTCAACCATAATGTCACCGGGTCATACACAGATTTAGGTTACCGTCTTTCCTGTGGGTGGACACACCGAAAGTTAACGTTTTTAAGGCCTAATTTTCTGGCTAAGCCCATTCCCACAAAAACGCCGTCAGGACTGCTTTAGATCTATCGTATAAAAACATAACTTATTTGCACACAAGCTTTTAATTATTGAACACAGGAGAAACAACTTTTGTTTTTAAGATTGTGTATGACCCCACCATGTTATCATCATATAAAAGTCGATTTAATCAAACACGAGGTGGGGTTTTTAAAAACTTCTGTCATTAGCAGAGATCGGAATAGGTAGTGCAATTTCGGGTGAATGACCTTAAAAATTATACTTAATATGGATAAGACCCCAGATTCCAGGACTCGTATTATTTCACAGAATATTTTCTTGACATGACCTTAATTGAAGTTAAATGGGAACATGCGAAAAATCTAAAAAAAAAATTGTTAATACTTTTTACTTTTTCTCATTGCAAGTGTCTACATATTTCGTCAATGCGATATTCTATGCAAGCAAAATAATCGTTTAAACACAAACTTTAACACTTAGCAAATGTAGTTCCGGGGTTACAAGCTATATCCATACAAAACTTACGCACTGAAGTCTCGCGAAATTGCACTACCTATTCCGATCACTGGCTCATTAGATAACTAGTACTTTTAGGAAAGCCGCAAACAGAGAGTTTGGTTTACTTTATTGTATGTTACACAGGAAAATGGTCGCCGTTGACATCATATGGTCAGTTGCCTCTTCCAGAATATCAGTGACAACATAGAAGTAAAATCAAGAAAAGCACTGCCTAAACCTATCTCATCTATCTATGCCCAAATGTTTTTGAGCTCAAAAACATTTGGGGAAACCACTTGCCGTTTGTCCCGTATTCCAAATGTGTCGTCCGGCTGACCGATATTAGCGTCATAAATATAAATATGAGATAGGTTTAGGCATGTTAGTTGTTAAGGAATTATACTTCAATATTTAGGCGTACCTGGTGACTGTAGTGGGAGCTCCTTGACGTCCGGAGCCCAGCGTCTTTATACTCCAAAGGTCCTATTATCCTGGATTCACGTAGGTCTAGTGTTCGCTGGCTACTTTGTGAGGTCATTTGGATTTGTTCTTCGCCACCGTGGTGGCAGCTTGAACCCGTCGGTTCAAGCTAGATGTCAGTCGGCTTGTGGCGGCGGTTAGAAGATAATGAATGTAGAAAAAAAGGTTTGCAGCACTGTCGCCGATTTGAAGTTGCTTTTTCATAGCGTTTTGTTTACCTGGCTTGACCTAGCTATCGATAATTTATCGATTAAAAAAAAGTATATGATAGCAAATGAAAACGTTGTGGTTACGTACATACATAACATCACGCCTTCATTCCCAGAGTGGGGTAGGCAGAGCTACAGAAATACCAACAACTCCAAAGACTTACTGATATTTCTGTAACCACATTTTGCACTTGTACGTTGTGGTTTGTACTAGAATAAAACTACAGAACATTAGTTTTTCAGCCTTGGGCCAAAACAACCCAGAAATAGAAGCTCCGCATTGGCGGAGCTCCGTCCGCTTTGTTAAATTTGATTTTGTCATAGAAAGTTTAGTCAGCCGGACCAAGCGGTTGGATCACGGTTAATGAGTGCATTTTTTTTCTAAGGGATGGAGAAGGCAGATGAGCACACAGACCTGATGGTAAGTGGGGCCAAGGACCCATAGACATTTACAATCTTAACAGTGTTCGCATTGTTGTGTTCCAGTGTGGGGATAAGACAACCGGTCTCGGATTCCACTTACCATCAGGTGGCCTGAGTGCTCGTGTGCCTTCTCCTTATCATAAAAAAAAATGAAATCCTAAAACTACAAAAATTGTAGTTTAATGTGTTCCCACCCAAACTTATCACACCGAAAAACAACAATCTTTAACTCTGCTGCTTAGCGGTAAAGTCCAGTTGGATTATACTACTGACTTCACAAAAGCATTTATTTCTATTCGTAATTCTGCACAAGTTAATACTATTCTACACAGCAGTGTGTAAAATCTAAATTGTACAGAATAGAGAATGGGAAGAAACGCAATAAAATTGTATAGAAATAAAAACTTGAAATTATAAATCATATTGTCAGTTTATAAGAGGCCAAAATGTATCCACTTTATACTACTATTATAAAATAAAACCTTCAATTTAAGTATTTGATGCTCTTTTATGTTGAATCGGAAAAGTCACCTATTTTTTTTGCAGAAGCAATAGGGTCGTATAAGCCACGTCAGACGTATGACTAATAATTATACATCCTTTTACTGTAAAAACAATATCATTTACGATCTTGAAATGAAGAAAAAAAAAATACAGCAAATACGCCCTACAATTTACAAAAAACATGTTTTTTGGCCCAAACATTCTGAGCCGTACGCGACATTTTTTGAGAATTTCTCATTTTTAACTACACAGATTGACAGAGAATGAAAAAATGAGTATAACTGGACTAAAAACTCATTTTGGACAAAATGGTGGTTACGACAATTGAGTCTAAAGGTATCATTATATTATATAATCAAATGCAGCTGTGTTGAATATAGATTACGCGGAATGGAGAACGGGAAGAAATGCAACCGTGTAAAAATAAAGAATGTATAGAATGTGGTCACCAACTGCTGAGAGAAATCAAAATTGTGCAGAATTGCGATTAAGAAGAAATCCGTTAGTGAAGTTTGCCTTAACCCTTCAAGGATAAATTAGGTGTGGTAGCCGTCCGGACAAAACAATATAATGATTTATACAATGCAAAGCGAACAAATATATTGAGTATGGTAGCTATTCGGACGAAACAATACAATGATATATAAAATACAAAACCATAAAATATTTTATTTATTTATTTATTTATTATCCACACATACAACTATTTTTACAGGGCTTATCCTAAGACACATACACTAACAATACAACGATATATAAAATGCAAAACGATCAAATATATTGAGTATGGTAGCCATTCGGACGAAACAATACAATGATTTATAAAATACAAAACGAACAAAATAACGTATGCTAAGATTTTAAATGCATTTGTATCCATCTCCACGCCACTGTAACAATGTTTCTTAATTTTGCTGAAATCGCTAGTGATTTTCCTCTCGTAAATAAAAAACGCGCCGGGTGGTGCGCAGTTGTAGGCTTCCGTTTATTACTTAGTCGACTATTACCCGTTAACTTGTAAAGCTTTCTTAGCTGTTATAGTTTTTCTTTTAACTTCGTTATCTGGTAGGGGGGGGGGGGGGCTCTTTAAAGCTTACGTACATACATACATAACGTCACGCCTTCATCAACAGAGTGGGGTAGGCAGAGCTACAGAATACCAACAACTCTAAACTGGTTGATGATTCTGTTAGCACATTTTGCACAATTAGGCCAAAAAGTTTATTAGTGACAGGTCGCAAAGCTTAATATTTTGCAAATGGATCTGTGAATTGAACAATGTCTTCACGTATCCGTACTTTATTTAAAAATCACTGTTTAATGGCATCCCACAATAAGAATAGATGAGTAAAAATATTACTTCTCGTTATACGTGTACAGCACTACAGACTCTTAGTACTAGAAACCTGGTATTGTTGTGCATGAATATGCACATTAGTCACACCAAGAAAGTAGTCCAATAAAATGTAAAAAAAAAAAAAATGGGTACCTACCTCCCCTACACGCAACGTGGGGATGTATTTTTTTTCTCGTCTACCCTAAAGTGTTTTATGTCATTAGATAGGTCTTTTAAAAATATTACGGTTTTGTAAAAACAGTTTTTTGATTAAGTAATCCGTTTATGAAATATTAAGCTTTAAAGTGCTAATTTTTGTTAGACTCAAGTGTTTGTAAGGGTTCCTTATTGACTACGGAACCGTAAAAAGCTAGAGCTTTCAGTACTAATGGTGGGAAATAACGCAATGAAATCTGTCAGGTGAATGCAAAGTTTTTCACTTTGCATCTCTTAAACGTAATCCGAAATCGATATCCTTTTTATTGCAGCCTCAGGGAGACTAACAAGTGTATTACAGTGGCTCAAAACGCAGCCTCTTCACTACTTTTAATTTACTTTTAAGGTTTGTTTTAGCTGTATTAATAGAGGCATCTTATTAATTTGTGGTATGGAGACGGCAAATTACACACAAGCTAGGAACCAAGTGCAATAAGTTTATTTGTCATGAAGTTTCATTTGAATATCTTTATTTTTTGGTTAAATCGTACATTTTAATTTTTAATTGTGCAGGTGAGACTGTTTTTAGTTAAGGTGGCTATTTGACCAGAGGGCGGAATTCTCATGGCAATTTTTTAATGTCATAGGTATAGAACATTTTGTTTCATCAACTTATCCAGTTTTCGCTGTTGTGTTATCTCTAATCACTTTGTGATTTAAGTTTTGGTTTTATATATAAAATGTTAATGTCATACTTTATTCGCATTTAGTTGTTATTGTTTTCAACGTGAAGCGTGAGAGGGATGTATTACTTTTTATTAATTAGTTTGCCATGAGTATTCCGCCCTCTGATTATAACTATTCTGCATTGTTATTTTTAAGTTTAACCACACATTACTAAGAGCGCCAGAAACCTTTTTAGCCATGGAAACATACAGTTAAACAGTTTCCCCTTTCTATGTTTTTTTTTCTTTGTTTTAATTCAAAGCTTTTATATATTGCATTTTCTCCCTTTTGTAATATCCACGTTTTATAGCTAACATAGTTTCTTGTTATTGTTCGCGGGAAATCTGCACGCCCTGTGTAAAATGTTTGGATTTGACCCCACATCCCTTAAGTTTTTTGGAAGACATCGCTAATCAGCGATAAGACCGCCTGTTGTTTACTTGTGTTATTTTTAATTGTGCTGTCTCTCTGTAATGTTTTTGTTCTGTGTACAAAATACTGATTTGTATTGTATTGTAATGTTTTTTTGCAAATGAAAAGGCTTCCATCTCCGCCGTCCGATATTACTTTCTTTTTAGTTTCGAGCGTGTCCGGAATATGCCCAAGCTATTTGAGTATCGATTTACATTCGCCACATTACCGATTCTTTGGAACTTTTCTTTTAAAAGTATCTCGGATTGTGTGGGCGCTGCAATGTAAGTTGTCTGAGTGTACGAGTATAGGAGAAAGTTGACGATAAACTGATTCTTTCAGTTGCTATTTTTTTTAAATTTCTTTGTGGAGACAAGTGAGAATTCAGGAACTCTGATGGTGAGTGGGATATGTAGTCCATAAGATTCTCTGCCTTTTTTCGGACAAATCTTTGACAAATGCCTACCTATTTCGCAACCTATTCATTTGCCAACCGGCTTCACAATGACTTATTTCAGTTCGTATAAGATACATGACATATAGCGATCATAATACATATTATCTTTTAGTATAAGTGTTACAAGATATAATATCGTATGATATAAATGTGAGCGAGCGAAGCGAGCGAGCAAGACCTCTCTGGGCAGAACTGACTCGGATAGGTTATGTTAGAAGCCTTCGAGGTTATTTTTTTTACATACCTTGAAAAAACTATGCGAAACAATTTGATTGTAAAATTAAAAAGGCCACGTAATACTGAAAATAACTTTTAATTTAAAACTACATATTTTTAAAATAGTGATAGGCGTTTATATTATACGTGCATTATATTTTTTAATGTTAGATTTTTTGATTTATATTTGTTTTATATGTTAGGTGTCATGTACATTATACACTTTAATTGTTATATCAATTGATATTATATATTAATAACGTTGTACTTTATGGAAATAGTTATTTTGACATTATATCTTTCGTTCATTATCTCAAGTGTACGTTATATTAAACATATTTTTACAAAGTGAGCGTATATATTGTGACTGTTATATGATAAGTTCTTATATCTCGTATTACTTACCCAAATAATTTATCAATATTAATAATGCCCTCTCTGGTGGCGGCATTTAAGTAAATGTAGGTGTAGTGTATAGTTCTTTGTCCTTCATTTAGTTTTATTTCGAAATGAGAATTCCATCCTCCGGTGATCACCATAGCACATGATAAGTGCCACATCAGAGAAACCGCAGATGCATTGCTTCCCTTTGAAGAAAAAGTATGCTCGGCTTCCCGAGCCGCGAGCAATTTATACGTTACAAAGTTTTATAGGCATATTTTAGCTCAAATAATAAATGATGATAGTGCTAGAAATTTTATCGATTCATCGTTCATAGTAACAAAGCCAACTACAAGCAAGCAAACATAATAATATTAATAATGTACTTTTTCTCCTTTTTCAAATTCCAACGTCTAGCTTAAAAATTCTAGGATGCGATTGACCCTGTAACTGGATTGCGGTTAACGTGAGAGGCGCTCGCAATATCCGGCTGCAGGCCGCAAAATGTCCATCATGCATCCGCAGAGAGGACGAGAGAGCTGTAGAAAGCAAGGCATACATAAAAAATTAATACATATGTGTAAGGTCCATAAAGGTGGGCACGCTAATTCACTCAATAAAATTTTCTATGGTTTTTTTTCGCTGTGTGACAAAAATTAGCCATACATATTTGTAAGGATACTTTCCGCCGCACTACGGAACTTTTTTCACTTTTGTTTTTTGTATGGTTAACTACGCTTAACTATGGTCCAACTACTTGGTCCTTACCCATACACACATACATAAAAAAGGGTCAAACACGTTACAGAATCTCTTTCTTTTTCGTTTCGTAATAAATACTGCAAAAACGGAACCCTGGGTAAGTAGATTTTGTTGTCCGTCTGTCTGTCTGTCCATCTGATGTCAAAACTCTTCTTTCTCTAAAACGGTTTAAGTTATCGTGATGAAATTGGAAATATTTATCGAAATTAGTGGTACTTGTAACTATTTGTTTTTGCAGCGAAAAACACCTTGTAACCGAAACAAAATGTTGTCATGATTAATATCATTTGACAGCTCTTAAGTTGAATAAAAGAAAGAAAGAAAAGTGATGTTTGTCGCGAAACGGTCCCAACTCAGCAATAGAATAATCATATCATTTTTAAGATATATAAAATAGATTATTTTTGAGATATTAATGTTATCATATGACTTTACTTAAAAGTTTTCAAATTATATTAAACACGATAGGTATAACTAAGAGAAAAAGATAAATCTGCATATGTGCAGGGTCCGTCCGGATCGCTACCACCATCTTGTTGTGCGTGGATGTTGTGTTCCGTGTGGGGATAAGACAACCGGTGAAATTACAAGCTTAAAGGCATTCCATCTTAGTCCTCAGGGTTGGCAACGCATTTGAGATCTTGAGAATTCAAATGTCTTGGGTCTCAGATTCCACCTACCATCAGGTGGCCTGAGTGCTCGTGTGCCTTCTCCTTAATTGAAAAAAAAAAGATTTAGTCTGTAATTCCTTGGTCAGCTCCGCATACCTACGATAATTGCTTACCTCTCGCCAAATGAATCAGCTCTGTAGCCTTGGCGACTTCTCCTCGTTAACCATATTGCTTTTGAAATGTTATCGTAAATTTCAACTTCTTTTTTCTTAAAAAATTAACGTTAGCGATAGCCGATGAAATAAACTAGCATAGAGGCATTCCACCTCAGTCCTCAGGGTTGGCAACGCATTTGCACTCTTAGGATTGCAGTCTTGTGAATGCGAATGTCTATGAGTCACAGTTTCGACTTACCATCAGGTGGTCTGTGAAAAAAATCGAAAACTAACAATATTTTGGCTATTGACATAAGCGGTGAACGAAGCAATGGATCGTCAGCTTAAGCTAATCCTATACAACCTTTGACTCTTCGAGCAGTCAATTTGTACAATACTTTAGCAGTGGATACAATACGAGCTCATGCACGACTAGATCTCATACGTGTAGATGCTTAACTTGCGTACAACAAAGCATGCGGCGCGTGAACTTACTGGAGCATCATAGTGCGATTATATGCGTGAATTGGTATCTTCTCGTCCAAATATAATACGATAAATACGGATAAGTGCTATTTTTGGACTGACGATTGATTATCACGGAATTTAGCAAACAAACGACACGTTGGCCTAGTTGGAGGTGACCCTGCCTCCGAAGCCAGCGGTCCTGGGTTCAAATCCCGGTAAGGGCAAATATTTGTGAGATGAGCGCGACTATTTGTTCCTGAGTCTTGGATGTTTTCTATAAATTTAAGTATTTATTTCTCTATTTAAGTATGTTTATGTTGTTGTATGTATGTAGTATGTTGTGTGTTGTTGTTTGTATGTATGTTTATCGTTGTCTAGTACCGATAGTACAAGCCTAGAGCTTAGTTTGGGACTAGGTCAATTTGTGTGAGATTGTCCTCTGATATTTATTTATTTAACATCCCAATTAAACTAAATTTCTTTTACAAAAACTTGATAGCTATAATGCCACAGACAGAGACACATATATTCAGACACACAAAAACGCACACAGAGCTGCGGATACACACATAAAAACGTTAAACTTAAAATAGGTACCCCTCTTTTTGTTTTTGGTGGTTAAAAATATTGACTTCTTTTGGAAAGAACTTCTAGTATGACTGTGAAACAGAACAAAACAAGGCCTCGTAAAAGGTTTATATTTATTCTTGCCAAATGGTACTTTAAAATATTTCAAGAAAAAATACTTCATGTAGCGACGCCGATTCCGTTTTGTTTTCGCATATTGCCTTTACTGTTACCCGAAAAAGACATACGTTCACGCCTGTCTCTCAGTGGGGTAGGTGTACCAGTCTAAACATACAACTTTCGCTTCCTCTTTATTGATCAACCGAAAAAAGTGTGTGTGCGTTACCAAACACGCACAATTAATGCAAAACTTAGTACTGAAAACCTTTTTCTCAAACTTGCTCGGATAGAACCGTTTTCCAATTGAAACACTAGGACGGAAAGTGCCTTATTTTACTTCTAGGAGTAAAAACAACATATAAAATGAATTTCCGTCCATGTCCATATTTATTTATAATTTTACCTCTCTTGGCTGTAAAATCAAATTGACCATGAAAAAAATCCCATACACCCAATTTAATAAAAGGTGGCGGCGCTGGGGCGGCGCGCGGGGCGGCGGCGGGCGGCGAGTCTGTTTCAATTCTCAATACTGTCTTGGAGTTTCCAAAAGGAGATTTTGTCTCAATTCGTCGATATTTTTTTACAAATACTTCTAATTATGCATTTGTATTATTTCCTCGCATTTATTGAGAAAAACATTAAATATGCCTCGGCGGAAATGGGATTGCCTGACTCGTATTTTAGCAGGCCTCGCTATTGCTCGGCCTGCTAAACCACTACCTCCTCAGGAAAACCCTTACTTTCCGCGCCTAGGCAATAATGTACTAATATAGATAACCTGTTTTTTTCTTAGCAAACAACTGAAGGCTCTCTCGATTTTTCCCTGTCGCAATAACTTCTCTACCATACACGGAGTGTGCAAATTGAAAATGACTGTACACGGTTGAACCGGGTGTAATTACTGGAGTTGCCATAAATTCGACAATATTCTTCTATTTACTAACCTTGCGCAATCCATGAAAAGCTTTGTTATATAAAGTAACTTGTTTGTGACAGCTCAGCGACTAACTGCATTGAATAAGTCGAAGCATTCTGTACTCTATTAGTAACCGCATTAAAGTATGGGTTATTTTTGACAACTACGCGATTTAAATATCGCTTCACATTTCTCTTAAATAATGAAACGAGTCCTGACATGCCCATCAAAATCTCTTAAATAATGAAACAAGTCCTGACATGCCAATCAAAATCTCTTAAATAATGAAACAAGTCCTGACATGCCAATCAAAATCTCTTAAATAATGAAACGAGACCTGACATGCCAATCAAAATGCAAGATTGCTTGTTTCACCGAGGAAAATTAGATACTTGTCCGTCGATCGATTTCAGACAAATGCTCTTGGTATAGCGCCATATTTACTATAAATTTTATGTATTTTTCACTTAACGACTTATGACTTGCTAGTCATAAAATGTTATTACGGTTCCAATAGCATTCCTTTCATTTAAACAGAAATTCTGATTTAGAAATAACGTGTTGAAAATGAAAGCGGCAATTTTTTTTATTTTATTAACTGTATCAGTTCAGGATATTGAATCTGCAAAAATCCTTGCGTGGTTTCCGATACCTTCAATTAGTCACCAACTTGTATTCAGACCGCTTACACAAGAACTTGCAAGAAGGGGCCACGATGTAACTGTGGTAACAACGCATCCAGCCTTTCCAAAGGGAGAAACTCCAGCAAATCTAAAAGAAATTGACGTATATGATATAGCATCTCACAGTGTCAAGACGAATGAACGAATCTTAGACGTGTGTGGAGAAGTTAAACAGCACGGCGATTTTATATTGGCCTTGCATGATGCGCTGTTAAATACATCAGATATTAAAAAAATATTAAATAAAAACAATAATTTTGATCTGGTGTTGTCCGATGCAAATTCTTTTTCAGTGCCATTATGGCAAGTATTAGAAGCACTCGTGATACAAGTTAGTTCAGGTGGACCCATGCCAGGACAGTTGGAAGCAATAGGTGCTCCGTATCACCCTTTTCTTTACCCAATGTTTGTACAAAGAAGAATCTTCAATTTGACTACTTTAGAAAAACTATATGAGATTTTCACCTTGTGGAAAGTATCCCGTTTAGTAACAAAACTTATGGCAATGGGAGAGTCAAAAAAGCAGTTTGGAAGTGATTTACCGCCTCTGCGGGAATTAGAAAAGAACGTCGATTTATTGTTACTAAACCAGTATCACATGTGGAATAATAACCAGCCTGTGCCTCCGAATGTAGTGTTCATTGGAGGTATACACAAACCGCCGGTAAAGGATTTGCCACAGGTGTTTTTTTTTTAAATAAGTGGTAATAAGGTTAAAATATCCCAAACGAAGTCTTTACTGCATGGTAATAGTATACCTTTTCTCAACACTTTGCGGAAATATTAATATTTTTGGTCTGATAATTGGGGTCAGAAAATTAATGATAGGCCGTTTACATACAAAATGAAAATATTCTTGGCTAACCGTAAGTATTTAAAAAAGTATAGTTTTATTTCCTCGCAATAGTTGAGAAAAGCACTATATCTGCCTCCGCAATCTGCTATTTGTGGACTCGTATACTCTAGACGGCTTAAACTACATTTCGGCCCTTTATATGAGTCATTCATAAATCACGTACTTTCTACCCTGGGCAACAATGTACTATTATGGTTTTACGTAAAACCTATGTATTACAGTATACTATTAACAGTCCCCGAGCACGAACTTTTATCTTCTATCGAGCAAATAAAGTTATCGAGAAAAGTACCAGCATTTGATAACAGCGCCCTCTAGGCTGTATTAAGTACTTGTACAGTAAATTGACACTGACGTTGATTTCCGTATCGTCATCGAGTAGTAAAGGTGAAGTATACATAAAGTAATGTATGAAAACATTAGTGTGTTTTAGCAGTTCGTGCTACGGGTTTGTATAGACCACGTTTTCTTGATGGCGCTACGTTATCATGACTTAATCCATAGAAAGTAGTTCGTGGTCGGGGTACTGCTACTTGGGATCTATAACTGAATGACTGCATTATTTGGTCTAATTTAGTTAACCATAATGTTGTTTATACTTATAGGATCTAAAAACTTTCATCGAATCATCAAAACACGGAATTATTTATATGAGCTTTGGAACAAAATTTAACACTTCAATAGTTTCTCAAGAAAGAGTACAGTGTTTTATTAAAGCGTTTTCGAAACTGCCATATGACGTGCTATTGAAGTGGGACCAAGACGAACTACCTGGTCGTACGAAAAACATAAGGATATCAAAATGGTTTCCCCAGTCAGATTTACTGCGTAAGTAAACTTGTTGATTATTTGTAAACACTCTTTATTTAAATATATTACTTCCAGGAAAATATCTTGACCAATTAGAGCACATAATTTTGTTTCGAAAAATATTAGATGCATTTTTGGTACAATACTCTACATTCAACCACTTAAGATGAAATTTAATGAGAGATATCTACATCAAAATGAAATTGGTATTTTCGATTAAAATACCTGACAATTCATTTTGGTTGCGAGAATATAGGAGGAAATTATGTGTGAGCTGTGAGGAGTGTCAGACAGTGAAAATCACAAATATTTATATAATATTATGTTTGTACTTGACAGAAGCACGTGAAGCGAACCCCTTGATTTCTGTTTAGAACCCCATGTGATCGATTCTGTTTAGTCCACAAGAGGAAATATTATTTTACCAAACAATATTGTCCTCGCGTGTTGTCCATAAATAACTCGATATTGGCGAAAATTTGACAGAAGTGAAATCCATTTGTAAAAATTAGAATTAGAAATATTATGTTACTTGTTGCTTTATAATTAATGAATGAAGTTGCTGGCTCAGATATTTCTATATCTGAAGTTTCTACTTGACCTTGATTGACAAATAGTGCCACATTATCAGAGGGCAGTGATAATTTAGGTCTATAGTGGTTCAATTATTACTAAAGGCTGTTCTTCGTCAAAATCTGGGGTAATTCTATTTATCCTATGGTAAATGTGATGTACAAGTGCTTCTATACGAAGAAAAAATGGGTTCTCAAAAGATGACTTAATGGCTGTTAGATTTTTATCAGCTTCTTTGATAGAACTAAGAACGCCGTTTAGGTCCTCAATAGTACTGATGCCTGACACCTGAATATCCTCAGTAGGGTACAGTTGTGTAATTTTGGTTATTTATTTTCGTAGATTAAGTACGGTTATTTTTGGATCCTCTCCCCGTATGAGGACCTCGTAAGAAAGTACATTTTTATTCAATAAAAGGTACTTGATAGGGTAAGTTGCCATTTTTTCTTTAAAAATCGTAGGTAATTTACCTACCCCATCCAGTGAGGATCGTTCTTTAGACAATATTGGAAATGCTTGTAACGGAATGGCGTAGTGCTTAATTAATATACCGTATGAATATTAATTAAGCACTACGCCATTCCGTTACAAGCATTTCCAAGCATTTCCAGATTTTTTTGACGATTTGTATGGATTTTGGCTAACAAGATGCTTATACTGTGAAAATTTGAGGACTGTAGCTTTAAACGTTTGGCTGTAAAACCTGTGTGACAGACGGTGGATACGTAGATGACAGCAATAGGTGTTCCGTTTGGACCCTTCAGTAACGGAGCCATAAAAATCTATATAATAAAAATGAATCGCTGAATGTGTTGCTAAGCGCAAATCTCGAGAGCAGCAGAACCTATTTTGCGAAATTTTTTTTGATGTGTTTGTTATGGTCAGGAAATGGTTCTTATGAAAGAAAAAAAATGAAAAATCCACCGGGGAAGTCAAAAATTCTCAGCAGGGCAAAGCCGCTGACGGGTAGCGGGTGGTTTTTGATACAAAACATGTTTTATGTGTCAAACAGTACTGGGGGGTTATCATGAGCTAGCTTTGCAGTTCTGTTTACGGTCAGCGTAAAGGACAGAGCTATGGCGGTTATATAGCTCTGTCCTTTTCTCTGAGCGTAAACAGAACTGCAAAGCTAGCTCATGATAACCCCCCTGTAGTAATTTGTTTACATCTTTTTTAAGTTCAATTGACACAGACTTTATCTATGTTCAGGTCAAATCTTGCAAGAGTCTTGAACCACTTCCCGGGAACTGGTTGAACTGAAATTTGGTTTAGCTACGTAAACTCGATGAAAATACAATAATGTATGGTATCTAGATATTTATGTCTATCTTTTGAAAAATAGAGATTGAGGACTGTATTTAACATAGGGTGGTAAAGTTGACTTGGTTCCCCAGTGCCGCATTAATCTTAGACCATCAAAAGAGAATTCACCAACCTTGTTCCAACGATTCTACTCGCCCCAGTGTGTCGCCACCGTGCTTGTTTATAACATAAGTGTCTGAAGCCAGATCTTCATCACAAACAATAATACATCTAGTCCAATAAATAATAAGTCCTTTTAACTATTGCAACAAACGAATATTCCACTATTAACTTAAATATATCCCGAAAGTACGAGAGAATGATCCACACCGTGTCGCGGCTTTCCCAAAAATGCTTCGGCCTTGATGCCTCCCTGTGATTGGTAGCAAATTTAAATACTGATTACCTATGATTAATGCGTGCACATATGGTACCATCGAGCTGGTCTGATGATAGGGTTGGAAGGTGGCGATTTTTTTTTTTAATTTTCCTTTTGCATCCAGGTCACCCAAACATTAAGCTGTTCATAACTCATGGCGGTTTTCAGTCGACTGATGAAGCGTTCGTTGCCGGCGTACCATTAATAGGGATCCCCCTCAGTTCGGACCAGTGGTATAACGTCGAACACTATGCTAAGTATAAAGTGGGATTACAGCTAGATTTAGAAAGTCTAGACGACAATCAGCTGATAAGTGCAATTGAAACTGTCATTGGAGATAACAGGTACTTTTGCATTATTAATACATAAGTATGTAATTTACTTACATGAAATCACGCCTTCAGTGGTGTAGGCAGAGCTACAGAAATACCAACAATTAAAAAGCCGTCAAGTACTACCAACATAAAATTACAACAACTAATAACTAATTTTCTATTTGAAGTCATTTGGTGCCGTCTTTGATTTTAGTAGGTACAAACACTTAAATCGCCTGTATCACCCCCCATACTGTTCACTATCAATCTTACACCTTCTGTATCGAAAAATAATAAGCCTAAGCATGTTAAATATAATTACTATATGGCCAATTATGAGGCCATTGTATCGGATCTACGTGCTATTGATTGGAGTGCTGAACTATCTGGTTGCATTACCGCTGATGATATGGTCTCTGTCTTTTATAGGCATCTTCACACTGTTATCCTAAAGCATGTGCCATTAAACTGCTGCAAGAAAAGAATAAATTGCGTATACTTCTCAAAAAGTATAGGAACCCTCGTGACGGTTTTGAGTTTGGACTTCTCTGTGACAGGTGCAACAAACTACGAATCACCAGAAGTATAAACAGTCTATCGAAGCCTCTGTGATTAAGATAGTAAATTTTTCTGGCGTTATGTTAATGGTAAGCGAGGTAGCTGCGCGATGATCCCTGCAGCCATGCATCGTGGTGATGCTCCCGGGGATTTGCCTTCCGTCCTGCACCACGACGGTCAGTTGACTTCCATACAGCTTCGTGAGGAAAGTGTACTCGAAATGCTTAAGAATTAAAATCCCGACAAAAGTGCTGGGCTTGACCAAGTCCCGGCGGTCTTTTATAAGCAAGCCGCGGTGTCATTGGCTTTTCCGTTGTGTCGTATATTTAATTATTCTCTGTCGGCTGGTGACTTTCCCGCTTTATGGAAGAGGGCTAGAATCGTGCCTGTTTACAAGAGGGGTGACAGAAGCAATGTCAAAAATACTTATAATTTTATTTCAACACAACAAATTTACATCATAACATATCATAAAATACAAATATTAACTAATATAAAAATAAATTAAAACAAATCAAACCCCTCCAACGAACTCACTTGTGGCATCGAGCCCAAGACACTCGCAGCGTATCCTCTCTGCACCGCTAAACAAAAAAAAAAAAAGTCAAAAATTGTAGACCTATTGCCATACTTTCATGCCCATCTAAACTTTTTGAGTCACTTTTGTGCCCTACTGTATCTAGCTACCTTGATTCGTTTTTGTCTCCTTATCAGCATGGGTTCAGAACTGGGCATTCGGTGGAAACTAATCTTTTCTGTTTCGTATCTGATGTGGCGCGGGGTATTGATGGTGGTGGGAGGGTTGATGCAGTTTACACAGACCTGAGTTCTGCCTTTGACATGGTGAATCACCACGTGCTGTTGCGTAAGTTGGAGGCCTATGGAGTGGGAGGTTCACTTCTAGTATGGTTTTCGTCATACCTGTTCCAGCGACTTCAGTCAATTGTTGTTAACGGTCACGAATCACAACCTTTCATCGATGGTTCTGGCGTGCCACAGGGGTCGCATCTCGGTCCACTGCTATTTAATGTATACATTAATGACATTCCTCTCCATATCAAACATTGCAAGTTTTTGCTTTTTGCTGATGACTTGAAAATTTACAGGTCTGTAGCAACTGATTCTGATGTTGAGCTCATTCAGAGTGATTTGGATGGAATTCAAGAGTGGTGTCAGCTTAACTGTAAGGTGCTTAATGTTACTAGGTGTATTTACATCAGCTTCTCTAATAAACTACGTCCTGTGTATTCGACTTACTCGATTGGTGGTGAGCACTTGGAGCGAGTGAGGAATTTCGTGACCTGGGGGTTCTGATTGACTCCAAGCTCAAGTTTACGTCTAATGTAAATCTTGTTATCATCAAGGCAGCACGGATGTGGGGATTTGTCAGGAGAAACAAGCAATCATTCAACGTGTAATGCAAACTTGCACACTACAAATCCCTAGTGCGGAGTCATCTCGAGTTTGCGAGTGTCGTGTGGAACCTCTCGTATGTCGTACATTCCCAGCGCATTGAGTCAATGCAGCGGGCGGTCACCAGACACTTAGCTTATGTCTCCCAATCTATATCACACAGATGTTCCTATGGTGCTCGTATGAACTTTTTGGGCTTTATTTCGCTTCACAATCGTCGGAAACTTCAGGAGTTGACATTTCTCAAAAAATGTATTAACGGATGTAGTACTAAATCTGTGTTAGTACTACCTCTATTTAAATTTTCTGTACCACCTCGTCCACCTAGGAAACCTGTTAGTAAAATCCTGTCAGTCCCCTCATATAGTACTAATGTTGGTAGGCATTCTCCGTTGTCTCGTGTCTGTAATGCATTCAATTGCATAAGTGCAGCTTTGCCCGATCTGGATTTGGTTTTGACTCGCTTGCAAATTTTAAAACTAAAATTCTGGCTTGTTAGTTACGTACTAATGTTTAGTGTTACCTATTGTTTCTAATTAGTCCGCTAAGTTTTCTATAAATGCTGTGTATACTTGTAATTGGCTTGTACACTAGACATAATACCCTAATCTGTTTATATGTTATAAATGCTTTGTGTACTTGCTGTAAGTGTACCTTGCAATAAATAAATAAAAATAAATAGACCTCAAATGCGTTGCCAACCCTGAGGACTAAGATGGAATGCCTCTATGCTAGTAATTTTACCGGTTGTCTTATCCCCACACCGCAACACAACAATGCGAAAACTGTTGCTTGGCGGGTGGTTAAATGGATCATATGGTGGTAGCGATTCAGCGATATATAATGTTTTTTTTCTGATACCGTATACTTTTTGGTGCTAGACAAGTTGCATTCGACAATCGTTAGCGATTATGTTTCGATTGATAAATGTATGGAATTGACGTAAGCCACCGAGATAGTAACGTGACACTTACTTCAATTCCATATATTTTCAATCGAAATATAATCGCTAACGATTGTAGAATGCAACTTGTCTAGCACCACAGGATTGTTTTAAAACAAATCTAACCTAAAGGGTTCTATACAACGGCCTTTTAAGAAATCCCGAAATGTTCACAGATTCAGAAAAAATATATATATATATATATATATTAAGACTATTATGTATTATGACCTAATATATGTTTTGAACTTTATATATTAAATATGATACGATCCCTCAAAGTATACTATTTTTACCGACTTTAAAAAAGGAGGAGGTACTTAATGTGTCGGGACCTTATTTTGTATCCCGACCCGGATAATTTTAAGACGCTGGACAGAGATTTAAGCTGGGCATAGATTTTTACCAGTGTATTTTTTAGTGACAGGTTGCAAGCCCATCGCCTAATAGTACTACAAGACTTTATTTTCTTAGTCACCTCTTATGACTTCCACGAGAAGACAAGGAGTGGCGCTATTCTAACCCGGCAACCACATGGACGGATTTTATTATTTCTATTAACAAATCCAGCATTTGCATTCAAAAAGTCTCATTTGGTAAAGTGGAGCTGATGATAAAGACCACAAATAGCCACCGGAACTCCTCAACGGTACCTATTTCAAAAGTGGCGACAAAATATCTCAATTAAGATAGTTGAGCGACTATGACTTTCCCGCGGCATTCATTTTGTTCCTTATTAATTGTGGGACTACACAACAGCATATTATAATCACTAAAAAGTATAAAATAAAATAGCTAAATGTATTGAAATAACGACTTCAAAACGCAAGAAACAACTTCTTTTAAAATTTTAGGTAAGATCAGTCCAACAAAAGTCGCTTTTCTACAATATTTTCAACTAAAATCCGACTTCGATGATTATGATACTTATTTAAATGCAAATGCTGTCTGGACTTGTAAAAGAAAAACCAAGCATCGCTGAATTAATGTCTAATATTTGAGGAGTTTCCTCGATTTCTCTCAGACCCCATCATCAGATTCTGACGTGACAATGGGACCAACTGGAAACACTACTTATTCAAATAAAAAAATCGGTCCAGCGATCTTGGAGTAGCCGGGTAGAATACATAAAAAAGATCCCCACGAATTCAGAACATCTTCCTTTTTTGAAGTCAGTTAAAACAAAAACCGCTAGACCTCTTTTGAAATGGTAGGTCAGTCAATATTAACTTCTGTTACGATATGTTACAGCTACCGAGAAAACGTGAAGAAGCTAAATTTATTGCTGCGTGATCAACCCATGGCTCCCTTGGAACGGGCAGTCTGGTGGACGGAACACGTACTCCGACATGGAGGCGCAAATCATCTGCGCACGCCGGCTGCGTTCATGTCATGGTGGGACTACTACGAAATTAAACTAGTGCTAGTAGTAGTAGGACTGGCAATGGTAGTATTACTAGCGGGAATAGGGATGGGGTGTTGTTTAATTAGAATGTTAATAAGAAAAATGAAACGTAAGACAATGAAAAAAAATGATTGAATTGCTTTTGATTTGCTTTAGGTTTTGTTTTGTTCACAACTTAAATTAAAATTTGTGTTTTAACATAATGTTTCGGTGAAATTAAATAAATAGCTCCTAAATAAATCATTATCTTTGCACGAGTTTACGGGTGAGGACTATAACGACTAAAAAGTTGGACCATCGTTGAGTGAATTGAACAATAGAAACAAAAAAAGCAAATAAATGACCACTGTGCGACGAAAATTATCGTTACGTACGGCTAATTAATTTGAGGCGCCTAAAATTGCAGCACATTTGGGACTTCACATTGTGAGAGAAGCAATAAGGTGGCCTCATCAATGGATGGGGATACCTATCACGACTCTAAATTCAAAACGATACGAACTTTTTATGGTCATCTAAAGACCGATCGCATGTTAGAAGTTTCATCGCACAACGAAAATGTTTACTAGAAAATATAATAGGGATCATGCGTTTTTTTTTTTCTTGGGCTCTCTAGAAAATGCTATGAAAGAGAGGAATAACTATATAAGCGAAATAATTGTCTTGTATTTTTTTCATCATATCTAAACATTATAAGAAGTTTCAAATTTTACCAGGTTTTGATTCTATATAAAATCTCAATAAACGGGTCAAAACTTAGTGTAATGCTTTTATATGCTTTTTTTACTTTTTCTCCTAAGTCCAATGAAACTCAACTCTGATTTTCATGCATGTTCTCTATTGTATCAGTTAGCATGCCCAACTTTTTTGGACCGTACCCTTACAGCTGTTAGTATTATGTGTAAATTAAAGGCGAAGCTGAATATTAGTAACTAAAATTCAAACTTGAAAATACCATGTAAACTGCACTTATTAAAAATATACCTAAGTCATGAATGACATAAAAACAAATACGGTTTTTTATCACGCCACCACGCCTCGTCGTGAGTCACGATGTAAACGATGTTGCAAGTTATTGTTTTTCGAAGTATATAAAGATTATAAAGATGTCTATGTTCGTGATTACATCATAACGGTTTGGGGATAAGACAGCCGGTGAAATAACTAGTATAGAGACATGAGACATTCCATCTTGGTCCTCAGGGTTGGCAACGCATTTGCAGTCTTGTGAATGCGAATGTCTATGGGTCACAGTTCCCACTTACCATCAGGTGGCCTGTGTGCTCGTTTGCTTCCTAAATGCTATGAAAATAAAAACAATAAGGGCAATAATTTCGAACAACATGAGTCCATATGTTTGTTACTTCATAATTCTACAAACGTAACTATGTTTGTTCCTACTTAGGGTTACTTTATACAGGAAGTAGGAATCCATTGTGAAACAGAAAAACACTTTTATTCTTTCATTTGATGGTAATTAATACATTTTACATCAGCTTTTGCTTGGTTCTCTTAGCAGTGTTTGTAAAGTTATGATTTTGAACCTTTATCTAGGTTTTCTTAGCTTGTAGCTGAGCCCGTTTATCGGTCCGTTTGTCTATCTATCTCTAAAAATCAACTTTGTTTCTTATTTGAATTACTTTATCGTCAGATCAATGTTAACAGCAAAATGAATCGGTGACCTACCTAATGTAAGGAACCCTCGGTGCGCGACTCTGTCTCACACTTGACCTTAACCTTAATATAACGACTAAAATCCATCAAAAAAATTACGCTTTACCAAGTTTTTCTCTCTCGGAAGCAATAAAAACATCGCGCAACGATAAAACATGCAACAAATCATAATTCCAAGTTCCATGCAAAAGTTTCATGCGAGATATCATATCGTTACAAACTGGAAAGCCACTGTTTCGTGATATATTACCTATGCTTCGGTCGGCGATAAAACTTTGTACAGAGTTTACCTTTGATTTTGCGTTCTCACGTTTAAATAAAATAAGTGCGACCTCTTTTAAAGCTGATAATTATCTCTTAAACAACCCGACCTTTTTTCATAAAATTTAGCTAAAAACCATCGCCATTCAACAAGCTTTAAGACCCAACAAAAATTTTGTTAAGAGAATCACCACATGTAATATTTCTAAAAAATAACCCCAGTTACGTGTAGGGTAGCTACCCCAAAAAAAAACATTTTCAAGATTTTATTTCACGACTTTGTTGGCGTGACTAATATGTATATTCAAACCAAATTACAGCTTTCTAGTACTAAGAGTCTCTGAGCTAGGCTGCGGACGGATGGATAAACATGGCGAAACTATAAGTGTTCCTAGTTTGACTACGGAACCATAAAAAGACAATATGGTAATATTGATATGAAGCGATCTGTATATTGATCCCCCAGCCGCCTGCGTGGTGCCATGCCACGAACTCCTAAAAAAAAAAAGTTACTTATAGTCTCACGCTCGCAGAACAATCGAGTTTAGCTCACCGTCTTTAAACAGCAAAACTTTTTGAGGTTCTGAGATGAAAAGCTAATTTTAGCATCTAAACCAAAATGTCAACAGCTATAAATAATAATTAAGCTAATGTTGCCGCTTTTTTATCAAAAAGGTTTAAAAAGAGGAACAAAAACGTCCGACGTCATTCAGCAAGCCGCTTAAACTGGAAATGTTCGCGCCCAGCCTTTTGGAGATAGATTGAAATAAATATGGATGTGGGGTTATTTGATAAAAAGGAACCGTAGGCAGGCGCACTTATAAAGGCGTGGGTTCAGTTCTCGCGTGTGAAAAAAATGTTAAGTGATACGGTAACATGAAGTGAGAGAGAATGGATGGATGGATGGATGCGAAACCAGAATTTATTTTTTCCGTAGCTATTTTAATCGTCGGGCTCAGGTTGGTCTTAAAGTAATTCGATTGTTTATATATTTTAAAAAGTGCACCCCATTTTACGGTAATAACTTTTTAAAATATACAAAACTAACATTAGCACTACAGGTATTAAACTGTCTTACATGTTAAATGTATTGTGATGATTTGAACAAGATATTTTTTGTGTTAATCATTATGTACAATATTCTTTAAGTTATTTACTAGAAAAAATGATCATCGTTGCCTTGTCTAGGTAAATTTTTGACACATTTTCTCACGTTTTTTTAATGTTACAAAAGTAAGTGGAGTGGTTTTAAGTAAGTGGTGGTAAGTTACTGTGGTCCCAACGTTGCCCTGCTAACATTAAATGGCAGTATCTCAATCAAAACTCATGTAGCAAATGAAACCTTAATAATTACAGGATAGGATTGAATTTGAGATACTGCTTATTGGCTTAAGAGGGCAGAACGGAAGACCAGCGTTGACTTTACAGCCACCATACTGCTGAGTTGGAACCGTCTTTCGTCTCTTTCTCTGATTTTTAGATGTTGTTATTTTATCTTTGTGTATTTATTGCTGTTAATAAATTCGATGCTTTTTCTTACAAACTTTCTTTCTTTTAATTAAAAGCGTCCGCTGCAAGTAACTCCCGACCCTTTGGGATGGGAGGTCAGTATTACCCCAAATGTAACCAATATCTCTGTGAAAAATGACTCTTTCACATCTACTAATGCGTTCATATCGGCTCAACGTTCGTCCGAAATGTTTTTCCAAAGGCCATTTAGCGGAATAAAATCTTTTTATGTAAATTCAGTTAGGAAGATGTTTTCTGCCGTGTTATGCCGCGAACGGGGGCCATTTTGTAAAGTATACGAATAAATCATTCGAAATAATTATGTTGTGTGGGTGTTTATATTTATTTTTAAAGGCACCTTATAAGTAGGTACGTACAATATTTTTCAAATTGACGACACGTTGGCCTAGTTGGGAGTGACCCTGCCTCTGAAGCCAGCGGTCCTGGGTTCAAATCCCGGTAAGGGCAGATATTTGTGTGATGAGCGCGAATATTTGTTCCTGAGTCTTAGATGTTTTCTATTTATTTAAGTATATATTTCTCTATATAAGTATGTTTATCGTTGTCTAGTTCCCATAGTGCTAGCCTAGAGCTTAGTTTGGGACTAGGTCAATTTGTGTGACATTGTCCCCTGATACTTATTTATTACATACATACATACATGAAGTCACGCCTTCATTCCCAGAATGGGGTAGGCAGAGCTACAGAATTACCAACAACTCTTAAAAACTTGTTGATAATTCTGTAACCACATTTTGCACAATCAGGCTAAGATGTTTACCAGTGTATTAGTGACAGGTTGCAAGCCCATCGCCTAACAGTACTACTAGCCCTTATTCCCTTAGTCGCGTCTTACGACATCCACGGGAAGTCATGGAGTGGCACTATTCTAACCCGGTAACCACACGGAAAACTTATTTATTTTATTTATAAATTCACCTACAACAAAATTGATAACCCTAGAGGTAGGCGAAGTTTGGCAACAAGATGGCTGGTACCTACTGTCTCCTCAACAAGGGATTTTTTATTTATAACTTCTAAACGTAACTTAGATATAAAATGTCATATGAAAGAGGATTACTTGCAGGTTATATTATAATCGAATAAAAAGTTCAGTTAGTTCGGGGGTTTTTTTAAATTTATAATTTAATTTTTATTTCACGTTTTTTAAACTTCTCCATCTGAGTGTCTGTTTGTGGCAACGTAGCTCCCAAACGGATGAACGGATTTGGAAGCATGTTTTTTTTAAATAAAGCTATCTGGATGGTATTTAGCAAGATTTTATGCAAATTTATGTGATATCAGCTCGGAAAGTAGGTGTCGTCGTAGTTTCGGGGGCTTTTTACCCTCTAAAAGCTCAATATCTCAAAAACGGCTGAATCGATTATGATAAAACACTAAAAAACTACCGCTAGTACACCTGCTTTCAAATAAAAAAAACCGCATCCAAATCGGTTCATCCTTTTAAGAGCTACGGTGCCACAGACAGATACACACACACTTACACGTTAAACTTATAACACCCCTCTTTTTGCGTCGGGGGTTAATAAAATTAGGAGAAGTTACGGGTCGCGACGCTACTTGCTTTTTTTTTTAAAGTATGGTTTCTTAAACATATGCGTTTTAAAGCTAGGATCAGGGCCTCTATTCAGGTGCGTTAAAACGATATCTTGTTTGACACGTTTAAGAATCGTTTATGTCACAGTCGCCATTATTGTCAATGACATAAGAGTTATCAAAACGTTGACAATACGGAAACAGGTCAAAAACGATATCGTTATAACGCAGTTGAATAGAGGCCCAGGGGAGTTATTATGACAGAGCTATGCAGTTCAGTTTACGCAGAGAGAAAAGGACAGAGCTATATAATTGCTATAGCTATGTCCTTTACGCTCACCGTGAAATAAACTGCATAGCTATATCATAGTAGCCCGAGCCCGATCGGCGATATCGCCGATCAGCGATAAATCTTTAAAAACTCGATCACATTTTGAACATGTGGTAGAAAATTATTTACAAAAAATAGCTTTGTACGTTTTCCTTTCCAAGAAATTATTTGTAGGAAAGAAAAAAACCACAAAAGCGGAAACGTACTGACCTAGTTTTTCATAATATCTACAACATATTCAGAAATCGTGGAGATCGGATTAGATTTTGGGGGTGGGAAACGTCATCGCCCGGAGCTAGTACGGATTATTTTTTTTACCGCTTCACAATCCTCTCAAGGTTTACTATAAACAACACTGAAAAGGTTTAAAATACAGCCGAAAATGGCTTCAGGATACACGAATCTTCGGAGTTAGCACACATGACTATTAGAATTTTTAATTTCTGCCGTCCTACCAAAGAGAGCGGAAAACTGCAAAGTAGTAGTACCTATTAGCATTTTAAAGGACATTGCCCGTTTTATACTATGGTGTTGTGTCCCAGATTGTACAGCATTCATTTATATCTCAAATGAATGTTAAAATATGTACTTTCAAACTATATATGCCATTTAAAGTATAAAGCAGCGGTTTAGAAGGAATTCGGTTCCAAATTATTTACATAACCCCAAAAAACGTGATTACGTTTAACCGTTTCGCCGCCACTTACTTGATACAAAAGTCGTCCTCACATGCCAATGACAGATGCAAACCACAGCTAATTTCAACTTTACGTCTCAAGTACTCGGGTCTTTTTGTCACTGTATCTGTGACAACTATAAGCATCGATGGCGTGGTAGGCACGACAGTAAACGACGCCTTTAGGTGTTCTAGGCGTTCAAAGGGTTAAAGCGCTGTCACCTCAAACTGCAGTAAAGAGCTCCTAAACGGATTGTTCAAATACTTTTGCAATAAATATAATAATACGTTACGTATGACAATAGTCATTAATAAAACTTTGTCTGTGTTTTATTGTAGTACTGTTTTTTTTTGTCAGAAATAGCAAATTAAAGTACCTATGCCACGTTTCTATTATAGGTAATTAAAGGATTTAAAGCATTATTGCCAGGGAGCAAGGAGCGCCCGGCGGCAGTCACGCAACAGTGCTCGCACGGTGAGGTAGCGTCGCTTGTTGGCTCCACTCGAGGTTTTAAGGATTTTCGAGCTAATAATTCACAGAGCAGGTGATTTTTTTGATAGGCGCAGCCTAGTAACCTTGCACAAGAAGCTAGCGGTCGTGGGTTTTTCATATATCAGGTAAGAACAGTGTCATCGAGATTAAACCCGGTGTAGTTAAGTATAAGTTCATTGCGCATCTCTTCTCCCTCTTTCCAAAAGTGGTAACCTACTAATACAAACATTCTTGGGTATTGTGAAAGGCGACGTCAAGCAGACAGTGATAGGGCGCATCTTCTGATGCTTGACAAAAGTTCCAAAAATTTTTTTCTGATGTGGCAATAAGGTGCGAGCTTACAATATTTAGGTGGCGCCACTGCGCAAATATTCCTTTGGCAAAATAATGTGGACCCAGACTGGCTGGACAGCCTGGATAGGAGGGTCCCGTCTAGTGCTAACATCCACATTACATGTATAGGCGTACAAATTAATAGAGCCGGGGTATGCATGAGATGCGGAGACGGCAATGGTGACTAGTCGAGATTTTGTCGTACCTAACTCTTGCACCTCATACTCACCTCAACTCTAAATTAAGTTGTATGCCTGTAGCACCCACGCTCATCTAATATGATAATGGTACATTCCACGAAAGTGTGGAGCTCGAGTGATTTTAAATTCTACGAATCTTGTTAACAGTTAGGTGTACAATGTCAGGGATTATTTCCTTGGCAATGTGTATGGGATGCATCGTGATGTGGTTGCAGTAGACAAGAACCTTACGTCAATCTCTTTGGCAAACCAGAACTGGCGCTAACCAACGGTGAAGAGCAATTCGGACTGCGTGGGATTCGTTATTTTTTTGGTGAAATTGGTTGTTTTGACTGTGCAATTGATGACGAGGTCATAATGACGAGTATCTATCGAACATAATAATATGTTGTAAAAGACCAAATGGTCGATATTTGTCGAGCATGCCATTATCCCGGTGAAACCCTCAGAGATGAATTCAGATTGTACGCATTTGGCCAGCGGTTAATATGCACATAACCTTGTACCAGGACTATCCATCAGCAATTTGCTATTTAATACGATATTGTTAAGTTTAAAGTGTCGTACTACAAGTACGAACTGGCGGCGTTTCTTAAATATGGTCGTACTACGCTCTACTGAGACCAATTTCTCATTACGAACAGGATTATTTTTCGCCAATAAGCCGTTATGGTGATGATAGATCTATTTCAACGCCGGGCAGTGCTCGTCAACGTTAACATCTCATATGAGAACCCCGTGAAGCGGCTGAGAAGAACTTAAGCTCAGCAAGTAGGTACTTGGCTTATGAGGTAACCACCATGTGGAATGTTGACTCAGCGATCATTGCCTCGATAGTTGTGTTAGTGAATGGTCTCATAGCGAACGAAGTCTCTCTTAAAGGATAGAGGGCTGAATCTGAAAACAGCAGTCCTCAACATGGCACGATTATATATTTTATTTCATACGCAAGCTAACAGCATATGCGCCAAGATACTCTCATGATATTATATAAAAAAATTAACAGCTGCTCATACTAACATAAAATAAATAACATTCTTAATATACACTTTCATTAAATATCATAAAATGCATGTAATCAACATGCAAACTGTAGAAAGTTATATTAAACTATAAAAAATACATCAACTTCGTAGCTCTGCAGCACCATGTCATTCAAGAGGAGCGTTGCGGGCACGGCGCTTGCGCACAACGTCGCACACGAACAGGCGGGGGCGGCGCCGCGGCGCAGGCGCGAGCACCCCACACCAACCCAATACCGTGGAATTACTGATCCTGTTTGCGCATCAGTTTATTATAATGCATCAGGATCAGCATCTTCCGTCTCAGTTCTAGAGTATCTAGTCCAACCATAGATACAGGATATGAAAAACAAGGGAAAAAACAGAGGACCATACATCATTTTGTACATGCACCTGGTGAACTTTCTCTGTATTCTCTCCACCATAGGAGAATGTTTGGCTTCATAGGGACGCAAGACAAAGACAAAATTCCAGCCTACTACGGACATACCGATGTTATATAGGAGTAACTTAACTCTACATACACATACACATACATACATAACATCACGCCTTCATTCCCAGAGTGGGGTAGGCAGAGCTACAGAAATACCAACAAATCTAAAAAGACTTGTATATAATTCTATATCCACATTTTGCACAATCAGGCCAAGAAGTTTACTAGTATATTAGTGACAGGTTGCAAGCCCATCGTCTAACAGTACTACAAGCCCTTATTCCCTTAGGCGCCTCTTACAACATACACGGGAAGACATGGAGTGGCACTATTCTAACCCGGCATCCACACGGGGGGTTAACTTAATTCTATAGTCGGTAAATTGCGTTAACACCCACATGATGAAACCCAGGATCCTATTAACATTGCAGAAGAGGTTTACTATGTGAGCACGAAAATTAAGCCTCACATCCAGCGTTAGCCCGATATCTTGGATTTCATCGAATCTATCAAGCAAAGTTCCAAAGAGGCTACATGGTACTATAAGAGGAGCTCGCGTTCTGGAGAACGTTATCAACTAGCACTATGTGACACCACTCAGCCACGTGATCAATGTCTCGCTGGAGCGCCTCACAGTCCGCAAACCCCTCACGCTCAGAAAGGGCTCGAGGTCATCTGCGAACAAGAGGCACTCAGTGGTGTCCAGAGCCGCTCGGCAAATCATTACACGTGATCGGAAATGAGCTAGATCCTAATGTACTCCGCGGTTTATTCCTCATCGATAGTAGTAGGAATGAGATTGCTACGGTTGCGCAAAAAAACAGCTAGGAGTGGCAAAAGTTTTGCCACGAAACCAATAGAATAGCATTGTCACAACAGGGCCTCTATTCAACTGCGTTATAACGATATCGTGTTTGACGTGTTTTAGAATCGTTTATGTTACAGTCGCTATTATTGTAAATGACATAAGAGTTATCAAAACGTTGACAATACGGATACACGTCAAAAACGATATCGTTATTACCTTGTAGAATCCCAGCCCAGGAGGCGTCAAATACGCATTTGACCTAGTAAATAACGACATATTTACTAAATCAAGTGCCTACTTATTTTGTCCGAGATATTACGTAATCGTCATATATTGCATGATTAGTGGTAGTGGATCTAAAATATAATGATAAAAAAGATAATAGGCCGTACCCAGAGCACTGATATAGGTCTGAACTCAGGGATATCAGATTCATCGCTGCCCTTGGACACTGGGGTCACTCTGAATATTTCCAACGCGATCAGTGCCCACTTTTGACACTAAGGCTTGTACTATTTTCTATTATGTGACTTAGGCTAGATATAATGTAGGAGCAGACTCTCACATACGCATGCGCAGTCCTCAGTTATTTAGGGGATATTCCATCTGGCCCAGCTGAGGATAGCGCCGTAAATCTCCCTGGCCACTCAACGCAGCTCCGCCGCGGACACGCCGTCCACGGAGACTCGCGCCGCGTCCATGGGCCCGCCGGCAGCCTCCTCTTCACACGCAGCTGCTTCGACATTGAACGCCCCCGACATCCAAAAATATAGAAGCAAAATAGGTGGCAAAAGCTTCAGCCGCGTTCTGCCCCGCCACTGTCCTGCCCTCGTAAACATATTCTTAACAGCTAAACCTATTTTGATTCGATGGATTTAACGTATGCGCAGAAAGAGCCCCAAAAATATTATTTTTAATACGGTGGGATAAATTGGTGATACGCTTTACTTTGAGACCAAAAAGTATTTGTAAAGTTCTACATTAAACATTTTAACTTAATCTTTATACCTTTTCAAATGAAAATGAATATACATACAAACAATCACGCCTGTTTCCCTTGGGTAGGCAGAGACCACTTTTTTCCACCTGCTACGATCCTGACTTACGGCGCAATCCTCAACTGGGCCAGATGGAATTCCAATTGAAATATTTGACTTACGTTTACGTTAACGTTTGATTTACGTTTAATATCCGCTGTGAATCAAGAAGGACAATCAAAGCCAGATCGTCCTTTCTCGAGAACACACTTACTTATTATATGAGTGTATTCAAAAATACCTAAACAAGCATGAATCATTATTCGAATAATTTATCTTAGCCTTTCTTGATCACCGCGCTTATGACAGGCCGGGGATGGAGCTCCATCTGCCTTTAAATAAAGAACCTAACCTTTTTTATAGTTTCTGGCCTACCATCACTTACATTTCATCCTTCAATGTTGCTGGTGTAGAAAATATGATCAATCTTCGTTGAAAAATTAGCTGATACTCAATAGGCAATAAATAAATCCAAAGTGATTACTCCATTAAACATTTATTACCCAATAAATATAACTAAATATGTAATTGGCATTTAATTAAAATTGACCAACCTCGTCTATAACAACTGAACGACTGGCAACATCACTGAATTTATTTGTAATCATTCCTCAAATGCTTCAAAAGATATATATATTTCGAAAAATAATCACAGTTATAATATAATATACAATAAAATATTTTACATTTGCTTTACATGTACGGGAGGAACCAGAAAAAAATATTTGTAGATTAAATTTTTCAACTTCGTTGGCGTAATGTATATGTATAACTATGCCAAATTACATCTCTGTTTCAACGAACAGACGGACAGACGGACTGACGGGCAGCAGGACATGGCGAAACTATATAATGGTTCCTTGTTGACTTCTACCTACATCCTGGAACAAATCAGTTGTGACAGTGGTGCAATTTTATATTAGATAGAGAATCTCTAGATTCTAATTGAAACTTATGCCTACAAAGTGTTCCACCCCGAATCTCTTGATAGTCGTGAAACGAGTTCAAAAACGTCAGCAGATGGGTAGTAGAAGTCATCAATGGTTAAATTACGGGCATTTTTCCCTAGGTCTATGGAAATTTACCGCAGTGTACGTAAAACCTCATGACAGACGAGGATGGTGGTGTCAAGAGTAGACGATTCCTTCTATACGAGGCGTCCGGCTCAGTCTGAGTCCACCTTAGTATGCTAAAGGAGTATGCGAGCAGCGGCATCATCCAACCAGTGAAAAAAACAGCAGTAACAATTGTTTTGATGTATGTAATTGTTGATTCCTATCTCTTACCATTCACCATAATATTGAAATGTATTTTTTTATTGTTGGTCCCATTTATTTCAACAAAACACATTTAATAATTACATATTAATTAAAACTAACTTGTAAAATAAAACCCTCCATTGAACCCACTTGCGGCATCGTGCCGAGGACGCTCGCAGCATTACCCCTTTGCACTGCAATGCTCAATCGTTGAGCAAAAAGGATCCTTGTCGGTGGTCGCCAGAGACGCCGATTAATTTGACTGACACTTCTTTTTTTTTTTTCGTGTCAGACGACCACGGCCCAAAAGTTTCCAGTGCAAGTGCAGCAAATATGTAATTTGGCTTTAAAAAAGCGTATTTGCGGCACTTGATGGTTTGGGCGTGGTCTGCGGCGGTCCCTGGCTTGCGAGCAGAACCTTGGACGTGAGACGGCGCAAGCGTATCAACGCAAGTGACGTCCCAAGTTGTTCCCTTAGAAGCTTTTTGATTTTTCGGGATGAAAAATTTCCTTTGTCCAACTCCCGGCCAAAAACTGTATTTTCTTTGCAGTAAATAGGTAATACATCAATAAGTTAAAGCGTCAGCAAATAAACTTCTGTTTTACAAAGGTTCTGCCTGTATAAAGTAACCCTAAGTAGTTAGGAACATCGTAGTTACGTAAGTAAAATCTGTTATTAACAAATATATGGACTCATGTTGTTTGAAATAAATGATTATTATTGTTTGTAAACATAATTTTTAAGACCCAAAAGAAATGTATTAGAGCAGTATGTGGTGCAGATTTCCGTGGAAATTGTAGACCACTGTTTAATTGTAGGAAAATATTGTCGTTGCCGGCGATGTACATTTTTGAAATTTGTATATTTGTCAGGAAACACTCATCTAATTTTAAGACTGTAACAAAAACATCAAAACGAGGTGCATATAGGAACAAACTCACTATGCCCAAGACAAATCTCGCTTTAGTCAGAAATAATGTTCACGGGATGGCAGTAATTTTTTTTAATTCATTGACTTACAATTTTAATGTACTGCCTATTAATTTATTTAAGAAAAAATTATACAATCACCTTGTGGAAAACAGTTATTACTCAACTGAAGAATTTTTAAGTAATTGTAATTTATAAGCATGATGTGTAATTATTGATTTCTTTGTATTATTTATTATTATGATTAGTAGTATGACATTAATTAACGTTTGATGTTCAATGTACATAGATCCCTGATATTGTCTAATCTAACCATTGAATATTTGTACGCCACACTATGGCAAAATGAGGTTGGAAACCAATGAAATGTAACACCTATTTATACCCTTGTTTACGCAAATAAATTTGATTTGATTTTGATTTTGTTTTTTTTTGTTATTATATAATCACGAACATAGACATCATTATAATCTTTATACTTCGGAAAGCAAAACTTGCAACATCGTTTACATCGTGAGTCACGACGAGGCGTGGTGGCGTGATAAAAACCTGTTTATGTTTTTATGTCATTCATGTCATAGGTATATTTTTGATAAGTGCAGTTTACATTATTGTTTTCAAGTTTGAATTTTAGTTAATAATATACAGTTTCACCTTTAATTACACAAAATACTAACTGCTGTAAGGGTACGGTCCAAAAAGTTGGGCATGCTAACTTAAACAAGAGAACATGCATGAAAATCAGAGTTGAGTTTAATTAATACGATTTAGGAGAAAATGTAAAAAAGCATATATAACGGTTTATACCTAAGTTTTGACCCGTTTATTAAGATTTTATATAGAATCAAAGCTTTTAAATTTTTTAACTTCTTATAGAATGTTTAGATTGTTTTTTTCGGCATCCTCATTTTACATACATACATACATACATATCAGATATGTATGTATTCTACAGGCGTGAAGATTCTTCACGCCTGTCTCCCAATGGGGTAGGCAGAGACTATGGAACGCCAGGTGCACCGATCCAAACATACAACCTTCGCTTCCTCCACATTCATCAATCTCTTCATGCACGTACGTCGGTTTCGGGTGCTTTTGATTCGGCCCTTATTCAGTACCTCGCGAATCTGATTACTGTACGTCCGTCTAGGACGTCCCCTACTGACATCTCCACTCACTCTCGCTCGCCATATCTCTTTCGTAACTCTTCTTTCATCCATCCTTTCTAAATGACTAAACCATCTTAGCATACCCTTTTCGATTTTAGTCACTACAACTTCTTTCAATCCACATTTTTCTCGGATCTGGCTATTTCTTACTCTATCTATATCTATCCTAACCCCACACATACTTCTTTGAGCTCTCATTTACGTAATATTTTAATTAAACGATACTGGCTTAACCATAGTCATTTACGAAATAAATGCAATTTTCTTTATAACATATCCCTATATTTTAAACATGGAACAACAGCTGCGACGTCATTTCTGTCGTCGATTTTGTATATGAATGCAGGGGGTCTGAACTATGACTTTTTAAAGCTAAATATCTTATGAAAAAATTACATGAGAATTATTTCGCTTATACAGTTATTCCTCTCTTTCATAGCACTTTCCAGAAAGCCCAAATAAAAGTGCATGTTCCCTATTGTATTTTCTAGTAAACTTCTCCGTTGTGCAATGCGAACTTCTAACATGCGATCGGTCTTTAGATGACCATAAACAGTTCTTGTTGTTTAGAATAGAGTCGTGAAAGATGTCCCCATTCATTGACGGGGCCACCTTATTGCTTCTCTCACAATGTGAAGTCCCAAATGTGCTGCAATTTTAGGCGTCTCAAATTAATTAGCCGTACGTAAGGATAGTTTTCGTCGCACAGTTGTCATTTATTTGCTTTTTTAGGGTTCCGTAGTCAAACTAGGAACCCTTATAGTTTCGCCATGTCCGTCCGTCCGTCTTTATGTCCGTCCGCAGCCTAGCGCAAAGACTATTAGTACTAGAAAGCTGCAATTTGGCATGAATATGCATATTAGTTACGTTAACAAAGTGGTACAATAAAAAAGTAAAAAAAATATAATTTTAAGGTACCTCCCCAATACGTAACGTGGGGATGCATTTTTTTTCTCGTTACCCTATAGTGTGGGGTATCGTTGGATAGGTCTTTCAAAAATGTTATAGGTTTGTGAAAACAGGTTTTCGATTAAGTAATCCGTTTATGAAATATTAAGCTTTAAAGCGCTAATTTTTGTTAGACAGCCAAAACTACAAATACTAAAAATCAGAAAAAAAACCTAAATGAAAAAGCATATAACCAATTTTAAAGGAAAACTATCACGACTAAGAAGACATCATTGGTTCTTGAGATACTGACGATTAAAGTGTTTATACCTACTAAAATCATCTAAGACGGCACCACTTGACTTTAAACAGAAAATTAGTTATTGCTTTGTCATTTTTATGTTTGTAGTACTTAACAAAATCAAAATCAAAAATCAATAGTCCAATTAATAGTCCTCACCCGTAAACTCATGCAAAGATAATGATTTACTTAGGGGATATTCATTTAATTTCACTTAAATATTATGTTAAAATACAAACTAAAATTATGAACAAAACGAAGCCTAAAACAAATCAAAAGCAATTCAATATTTTTTTCATAGTCCTACTTTTAATTTTTCTTATTAACATTCTAATTAAACAATACCCCATCCCTAGGAGCTGTTTATTTAATTTCATCGAAACATTATGTAAAAACACAAATTTTAATTTAAGTTGTGAACAAAACAAAACCTAAAGCAAATCAAAAACAATTCAATCATTTTTTTTCATAGTCTTACGTTTTATTTTTCTTATTAACATTCTAATTAAACAACACCCCATCCCTATTTCCGCTAGTAACACTACCATTGCCAGTCCTACTACTACTAGCACTAGTTTAATTTCGTAGTAGTCCCACCATGACATGAACGCAGCCGGCGTGCGCAGATGATTTGCGCCTCCATGTCGGAGTACGTGTTCCGTCCACCAGACTGCCCGTTCCAAGGGAGCCATGGGTTGATCACGCAGCAAAAAATTTAGCTTCTTCATGTTTTCTCGGTAGCTGTAACATGTCGTAACAGAAGTTAATATTGACTGACCTACCATTTCAAAAGAAGTCTTGCGGTTTTTGTTTTAACTGACTTCAAAAAAGGAGGATGTTCTCAATTCGTGGGGATCTTTTTTATGTATTCTACCCGGCTACTCCAAGATCGCTGGACTGATTTTTTTATTTGAAAAAGTAGTGTTTTCAGTTGGTCCTATTGTCACGTCCCATGGTCCCATTGTCATAGTTAATATTGACTGAGGTTATTTCTAAATTTTATTAACATACTCGTACTGTAACAATTATAACAATTTAAAAATATTCATTAATAAACTAAATACGAGTAACTAAGTGAACAAACAAACAAAACTTACTGAGCTACTTAAAGAACAACTATAAAAAGAACACCCCTTCTAACTGGTCCGCCCGCAGCACGGTCCCTATAAACTGGCTGCATTACCTCTCTGGATAGCTAGCCCAATTCTTTGAGAGAGGTAAGCGTCAGCTCTAGGATCTCCGGAGGCATCTATGAGCCGGGATGATAGGGCCTTTATGAAGCTTTTCATATCTCTTGACCAGGGTCCCATGGTCTCCACTGCAAGCGCCACCAATTCGTAATCATTTAATAAAGATGAATATTTGCGGCGCTTTAGAATTTGGGCCTGGTCAGCTGCTGCACCAGCCTGGTTACGGGTAGACTGGATGCAGGAAACGGCGAATCTGTCAACACAGGTCGCGTCCGACACCGTTTTCTTACCTAGATATATCTTACGGTTTTTGTTTTAACTGACTTTAAAAAAAAAAATGTTCTCAATTCGTGGGGATCTTTTTTATGTATGCTACCCGGTTACTCCAAGTCTCAAGATTTGATTATTTTTTGTTATTTGAAAAAGTAGTGTTTCTAGTTGGTCCCCTTGTCACGTCAGAATCTGATGATGGTGTCTAGGAGAAATCGATGAAACTCCTCAAATATTAGACATTTATACAGCGATGTTTGGTTTTTCACTAACAAGTCCAGAGAGCATTTGCATTAAAATAAGTATCATTGTCATTCAAGTCAACCAGTCAGTCCTGTTGGACTGAATTAACCTACCATTTTAAAAGAAGAAGTTATTTCTTTCGTTTTTGAAAGCGTTTTTTCGATACATTTAGGTATATTATTTGATACTTTTTAGTGATTATAATATGCTGTTGTGTAGTCCCACAATTAATAAGGAACAAAATGAATGCCGCGGGAAAGCCATAGTCGCTCAACTATCTTAAACTAGATATCTTATCGCCACTCTTTAAATAGCCACCCTTGATACCATTGAGAAGTTCCGCTAGTCATCTGTGGTCTTTATCATCAGTTCTACTTTGAATTGATACTTTTTTAATGCAAATGCAGGATTTGTTAATAGAAATACTAAAATCTGTCCGTGTGGTTGCCGGGTTAGAATAGTGCCACTCGATGTCTTCTCGTGGATGTCGTAAGAGGTGACTAAGGTAATAAAGGCTTCTAGTAATATTAGATAATGCCTTCCGTCGCTGAACATGATATTTTCAAAACATGATATTCTCAAAACATCATTATTAACAAGACATCAATTAGACAGTTTCGACGGAGCTCCGCTTCCGCGGAGCTTCTATTTCTGGGTGGTTCGGCCTTTTTTTTGCTGACGGTGTGGAAATGCATTTACGCATCCTCCAGCCTGGATGGCTGTGCAATGGGAGGTCTGACGGACTCTCAAAGAACTAGCGTCTAAAACCACTCCGGTGTTTATATTCCTTGGCCGGTAGTGAGGTACCGCTAAAAGCATTGTCCACTGACGCGCCTCCCGGCTTGCTCCGAAGAGCCCACTCCCATGTCTCCACCAAAGGAGGAGACGGTGGTGAACAGCCCGCGACCATCTCCCCAAACCGGTAAAGCCGTGCAATATGGGCCCCCAACCCACTGGCTTTACAAGAAGTTTGGGCGAGCACCGAACCCCTGTCCGCTGAGTTCGCCTTCCCTCCACGGTCCGCCTGTGGTGAAGGATGCTTTCCGGATACCCAACCCCAATGGGTCGGTCCACCACTGTGACCTTTAGGGGTTGCTGGTTTAAATAAAACCAACAAGTCAGATCAGCTTGATTAATTATTATTTATTAATAAAAGAAATGGTCTTGGGTTCGATTCCCGTCTATAATTTTGATCCAGTACTTCCCTGTACGCCAGGATGGTTAAGCGGGTGAAGATGAAGTGGCCGGTGAAACAGTTGTGTTCCTGGATGCGGTGCGGACGTCAGTCATGTGAAGTGGCGAACTAGATACAATGCCGGCAGCACCCCTATTGGGGTTTAAAATGTCACTTAGGTATTGTTAGACGGGAAAAATATGGATTGGGAACATCACTAATTTCATGACGCATCCATATTGCGTTTGACAGATGACACACGCTTTGGGTTGTCTGTGGAAGTCTCTCTTGGCGGCATTGTGCGCTTGGTGGATTGTCTTTTATTTATTTCAGAATATAATTATAATCTTGTAAACCAATTTGTGTGTATTAGATTGTTCCTGATAACGTCAGAAACTAGGCGTGCACTGCATCGATACTTAAATAGAGGTTGAAGATTTCAATTGTTCGTTAGCGCGTAAGATGACACATAGTAGCACTAGTGAACGCACAACAAACATAGGTCCGCCATGGAAGACGTCGCGGTGAGGTGTCTAATATTCAATGTAGCTCTCAAGAATGCTCATTTTCCAGCCTCCTGGAAAGCCGCCGATGTTATCGGTATTCACAAGCCGGGCAAACCCCGCAGCACTAGCTAGCAGTTATCGCCCCATCAGTTTCCTAAAGACACTCAGCAAGCTATTCGAGCGTGTCATCCATGCCCGGATTTGGGATCATATATCCGCTTCGGGCTGTTTTATCGATGAGCAACTTGGCTTTCGAGCCAGGCACTCTTGCATCCAACAGGTGTACCGTCTAACGGAGCACATCCAACGGACGATTAGCAGTAGAGCCCCGGCGGGTGCGATCTTCCTCGACGTGGCGAAAGCTTTCGACAAAGTCTGGCATGAGGGCTTGATCTACAAGCTCTATGCCTTAGACCTACCCGACCGACTTGTACTCATAATACAAGATTTCCTAACAAACCGCAGCTTTCGCTACAGAGTGGAGGGCTCGTACTCGTCTCCCCATCCGATCAGAGCCGGAGTCCCACAGGGCTCTGTTCACTCCCCAATTCTCTTTTCGTTGTTCACAAACAATATACCAAGAGTTCCGGAAGTTCATTATGCACTTTTTGCTGATGATACCGCCATCTATACGACTTCTATCCGCCCCTCGGTTCTACACGGTTGCCTCCAGGACGCCATCAGCGAGTTAGGTCGTTGGTTTAGGCTCTGGAGGATCGACGTGAATCCGGAGAAAAGCGCCGCTGTGCTTTTTTTCCGGAAACTCAGTGTCAGTTGGCTAGGTCCCTCCCACAATTCTATTCGACTCTACGATAGTCCCATTCCATGGGCTACCGAGGTCAAATATCTAGGGGTCACCCTAGATCGTCGATTGCTTTTCCGGAAACACATTCAGCGTGTCCGGAATCGCGCGGCCTTCATTCTAGGCCGTCTCTATCCGCTGTTGAACAAACGTAGTAAGCTGTCGCTTAGAAATAAGATGACAATTTACAAGACGTGCGTTCGCCCCATACCAACTTATGCTAGTGTGATCTTCGCTCATGCGAACTCGACTGCTCTGTACCAATTCCAGGTGCTACAGAATCGATTCTTGCGCAGAACCGTGGGTGCTCCATGGTTCATGCGCAACTTAGATCTTCACGACGACCTCGGTCTTCCAACCGTGGCCAAGTTTATGAAGGATGCCTCTCGGCGGTTCTTCAATAATGCTCCTCACCACCCTAACCCCTTATTACGTGCTGCCGTAAATTACGTCCCGCTCGTGGGCGTATCCCTTCGGATTAGGCGTCCCCGACACGTACTGACCGACACCGATGACAGTATCATTGCTGCCCTCGCAGCCCGCGAAGATATTCGTCGCCCAACCGTCTCACAGGGCAACACCAGCTTAGATCCTTACACACCACAACGTCTCCGTCTGCGTTGGAGACGTCGGCGACACCCGGCTCACCCTACACGTGGGCGACCCCACTTTGCACCGGTACCGGTACCGGTTAACTCACATAATCGACACCCAGATGGTGTTTCTTTCGATGCTTCTTCTCAGTCTGGTCTAACGTATTTTTTTCCGAAGCGTTGGTAGCAAAAAACCAATTCGATTGATTTTCTCCCCTAGCGTCCTAAGTCCGAGGTCAGCCCAATAGGGGCGCCCTTAGACTATTAAAGTGTTTATACCTACTTAAATCATCTAAGACGGCACCAATTAACTTTAAATAGAAAATTAGTTATCTATTACTTGTTGATTTTTATGTTTGTAGTCCTTACCCGGTTCTTCAACCATCCTTCCTTTCCTTTTTTTTTTTTAGTGGTGGTAGGACTCTGTGCTGGGTCCGTCTGGATCGCTACCACCATCTTATCCATTAACCACCCGCCAAGCAACAGTGTTCGCATTGTTGTGTTCCAGTGTGGGGATAAGACAACCGGTGAAATTACTAGCATAGAGGCATTCCATCTAAGTCCTCAGGGTTGGCAACGCATTTGAGGTCTTGGGATTATAGTCTTGAGAATTCAAATGTCTATGGGTCTCAGATTCCACTTACCATCAGGTGGCATGAGTGCTCGTTTGCCTTCTCATTCAAAAAAAAAAAAAATATATATATATATAAGTACCAAACCATCATTTTCATTCCGTTTTCGATCTATGTCACTACATTTTCTTTTAATCCACATCGTTCTCGGATCACGCTTTTTATAACTACAATCTACTCATGTCATCCCAACTCCACACCTACTTCTCATAGCTCTTGTTAGGGTTCCGTACACAAATGGTAAAAACGGGATCCTATTACTAAGACTGCATTGTCAGTCTGTCACCAGGCTGTATCTCATGAACCGTGATAGCTAGACAGTTTAAATTTTCACAGATGATGTATTTCTGTGGCCGCTATAACAACAAATACTTAAAACAGAATAAAATAAATTCTTAAGCGGGGCTCCCATATGTCATAAGTGATTTTTTGCCGTTTTTTGCTCGATATTAATAACAGCTACAAGTAGCCTAATGTTGTACGGAACCCTTCGTGCACAAGGCCGATTCGCACTTGACTTTTCAACAGCACTAATCCTGCTTTTATTCTTCTAATCTTGAGGGTTAGTTAAAAAAAAACCGTATTTTTACACAAAATTTTATTAATGTCATGTCCATCTAGTATTGGTTTTATTAATGTCTTCTTAAAATTCTAAAACATTTTCACTTTTTCTTCACGTACTCTTCTTATATTTCTCATTAGTAACATTACTAAATAATAAAGTACCGCTAGTATAGCTAGTAAAGTAGCCATTGCGATTCCTAGTACCGCTAATACTAGGTGTACTTCGTAGTAGTGTGACCACGGCATATTCGCGGCAGGCGTGCGCAGATGCCGAGCGCCGCCGTGGCGTAACACGTGGTCTGTCCACCACACCGCACGATCTACCGGAGACATAGGCTGGTCTAGTAGGAGCTCTCTCAACTTCACCATGTTTTCGCGGTAGCTAAAAAGAGAGAAACGTACTTTGAAGGACCGTGCTTTATTGATTTATTATAAAATTGTAAAGGGTGATATATAGCCTAGCAAGCCCTAAATCCCTTAGTCGCTTCTTACGACATCCAGGGGAAGAAATGGAGTGGCACTATTCTAACCCAACACACACACACGGGCAAATAAATAAATTAACATCACGGGACAATGTCACACAAATTGACCTAGTCCCAAACTAAGCTTCTTGTTCGAAACGAATTAAACTATATGCCTGTGAAAGAAATCGTTCAAATCTCGAAATCACATATTTTTGAGTGTTGCGCAGTGTCAATTGCGCAATACAACATGGTAGTAATTTGTGTTTATACGAATAAAACTCCAACATCATCGTCGTCCCTGTTTTTTCACAAGCTTGATGAATTACTTCATATTGTCTGTCCAAACGGAAGGAAAAAATATGTACTGTGCGGAGATTTTAACATTGACACTATCAAGGTCACGTCTATATCAAAAGAATTCGAACATATTCTGGGGAGTTATGGTTTGGATCTGATAATTGACGGTCCTACGAGAATAACTACCCACTCTGAGACTTGCATAGATCACATAGCAACCAATGTCAGGGGAGGCGAGGTGAGAATTCTCGATTTGGGGCTCTCCGATCACACCGCGCAATCATTCCAAGTGCCAGTAAAAAAACGCTCCCGACCTCCTGTAAAATGGTGGTACGAAAGAAGGAGAGACTATAATCAAGAAAATCAGTCGAAGTTTCTACAGTGTTTATCAGTGTTATCCTTCTGTGACGTGCTCAACAATAGGGACGCGGCTGAAGCTTTTAATCTGTTTTACGAACTGTTTCTTCTTTTCTACAAACTATGTTTCCCGGTTGTTAGAGTTAAGGTTACTAATAATAGCTCACTTAATTCAAGACATCTAACTAAGGCTTTACGAAACTGCTGCCGTAAAAAGAGGCAAATGTACTTACTAAGTAGAAGATCGAAACAGTGCCAACTAAAGTACAAAAAGTATACTCGCTTGCTTAAACGTTGTATATTATCTCACCAAAAGTCTGAAAACTTGAAATACATTAAAAAACATGACAATAAATGCAAGGCAGTATGGAATGTAATTAAGAATTATAGCTCAGCTGACTGTAACAGCAGATCTGTGGATAATATAGTAATAAATGAAACCTGTATTTCCGATCCACAAGAGATTGCTGATAGTTTTAATAACTACTTCATTGAAATTATTACTAAAAATATAACATCTAACGCAACAAACGACATCCATATTGACAATAACGAATTAACAATTTTTTTGAATCCTGTCAGTGTAAATGAGCTTGTAAAAATAATTTCTTCACTTAAAAACTCAACTGCTGTTGGTCATGATGAATTGAGAACGGATATAATAAAAAACAGCCAATTTATCATTGCAGGACCACTTACACATATACTCAATCTGTCACTGACACAGGGATTCTTTCCTGATGAATTAAAAAAATCGGTAGTTAAGCCCCTTTATAAAAAGGGAGTCAAAACCGACATGAGCAATTATAGACCAGTGACCTTGATTCCAATTTTCTCAAAAATATATGAAAAAGTCTTGTATAACAGACTGATAAAGTTTTTTGAAAAAAATAATGTTATTAATGAGGAACAGCATGGATTTCGTAAATCTAGATGTACATCTCTAGCAACCTTTAAATTAATAAAAAGTGTAATAGACGCAGTAGACAGTAAAATTCCAGTCACAGTCCTATTCATGGACATGAGCAAGGCGTTTGATTTCGTGTGTCATAAGCGGTTGATTGTCAAACTATTTAGATATGGTGTACGCGGTCCCACTTTGGAATGGATTCAAACCTACCTTAGTAATAGAAGTCAATGTGTGGAGATTTTCAAGTACTGTTCCAAGTCCCATACTGTAAAGACCTATCGTTCTGCCTATGCTAATAATGATTATGGGGTGCCTCAAGGCAGTATTTTGGGGCCTTTATTATTTTTAATTTATATCAATGACTTGTCCAATCATTTACCCCACGAATGTATTTTATTTGCAGATGACACATCGATTATAATAAAATGTAAAGACTTACTAACATATAATGATGATATAAATTTAACATTAAATCAAACAATTAATTGGCTAGCAAATAATAATTTAAAGGTATAATCAATAAAATATATATCAATAAAACTAATTATATTCAATTTTATACAGACCGAAATACATCACAAAATTTAAATATCCACTATAATAATGACCCGATTGAAGAAGTACGACATACGAAGTTTCTAGGAATAATAATTGATTGTCACTGCAAATGGAGGGCTCATATAGATAAAGTCTGTTCCAGGGTGAACAGTTTCGTATTTGCTTTGAGGCGAATTAGTCGGACCGTCTCTACACAAGCTGCTTTAATAGCTTATCACGGTTACGTTAATTCTACGCTTAGATATGGGATAGTAATATGGGGAAACTGTACCATATTGGGTCAAGTATTTATTGCTCAGAAACGCTGCATAAGAGCAATCTTCGGAATTGGTCGAACAGAGTCATGCCGGCCCTACTTCATTCGATGTAATATCCTCACAGCTCCTTGCCTATACATATTCGAGGTATGCACATTTGTACATAAATATAAAAATCAGTTTATCGAGACACAACAACTGCGTCCTCGAAAAGTTAGGCTACAATATAAGTATAAACTACATAAGCCAGCTGCAAAACTAGCATTGACTTCCAAAAATACCTATTCGATGTGCGTTACAGTATATAATAAGCTACCTGATATTTTTAAAAGTAAGAATCTAATGATATTTAAGAAAATGACGATGGCATGGTTGACTAAGAAATCTTTTTATAGCATTAATGAGTTCCTAAATGAGCAAATTTATATGTGTGTTTCCTATGAAATTTATACTAAATTATTCTAAATAATGTAATTTACATGATGAAAATTTGTACGCCAGACTATTGGCAAATTGTGGAGAGACTATGTTATACCTTAACACCATGTTGTACACCCATTTTTGACAAATAAACTATTCATTCATTCATTCATTCGTTCATTCATTCATTCATTCATTCATTCAAGCTCAAGGCTTGTACTATGGGTACTAGACAACGATAAACTTACTTATACAGATAAATATATACTTAAATACATAGAAAACATCAAAGACTCATGAACAAATACTCCTGCTCATCACACAAATATCTGCCCTTACCGGGATTTGAAACCAGGATTTTGTTATACAGATCATTTAGGAAAATATTAGTAATGTAAATCAATCTTATATAATACCCAAGTTTGCACGCCCAGCGGCAGAACATGGCAAGACCCTTTGATTACGTCACCATAAGTACCTATGTTCAGCAAGTAAATATTTTGATTGTTTGATTTTTGATTTGATTTAAAATCGAGGTTATATCAGTGTACCATACAAAGGTAATTGGTTCGGACTGACTCATCAAAACCTATAGGGTATTTCCGATGACTTAGAGCCTTGATTTGGCACTGAGGTAAGTCTTATAGCAAAAATTAACGAAACTACAAACAATTCAGTCCAAATGTTATTATTTTCTCCTTAAACTAAAGCATTATTTCAAATCAAAGAGCGCTTTACTGTTGTACAAATGAATACGCTGTATATAGCATACATTACACAGTTTAATAACATTTAACCTTCGTATAGTCAACTTAACGGAAAAAGGAGGCCCTTTTGACTCACAGTTCAGTTGTTGCTATGTTATATTCCCTATAAATTGTGTATTCATTTCTACAACAGTAAAGCGCTCTGTGATTTTAAGATAATGTTTTAGTTTATTAGATAACACAATATAAGTAATGGGGGCGCCACTGGACGCTCGGTGCCTCTTAATAGAACGTCTTATTATCTCACACATACACATACATAACATCACGCCTTCATTCCCAGAGCGGGGTAGGCAGCTCTAAAAAGACTTGTTGATAATTCTGTAACCACATTTTGCACAATCAGGCCAAGAAGTTTACTAGTGTATTAGTGACAGGTTGCAAGCCCATCGCCTAACAATACTACAAGCCCTTATTCCCTGAGTCGCCTCTTACGACATCCACGGGAAGACATAGAGTGGCACTATTCTAACCCGGCAACCACACGGGCACATTGCTAGTTTTATGTTAATTGTTTAATTTGAATATAATGTTTAATATAGCGAAGTTTTCATGTGACAAGTTTGGCATGAGATTGTTAACCATCACCCAATTGATTGCATTATGACCACTAACTTAGATTCTTTTAACATTCAATTTGTACATACATACATACATAACATCACGCCTTCATTCCCAGAGTGGGGTAGGCAGAGCTACAGAAATACCAACAACTTTAAAAATACTTGATAATAATTCTGCTACCACATTTTGCACGATCAGCCTTAGAAGTTTACTAGTATATGAGTAACATGTTGCAAGCCCATCGCCTAATAAAATTGTATTACAACCCGTTATTCTCTTTATACATACATACATACATACATAAATCACGCCTGTTTCCCAGAGGGGTAGGCAGAGACCACTTCTTTCCACCTGCTACGATCCTGACAAAGCTTTTTCGCTTCTTCCACATTCATACATCGAGTCATGCATGCACGTCGGTTTCGGGTACTTAAGATTCGGCCCTTTTCCAGTATTTCCCCGATTTGATTCAAAAAAGTACGCCTAGGGCGCCCCCTATTCTCTTTATATATTATTCTTAATCAATTTGTACAGGTATATCAAAGCACAGTCCAAACCACTGATCCTAGGGACTTCAAATTTGGAAAGAATATTCCTTGGATATCCTTAGGGTGAAAAAATTAGGCATTTTTGGGATTCATCCCCTAAGGGGTTAAAATACGGGAAACTAATTCCACGCGTAGGAAGCCGCGGGCGTCCTCTAGTATTTTATCGTTACACATTGTATAGAAAACTACCAAGTTTGAACTTTTAATTGCTACTCATTATTTAGTGGTGGTAGGACCCTCAGTCCAGATCGCTACCACCATCTTATCCATTAACCTGCCAAACAACAGTGTCCGCATTGTTGTATACCGGTGCGGGGATAAGAAAACCGGTAAAATTGCTGGCATAGAGACATTCCATCTTAGTCCTCACGGTTGGCAACGCATTTGAGGTCTTAGTATTATAATCTTGAGAATTCAAATGCCTATGGGACTCAGATTCCACTTGCCATCAGGTGGCCTGAGTGCTCGTGTGCCTATCATATGACCTTATCATAAGAAAATATGATCCTAAGTATATGATCCGGAAGGACCCTGCACAAGGTTCTACCATCACCTTATGGTGTTACAAGCTTCGGCACTAACCTCTCATCTCTAATAACCATTTCAATGGCTTCCTGAACCTTATTTTCGTCCAGAGTCCTTATATCCAGCTGAATTCCAACTTTATATCGGGTGTAATGTTCCACGTTGTACCACTGATCAGCTAACATGGGCACACCAATCACTGGAACGCCGGCAGTGATGGCTTCGTCAGTGGACTGCAAGCCGCCTTGGGTAATAAACAGCTTTACATTGGGATGACCTGAAAAATATTAAAAACTGTTAGAATGCAGCAAATTCTTGCACATTAACTTGCAACTGAATGTTATGGCAAAGCGATGTTCAACAAATAATTACTAGGCATGGCATATAATTTGAATCCTAATTCAAGTGAAAAAAAGGAAAATTTGAGACCAAAAACATTAATTTAAGACAAAGTCGATGGAGCTCATTTTCGGTGTAGATGAGGAGCTTCGTGCATTGACAACCCTGAGGACTAAGATGGAATGCCTCTATGCTAGTAATTTCACCGGTTGTCTTATCCCTACACCGGAACACAACAATGTGAACACTGTTGCTTGGCGGGTGGTTAATGGATAAGATGGTGGTAGCGATCCGGACGGACCCTGCACAGGGTCCTACCACCACTATTTGATGATTTGATGACATTTAACAACAGGAAACAGATGAATGACCTTAGCACAGTACTGCGCAGAGATGCTTGCAGTGAGTAGACGTGAGCTTAAGAGGCCGTATACAAAAATATGCCGGGACTACTTTTTTTCGTGTTTTTTCAGTCAAAATACTGCTTTTCTATAAGTTTTAATGCACATCATGAAATATAATTTCAGTTATGATCGAATAAATGAGTAACGAATCAATGAGCTACTTTTTTATTCTTGTCGAGTATTGTAATGCGAGATTTTGGTTGTTTTAAAACATTATATAGGTATATATATTTTTTTATTTTTTTATAGTTTTTTAAGGTAGTGGATTGATTTTGAAATCGAGTTTATTACTGTTATTTTAATTTTATGAACGAGAGTTTTAAGTAGCCGAAACCAAAAACAACTTTTTACCCATTTTCTATAATTTTTTACCAAGTTAATTATTTTTTTCTACAAAGAGTATATGAAGTGGTAAAAAGTTATTTATAAATTTTTTAGACGACTTTTACAGCAGTAAATTGTAATTTCTTTCTTACCGCTTTGATGTCAAAATAATTCGTGAATATGCGATATTCTAAGCCTCTTACAGCAAAATTCACAAAACAGTCGCTGGTTTCAGGTCGATTAATAAAAATAAAATAAGAAAAACAAAAAAGTAGCTCATACATTCGTTGAAAATAAAAAAAATATTTCGTGTTGCGCATTAAAATTAGTAGAAGTAAAGTATTTCAACTGTAAAATCACGTAAATCAGCGAAATTTCTTAAACGGCCTCTTAATTCCTGTTATTTTTCTATCAACAGTCAGTATTGTTAGCCTGGTGTTTAACAGCTTTCCCTTTCTTGCAAGTCTATCTCATAAACCGGTCAAGTGCGAGTCGAACTCGCTCACCGAGGATTCCGTACCTCCGCACAGTAGCTATGTTACATTTTGTGGTGAATGTTGTCTTTACCAAATAAGAAATAAGCGCGCACCCAACTTACACTTGACTTTTTAGGGTAAAATAATTATACCGAATTTAAATTTCACGCTTATGTTAACTGTTTGTAGTAATTTTAGTACCAGTAATACGATACAAAAAAAAAAGAATACGTTGAAAATAACGGGTTTTTGTAAGAGTACCCCCCTTTTTTGAGCTTTTTTCAATATATTATTTAAAAAATATGCTGTATTTACCCAGAGTGAGTAATTACTATGGGGACAGGCTTATTGAGAAGGGCCTACCTTACATCCTCAACAGCTTACCTGCGGCTGTTAGATTGGAGACTGACATTTTTTTTTAAGACAACCTTGTTTAAACATTACTTAAATAATATTTTGATTTAAGTATTACAACTGATTATTGTTAACAACTGTTATAATAAGACTCCCGGATCCCACAGTCAGACTGTGAAAACAATTTTTGCGGGACGTTGTATTATAATTTTAAGCTTGCTATTATGTTATAATAAATAAATAAAAAAAAAGTCAGCGGAAACTGGATCAAAATTGACATGCTAGATTTGACCCAAACAGTACAAACTCAAGAACTACATTCAGTGCTTGATCGAAATATATCAAGTTTTGGTAAGCCTTGCAAAGAAGCACAGAGGTTACCTGATGGTAAGTAGTACTCGAAACCTATACAGACATAACATCACGCCTTCATTCCCGGAGTGGGGTAGGCAGAGCAACAGAAATACCAACAACTTTAAAAATACTTGTTTATGATTCTGTTACCACATTTACAATCTCGAGACTGCAAATGCGTTGCCAACCTCCTCAGTTAGAATACCTCTATGCTAGTAATTTCACCAGTTCTCTTGTTCCCACACCGGAATCCCCGGAATCCGGTGGTAGCGATCCAGAGGGACAAAAGTCCTTCTTTTGTACTTACGGAGCAGATCTGATTGCGGCAACCATTTTGATATCCTTATATTCTGCGTTTGCCCAGAAAGTTCATCTTCATTCCACTTCCACAAAACGTCGTACGGCAACTTCGAGAATGCATTGACGAAAGCTTGAATTTTCTCTTTGGGAAGCACAGACGGATCTAAGTTCGTGCCAAAGCTCATGTAGATGACTCCATGCTTGGATGAATCTAAATACTCCATTAGATCCTAAAAATATAATGTTTTAAGTATATTCGCAAAGTGACATAATGGTTTAAAAAAATTGTGATATCTTTTGACTAGTGTAGATTATTTCTTTTAATATAATGGCAGTATGCGTAGTTTACGGAATTTTGAATGCGATTGTTTCACGGGCTTGGCATGTTCCTACAAATATTTATTTGTTAAGTAATTTATGCTTGATGTAAACTTCAATGGTGCTTAATAGACTTAAAGCGTGAATTAGACTTGTTTCTTGTTTTTCGAAATCGTATTGATTTCTTATTGATATCCTCTATCTACAATGGAATACAAGCAGTAAACAGAGTTCTAAACGTCTAGATAGAATTTTCCTATTACATGTTTAAATTAAGAGTGAATTTTCATTAGCAATGTTTTCTAAAATTTAATGAAAGGATAAAGTTTATAGTACCTTTGGTAATTTCTTCTTAGGATTCTGATGAATTCCTCCAATGTATACAACATTTGGTGGCACTGGTCGGTTATTACTCCACAACGGATGTTCATTTAGTAAAATTAAATCAACATTCATCGACAACTCTTTCATAGGCGGTAAGTTTTCACCAAAATGTTTCTTAAGCATATTCTCAACAGAAACTAAGAATACATCGTCTGTGCTCTTAATCTTCCACAATAAATAGAGTTCTTGTAGTTTCTCCCAAATTGTTAAATTATATGTTCTTTTCCGAAGTGATAGCGGGTACAAAAATGGATGACTCGGCGCTCCTACTGCCTCCATTTGTCCAGGTAAAGCACCTAATGAACTAACTTGAATCACAGGACCGTCAACTATATGAGTCAACGCTAAAGTAGCTATAGCCCACGCTTCTATTAACAATAGATCATACTTTTCATGTCCTTTAATTATCTTTTTCAGTTCCGTAGTATTCAATTGAGCATCAAAAATTGATACCATTGCTTCGAATATCATTACCATTTGGCTGGGGATATCATCACTCATTTCGTTTTGTCTTGCCATGAACATTTCTACCCAAGCTGCGTACGATATATCATGAACGTCGATTTCTTTAAGATTTTTGGGCGTCAGTCCTTTTGGAAATGCTGGGTCTGGAGTTACAACGGTTACTTCATGGCCTCTCTTTGCTAGTTCTTGAGTAAGTGGTCTAAATACTACTTGGTGGCTTATTGACGGAGTCGGAAACCACGCGAGGATTTTGGCAGCTTCATTTAGTTTTGGTGATATTGCGATTGAAATTAAAAGTGCTATTGTCCTCAGCATGATCACGTCGGGCTTGTTTCAATGTGTGTATACCAATGACGCTGAAATGTTCGTCTATTATAATGAATTATGTCATTGACAGGCCAAACAATGCGTGCCGTCATTTCTTCGATAAGGTATGCTAAAATGATCTTTATGTTTACTTCATCAAATGGTTGTTTAGAATTATTCATGCTATTCGTCTTGTTTGTTAGAATGATATTAAAAAACAAGTTCTTGTTAACAAGCACCTTGACATTGTACTCGTAGTAAAGTAGGAAAGTTTTTTTTTATTTTATTACTGTACATGCAGTAACGTTTGTAACAAGTGACGTCATTTGTGAGGTTAGGTTATATATTTTTAAGTGAGCGGTCATTTGTGAAAGTTGCATTATTATGATGACATATCTATTAAAAATTAACATACTTACCTATTTAAAATGGGTCATTCTTTTTTTTTACCGACAATTGCCTGTCATCATTTTACCATAAGTTTGAGTGTTTGATTATACTATCTATAAGTACTAAATAATCTTTCACTTTCTCTATCCAGTGTTTTTTTTTTATAAGTTTGTTTTTCATAGAATCGCGTGACAGAGTGGTAATACCAAATTTTGTCTCCTCTGAAAACGGCCACTCTGTCACAATTCTGAAAAACCACCGTGAAGAAAAATACATTATCGCCACGGAAATAATCATGATGAATAAGTCCAAATAAAAATTCACGCAACGTATTTTAAAATCAAAAATTAAATCCATAATTATCAATAGTTGAAAAACGCAAAATATAGAAAAATGACGATGTAGTGTCGGTAAAAAAGTAGAACGACCCAAGTATGAGTGTAATATAACAATTACTTGACAAAATTATTAAAATTACAGAAATTAAGTAGTACAAAGGCGAACTGATCCCTTTAAGGGATCTCTTCCAGTTAACCTTTGGGCGAGTAAGTCAAAATAAATGTAGCAAACAAAAAACAAAAACTACAGTACAAAATATAGATGAGAGGAAACAATAGAAACCAATAACTTTTTCTAAGGCAACATAATTATCATATAGGGCTGATTGGGTAGTAAAAATATCTGTAAACCTAAATTTATAAACGTCAAACTCGATTCATGTCGAACAAGAAAAGAGTTTGGCATAAGTACAGTCAGCATCAAAAGTAGCTAAGCAAAATAACATCTTCAAAATGATTAGACAACGTATTCTCTTGACAATAAGGTCGAGTGCACACCATTTTGAGCTCTTAAGCTGCGTAGATACTTCTGCTGCTGACTGTACATATATATATTCAGGTTGACAGATATTTAAAACCAAAGAACATATAATAAGCACATTGGAACCAAGATATTACTTAGGCGCATTACACTCGAGTGTATTTTTAGAATAGAACTATTAAAATAATAATGTTTAATACCTCGGCTCCGACTTTAATAAACAGATTTAATTATACATTATTAATCACACACACACATCATTTACACTCACACATTATCACTACAACTTATTTGATTATTTTTCGGGTTCTTAATAACCCCCTTAACCTTTAAAATAAAATTAGGATAATTTTTGCCCAGTGTAAATCTTTTCTTATCCAATTTAATATCATTGTTTATTTTTTCCTGTCTTAGCTATAGCCGCATGTATTTTTGAAATTCTCATGTATGTACCGACCTCCACGATACAGGCAACGCCTAGTGTGGAGGTCACTGTTTGTAATTTAAATGTAACACCTTATTTGGCAAATAAATAATCTATAATCTAATCTATAATCTATAATGTCTTTTAGAGGTCCTCTGAATTTTTATAAGAAAATCTTAAGATGGCCGCAAAAAAGAGGCCCCCATACAACAATGGCACGGAACCCTTCGTGTGCGAGTTCGAACCACACTTGTTCGTTTTTTACTTAATGTAGGTATGTATGTAATTTCTATATTGCAGAAGCAGAAGATAGCAAACACAAACACAAAAGGTATGTACAAAGGCGAACTTATCCCTTTAAAGGATCTCTTCCAGTTAAACTTATAGCGATTTAGAGAGAAATAAATCAGTGGATGGCTAAACGTACAATAATTAAAGAAACAGAAGGTAAAGATAAAAATAAGAAAGAAAAAGAAAACAAAATTATATGTTTTTTTACTGTTATTTTATTTTTATATTGCATTCAGCTTCAAAACTACGGCAATAAGTTATATCTGAACCAGAAAATTCTTCTTTGTATCTGATTACACATGGTCTAGTATTTCAAGAAAATAAAATATTTTAGCTTTTTTAGGGTTCCGTAGTCAGACTAGGAACCCTTAATAGTTTCGCCATGTCCGTCCGTCCGAGCGGGCGTTTTCCAAAAAAAGTGTACATCGTTAAAGACAAAAGTTAAGAAAATTTTACTTTTCCATTTCGTCACGAAAATTAACGTATGTAAATGTATGGCTAATTTTCATGACGAAATGGAAAAAGTTAAATTTTCTTAACTTTTGTCCTTAACGATGTACACTTTTTTTGGAAAACGCCCGCGTCCGTCCGCAGAGACTCTTAGTACTAGAAAGCTGTAATTTGGCATGAATATGCATATTAGTCACGCCAATAAAGTGGGACAATAAAATGTAAAAAAAATGTTTACGGTACCTCCCCTACACGTAACGTGGGGATGTTATTTTTTTCGTCTACCCTATAGTGTGGGATATCGATGGATAGGTCTTTCAAAAATATGGGTTTTTTGAAAACAGTTTTTCGATAAAATAATCCGTTTATGAAATAATAAAGCTTTAAAGCGCTAATTTTTGTTAGACTCAAGTGTCGTCGTCGTCGTCGTCCGTCCCCCTCCCTACAGCCCAAACTATAAATACAAAAAATCTGAAAAAAATCTTTAATGACAGAGCATATAATGAATTTTAAAGGAAAACTATCACAACTAAGTAGACATCATTGGTTATTTAGATACAGGCGATTAAAGTGTTTACTAAACTCATCTAAGACGGCACCAATTGACTTTAATAGAAAATTAGTTATTACTTGTTGATTTTATGTTTGTAGTACTTAACGGCTTCGGAACCCTACACTGAGCATGGTCCGACATGCTCTAGCCCGGTTTTTTTAACTTTCTTTTTTACCTCGCTTCAAGGATTTTGTAATGCAAAGCAAAAACACGACGTCTTGACTATTCACTACTTACAAAAACAAAAAACCCTTAACTTGTCGTAAATTAAAACCCTTTTGATTTTGAACCAGCATAAAAAAAGATCAAATAAAAAAATATTATCATTATGGTATCAAATTATGGGTAAAATAAGGGTTAAGGCTTTCTATATTAGTTAACCAACTGAGTATATTGGTACCTCGGTAATTGTTACTTCCTCACAACACACATATTACACACACACACGCACACACACACGCACACACACACACACACACACACACACACACACACATACAATCACGCACACACTTAGTTCTGGAGTACTAAGTAAATGTTTCTTAAATATAAAATTCATTTGAATATTATCTAAAAGCATTTTTTATTTTTAAAGTAGATGTCTTTGTAATTATTTTGCATTTGATTATTATTGCTAAATTAATCTAAATTAAATTTTTCTATCTGTAAACCGGCTTACTGTGCCCCAAGATACAGGCTCAGCCTATTTTGGGGTCTAAAGTTTCTAAATATGTACGTTTACACTTTGTAAAGACTTTTTTGGTTTTATTGACTGTTGTTGATGTTTGTGTCGCTACCCCTGCGGCCCTGTTTGGTTTTATATATTTTTAAGTTTTTTAAGCCAGGGTCTCTCTTAAAACCAGCGCTTTGGTTGCCAAAACCTGCGGCACAATGCTGAGTAAGGCAACGGCACCTATTACCGTGCGAGAGTTGCATGGTCAAACCCGATTAGTCTATGTAATTTGTTGTGTCAAAATTAACATAATCATCGAGACATGACAGACTTAATTTGAAGTGCTATAGAACCTTATTCCGACACATAAAATAAATGGATACAGTTGTATTTTCAGTACAAATCAAAAGTACGAATATATAATGGTATATATCCAGAACTATGTAACTGGTAAGTAAATATATATTTTTAACTCAATATTTAAACAACTTGAAGGCAAAAAGTTTTTCTTTAGAAACTACAAATTCAGTACTGGAGCTTTTCTTATTAATTAAGGGTTTGTTGAATACTTTCAATACTATGGAAATAGTTCTTTAATGGCGTAAATAGATCAAAATTGAAATAACAGTGAGAAAGTAAAGTATAACCGATCAAATATACCAAAAATAATGCATAGAAACCAAAATCACCACTAACTATTACCGTGGTATATGTACCACGGCAATAGAATTCACAGCAGAAAAATGGCGCCTAACACCGCTGTATTTAATTATCCATTTTTTACGTATTTCCACGGCAAAATAAATGTAAAGAGTACTCAGAAGTCGTGCCGAAAACATTAAACAACCATTTAAATACTATAACATTAGTTCAATTGCCGTAACTTTTACGTAAAATACTAAATAAAATTCGATTTCTCTTACATGTGGCGTCACGCGTTAGTATGGCACGAGCTCTTTCTGCGCTGCCGTCACAGAAACTGGTGAATTGCGAGCACTTTGTTCCATTTACACACACTAGCTCTAATAGGTCCGTTAGTCAATTGAATAAGAATCCTTAATGTAAAATATATTTTTTATAAAATCAATCGGTTTGCTTATAAAATGTGCATTTGAAAATGCCGCGGTGATGATCGCCCATTTGATACCCTCGGTAAAAGGCGCCGTTACCTAAGGGGTCCCTTTTCAACGCCATGTTTAATGTGCTATTTCAGTGGTCGTTGGTTTCAAATGTGTTGTTGTAAGGAATAAATAAATTATTTAAATTCTAATCTTACTGGATACCCGTGTGATTGCCGGGTTAGAATACTGCCACTCAATGTCTTACCGTGAATGTCGTGAGAGGTGACTTAAGGGAATAAGGGTTTGCAGTACTGTTAGGCAACGGGCTTGCCACCTGTCACTAATACACTGGTAATCATTTTAGCCTAGTCGTGCAATATGTACATACATACATACATACTATCACGCCTTCATTCCCAGAGTGGGGTAGGCAGAGCTACAGAAATACCAACAACTACAAAAAGAGTTGTTGGTAATTCTGTAACCACATTTTGCACAAACAGGCTAAGGTGTTTACTAGTGTATTAGTGAAAGGTTGCAAGCCCATCGCCTAACAGTACTAGAAGCCCTCATTCCTTTAGTCGCCTCTTACGACATCCACGGGAAGACATGGAATGGCTCTATTCTAACCCGGCAACCACACGGGCAATATGTGTTTACGGAATTATCAAGAAGTTTAGAGTTGTTGGTGTTCAGTAGCCGTGCCTATTTCACTCTGCTGGCGTTGGTAGTGACGTTGTGTATGTATGTATTCTTACTGGAAAAGGGACAAATTTTAAGTACCCGAAACCGACATGGATGCATGACTCGATGTATACAATACAATACAATACAAATATTCAGTCAGGATCGTAGCAGGTGGGACGAAGTGGTCTTTGCCTACTTCCCTGGGAAACTAGCGTGATTAAATTATATGTATGTATGTATTCTTAGTCGTATAATGCAAAGCTAGATTTGTCTTTCTATTTTTAACCACAATGGACAAAGTAGCGCTCGATAAAAGAGAACCGCCTGTTAGAAACTTATATATTTCAACAGTTGAAAAATAACGTATCACGTGGTTACTTTTCTGACCTTGTGCCCAAATGGAACTGTTTACGCCTCGAGTTAACAATGAGTTATTACATCACATACTTGTGTTAATTCTACTTTGGTGAAAGAGACTAAGGGAAAATTATACCACCTAATTTGTATTAGTTTCGGAGTTTTTTTTTTAATTTCATAGAGAAAGCATACGAGCACACAGGCTACCTAATAGTGAGTAATTTTTGTGACGCATAGAAATTTGCATTCTCAAGACTACAATCTTATGACTGCAATCCTAACACCGCAAATGCGTTGCCAACCGTAAGGACTAAGATGGAATGCCTCTATGCTAATATTCTTTAAGGCAATGGGAAAGCACACAGTAATTTAAAAGTTAAAAGTTATTATACTATAAATACGTACTTGGAAGACAAACTGTAATTTAAACTACAACCTACACATATAAATAACAAAGAGTGACATTAATAAATATTATAAATAAATATCACACTAATTACATTGGGAAGATAAGTTAGAGATAAATACAAAAATATGATAATAATATACAGAATAAATTATAATTAAACAAATATAATAGGATAATAGGATTAAATAATACAAAATAATTATAACAGATATTTAAGTTTAATTACTTAGTTTAAATTAAATTTGACATAATTTAAATTATATACCTTATGTGCAATATAATTATTAAGTACAATGTAAGATTATTGAATTAAAGCCCTCTCTTAATGTTGCTGTGCCCAACTGGGTCCATAATTAAGTTATAATAATTATATTTCGACGGTTCTGTGACTCAACCTCGTATATTGAATATTGTCCAGTATAAACTGACACGCACTAAGTACGCGAGTGCATACTTAGTGCGTGTCAGTTTATACTGGACAAAATTCAACATACGAGGTTGAGTCACAGAACCGTCGATTTATTACTGTAATAGCGTAAGTTAGCCTGTCAACTGCCAACACATTGTGGAATGCAATAAAAATTTGAGTATTTGAGTATTTAAGTGGAATTTGAGACCCATAGACATTTGAATTCTTATGACTATAATCACAAGACTGCAATCCTAAGACCTCAAATGCGTTGCCAACCCTGAGGACATGGAATGTCTCTATGCTAGTAATTACACCCGTTGTCTTATCCCCTTATTGGAACACAACAATGCGAACACTGTTGCTTGGCGGTAGGTTAATGTATAACTTGGTGGTAGCGATTCAGAAGGACTCTGCACAGGGTCCTACCATTATTAATACATAAATTTCACCGGTTGTATATCCTCACACCGAAACAACATGTATGTATGTCTAAAGCATTAATAACACATAGTTTCCGGGGATCGAACCCAGGCCCATAGCTACAAGCACTGTCTATTAGGCTGGCCTTGTCGTTTGACAATGCTCTACACATACAATAGTCTTTTTAGAGTTGTTAGTAGCTCTGTAACTCTGCCTACCCCACTCTGGGAATGAAGGCGTGATGTTATGTCATAACATCACGCCTTCATTCCCAGATTGGGGAACCAACAACTCTAAAAAGACTTGTTGGTAACTCTGAAACCACATTTTGCACAGACCACGATGTTTACTAGTGTATTAGAGACAGGTTGCAAGCCCATCGCCTAACAGTACCACAAGCCCTTATTCCCTTAGTCGCCTCTTACGACATCCACGGGAAGACATGGAGTGGCACTATTCTAACCCGGCAACCACATGGACAATGCTCTTAAGTTTTCAATATCAAGGTTAAAGTTGAATGAATTATTTTATCTTCAGTCATCTTTGTAAATACGAGTGTACTAATTGAATGTGAATAAACGAGGTTTTACATTCATTCGCTATTTTTTACATAACCATATAAGCAAACAAGTTACTATCAGAACGTGACTAGGACATTGTACATGTTGAGTGACCTTGTACAGTCAACGCCAAAAGTAGGTGATCAAAATCATGACGCCATAGATGTTACAGATTAACCTGTTTCATTTTTAACTGAACATTTAATAAGACTCTGAAGCAAAAAGACAAATCAATATGTCATGTCAAAGTGAAATAATAATACACGATATCATAAATCATAACTGTCTTCAGAAAATAATTAGTAATTTAGTGGTGGTAGGACCCTGTGCAGGGTCCGTCCGGATCGCTACCACCATCTTATCCATTAACCACCCGCCAAGCAACAGTGTTCGCATTGTTGTGTTCCGGTGTGGGGATAAGACAACCGGTGAAATGACTAGCATAGAGGCATTCCATCTTGGTCCTCAGGGTTGGCATCGCATTTGAGGTCTTAGGATTATAGTCTTGAGAATTCAAATGTACCTATATGGGTCTCAGATTCCACTTACCATCAGGTGGCCTGAGTGCTCGTGTGACTTCTCCTTAACAAAAAAAAAAAAAAAAAAAAAATTGTGAGAAAAAAGCGAAAGTATAATATTTCCAAAAAATCAAGATGAGGTATGATGAGAGGTGTTAAATGATATCAAAACATTAGATGTTTTATGTTGGATTTTTAAAAAACATTTATTAATAGTATCTTAACTTATATTCAACGACTCGCTAGCCTAGTGACTCTTGGGTTCTGGTCCTGGGCTCCAATCCCGGTAAGGGCAGATATTTGTGTGATGAGCACGAGTATTTGTTCCTGAGTCTTGGATGTTTTCTATGTATTTAACTAAATAATTCTCTATATAAGTATGTTTATCGCTGTCTAGTACCCATAGTTTCTACAAGCCTAGAGCTTAGTTTGGGACTAGTTCAATTTGTACGACATTGTCCTGTGACGGGCTTTTGCGGGATTTGAACCCAGGACTGCTGTCTTCGGAAGCAGGGTCGCTCCCAACTAGGTCAACGAGTCGTCAATAAGAAAAAAAAATATAGCTATAATGTTACCAATTCATTTCCCCTTCCCTTCTTTTTCTCAGAGCAAACAAGAACATGATGGCGATGTTTATCAGGAATTACTGTTAAATATTGTTGGTTAAAATAAAATAGTAAGAAATACAAAGGAGGTATATTTCTCATTTGTAATTTTTTTATATAAAAAGTATCCTACGTTACTTCTAGTACCTCCCAGAATATGTGTACAAAGTTTCATGATGATTCGTCAAGTAGTTTTTGCGTGAAAGCGTAACAAACATCCACGCTTTCACATTTATAATATTAGTAAGGATAGCTTATTAATATGTAAATGTATGTGTATTAGTTAGGTACACCTTATGTTGCACCGTCACTACAATCTCTGCTTTGCCAAAGGTCAACTGGTAGAAAATGCCTTACGGCATTAAGTTCGCAGTTTGTATACTAAGTGTATTCTTTTGTGCAATAAAGATTAAATAAATAAATAAAATGTAAGAAATAATTTCTTCTCGAATGTTGTCAAAATAAAGACTCCGACTTGAGTTTGAATGCCCTATTCCCATTTGAAAATAAATATTTTGTATTTTGCATAAATTTTTCATTTAATACTTTTTAGTGGTCATAACTGTTATGTAGTTCCCAATCAATAAGAAATTATAGTATACTTTTAAAATACGATTAGTTACCATTGATGGTTCTCATCATCAGTTCGATTTCACCAATACATTAATGCTTGCATTATTGAAGATAATATCAAAAGGACTATATCTGGCCTTTAATTTTTAAAGAGTTTCGTCGATTCCTCATAGACGCCATCATTAGAATTTCATTTTGATAAGAATGGGACCCATCTGAAAGTATATAATTCGAATGACATTTTTTTTTATTTTTAATCGGTTCATACTCTTTTAATTCTTATAAACGTTGGGTATATGACGTAAAAAACATAAACAAAATACAATCGAAATAGGAACTTCTTCCTTTTTTGTGTCAGTTAACTTTTCAGAGGTCTTCCGGTAACCTTCGGGGGGGGAAGATGGCCGATGATTAAAAGATGTCCGGCTTTTGATTTTGATTTATTCTGTTTACTGATTTACTCTATTCACTTGACATTGGCGAAATCACTGTGTGGACCGCCATTAATTAAAAAAGAAGAAGAACTTTTCGGAACCCGTGAGACATTTTAATTGAATGATATAAAATTCGAATTTTAAATATTTTGTCTATCAACAATAAAGTTCGAAAGGGTTACTCTCAAAATTCCCTTTTCGCCAAAGGACCATTTCAGCTAGTTGACATAAGAGTAAAATACACAGTCAGCAAAGAGTCAATTCAGCTAAATGACATGAAAGTAGAATACTCAGTCAGCAAAGTGTCAATTTAGCAGGACGTCACAGAATTGAAATGAACAAGTAGCCAAACGTTTGGAAATATAAATAGTCTGTGTGATTAGAATACCTAATTAACTGAAAGTAAAATTAGTTGATTGACATGAACATAGAAGGAATTATTAGCAAAACGTCTGGAAATTAAAATAGTTCATATAATTTGAATATTTAATTCGTCGAAAGCAAAATTAGTTGACTGTCATGACCACAGAACGAGTGCAAGGATTTAAATAATAGATAATAATTGATTGTGTGGAAAGGAGTTTGAAAGTACATATCAACAGTTGCCATTTAAAGATCCAGACGTTTTGCGAACGGGCTATTTGGCGTTCAAGTCTATTAAGTAATTAAGACATTTTGAGATACAAACGTTTCGCTACCGGGCCGTTCAGCTTTTATGTCTATTAAGTAATAAAGACATTTCTAAGATAAAGACGTTTCGCTACTAGTGTATTTTTAATTGTAACATTCTAAGATCCAGACGTTTTGCTAAAGATACATTTAACGTTCATGTCTATATAGCAACAAAGACATTATACAATCCAGACGTTTGAGCTATATTGTCATTTGGCGAAAAGGGAATTTTGAGAGTAACCCGTTCGAAATTAGTATTTAAGGGTATGACATCTATTGATGTCACTGGGTTCCGACGGGTTAATAGGGAACACGAATAAATATTTCTCTTACGCTCTACGGAAATTGCTATGAAAGAGAAGGATAACTGTATATGCGAAACAATGGCGTCACAGCTGCTGTTCCATGTTTAAAAGAACAGACCTTATAAAAAAAACATAAATTACTATGTTTGAGCCAATATCATTAAAATATTACCGATATTGATGCCGAAAAAACAATCCAAACCTTAAAAGCAGTTATAAAATTTTAACAAGGTTTGATTTTACATAAAATCTTAATAAACGGGTCAAAACTTAGAGTATTGCGTCGAAAATCCCTTGCTGCCAAAACTCACAACTTTTAATTTGCCCAACCGATTTTCATAAAATTTTACGAAGAACCATGACAATGGAACTAAATATAAATAAAAAATTGCGGGTGGTCCGGATCGCTACCACCATCTTATCCATTAACCTACCGCCAAACAGCAGTCTTCGCATTGTTGTGTTCCGGATTGGGGATAAGACAGCCGGTGAAATAACTAGCATCGAGGCATTCCATCTTAGCCCTCAGGGCTGGCAACGCATTTGCAGTCTTGTGAATGCAAATGTCTATGGGTCACAGTTTCCACTTACCACCAGGTGGCCTGTGTACTCGTTTGCATACTCAAAGCCATAAAAAAAATTTATTAGGAGTTACGATGCCACAGACACACAGAAACACAGTTACACATACACACACACACACACGAATTATTCTTAAAACAATGTTTGCATTGAGGGTAAAGAACTCTTTGGTCTTTGCTATTTGTCAACAAAAAAACCATAATATAAGATCAAAGTGGCATCCTGCTATGATATAAATACCCTACAACGGCTGGACGGATTTGGATGAAATTTGGAATGGAGATAGGTTATACCCTGGATTTAACACATTGGCTAACTTATCCCCGCAAATTTTAAAGCTCCCAAGGGTATAACGATAATCGAAATCTGCAAAGTCGCGGGCAGTACCTTAAATGCAAAAGTTGGTGTGTGTTTTAGTTGGTTACTCTTTCACGCTGCGTCAGCTGGATGGATTTGGATGAAATTTGGAATGGAGATAGCTTATTTCCTGGATTAACTTATATAATAAATAATAAATAATAAATATCAGAGGACAATGTCACACAAATTGACCTAGTCCCAAACTAAGCTCTAGGCTTGTACTATGGATACTAGACAACGATAAACATACTTAAATAGAGGAATACATACTTAAATATATATAGAAAACATCCAAGACTCAGGAACAAATATTCGCGCTCATCACACAAATATCTGCCCTTACCGGGATTTGAACCCAGGACCGCTGGCTTCGGAGGCAGAGTCACTCCCAACTAGGCCAACGTGTCGTCAAATAATGCTACTATTTATACCGGGAATTTTAAAAGTTCCCAAGGGAATAACGATAATTGAAATGATAATTTTAATATTTGCTTCGCTATTGTTAATCAATAACACTGTTGTGTTATTTTTAGTCTAGCTTAAAAAAATATTAGAGATATTGCCGATTCAATGATTCCACTAACTTAACGATATTCATGGACCCTCTAATGCAGGGTGCGAGGGGAGGGGAGTGTTGTTTAGTAAGTTAATAAATGAAATTTCAAATTTAGAATATCAGTAGGAGAGGGGCTTGTTGTCTGATAAGCTGTACATGAAATTTAAAATTTCGAATATTAATACAGTGATACAGTGAAATTTACAATACACAATACAGTGAAATTTCGAATACCTACAGCTTGACAACCCATGTCATCATTTCTAGTGTAACTTTGTGTCCATACGAGAAGGTAAAAGAGAGATAATTTGCAACAAAAAAAAAATTTTTTTTAACTCGTTTTATTGTCGTTATATATTATTATATTAACGATACAAAATCACATGTTAAAATTTGTGCACTGATAAAAAAAAATACCCTGTATATGCGCGTTAAGTCGCGGGCAGTTACCTTAATAATACGTGGACGAAACGGGCAGAAGATAGTAAAAAAATAAAACTGCGAGCCCATCACTCCCACTCAGGGTTGGACAGTACTTGAATTTTTGTAATTAAAATAAGTCATTGAAATAATTATACGTATTTGGTATTTGTATTTCAATTTAGTAGTCGTCCGGATCGCTGCCACCATCTTATCCATTAACCCCCGCCAAGCAACAGTGTTCGCATTGTTGTGTTCCCGTGTGGGGATAAGACAACCGGTGAAGGTGAGGTGAGGCGTTCCATCTAAGTCCTCAGGGTTGGCAACGCATTTGAGGTCTTAGGATTATAATCTTGAGAATTTAAATGTCTATGGGTCTCAGATTTCACTTACCATCAGGTGGCCTGAGTGCTCGTGTGCCTTCTCCGAAACATAAAAAAATAAAAAAATAAAAAAATTACTTGCTTCAAATTTAATTTGTAATTCGTATTTCAAATACCTGGCGCCGAGGTATTTTGTAGTTAATATTACAAATAAGTTTTAATATAAATTCATTTTACCTTAATTTAGCGATCTTACACAAGTTCGTGCTCATCAGGACCTGTAAAAATATTGATTTCTTTGGCTAGTTTAATTGACTCTCCAACAAGAGGCTGTTTGTCTGACAGTACATTTAAAAATATAGTGTTATTTAAAGGAATCTCTGGTTTTACTGATTTTATCTCTGCTTATTCTTAAGAGTAACTTGTAATTTGAATTTCAAATAAAATAGCTAACATACTGTATTTTGTATTCAAATTAAAGTAATAAAATGCTCCCACTAACGATTTCCGCCCCAACTTAGCCTAAAATTCGACTAGGCCTAATCGACCATTACATTGACTAAGATTAGTTACTCGATAATCTAGCGCTTCCCCGTGACTACTAACCGACGATCACTCCATGTGACCGATCGGCTGATCGGCCGATTGCAGTAATTAGCTGGAGGGTGATTCTCTCAACACAGCGCTGCGTCGCTCTCAAAGTTGAAGTTTTATTCGGCAAGTTTAAGAGCGTACAAAACACATTTTAGCGCGTGCCTTCTCAATTAGGCAGCAGGCTGGTGAGTCGAGTTCAGTGTCGTATAAAGCCTAAACTTGCCGGATAAAACTTCACCTTTGAGATCGACTCAGCGCTGTGTTGAGAGAATCACCCCCCAGGATTGCTTTTGTACGATGTTGATGGCGCTGTTTAAACTGGCTGGCGTTGTTAATCGACTTGTTATGCTTGCTTTTCAGTTGCCCACGATTGGTAATTGGTCGTTTGTGTTGATGATTGCTTACTGTTTGTTTTTTAGGGTTTCGTATTTTAAAAGGAAAAAACGGAACTTACTTACTAATCACTTTTCTGTCCGTCCGTCCATCGGTCAAGACCCTTTAAAAGGAGGCTAGATAATAGAAAATAGTGGCAATCACTTTGCGGTAGGAACATAGCTCTTTAAAAGAAGTAAGGCGCAATTCTCACTATAACTTCATCTCTAAGATTTTGTGAAACGACTAATGACTTATTCGAATGAATTTTATTCGCAGGTTTGTTAACTTATTTGAGTAAAGTTTTTTGCTGGTCAGTTGGCTGAGTGCGTTTTCTTTTGATTAAAAAAGATAAGAGGATGAAAAAATTACGCCAACGGAGTCGCGGACAAAAGTTAGTTGGCAATAAAAAATGTTTTTTCTCAAACAAAAACCTAATGCGTATGTAGTGCGTAGTCCGACTAGCATTTGACTGGACCGGCTTTCCTACTGGTTTACGCCACGCTTCGCCAGTGCTGCAAATAAGTATGCAATCGAAAAAAAATATTTTTTTTGGTGATGCGGCAATTAAACAATTTACGGAGGAACTCTAAAAACGGTCTAGTTTAAGATGGGCTCGCACTGATTCGATTTGAAATCTCATTTAAATTAGAATTTAATATTACTACTGTACAGTGGTACGGAATCCTCGGCGCGCGAGCCTTGCTCGCACTTGACTGGTTTTTTACAAGGCCTTAGTCCCTTAGTCGCCTCTTACGACATCCACAGGAAGACATGGAGTGGTACCATACCGTAAACCACATAGGCTTTTTCCTCACAGGTGTAATTTGTTCAGCGTTTAGTTAATGTATTTAACTAAAAACTCATTAATGCAGCCGGGAATAACAAGGTTTGCCACTTATGGACTTTATTTTCAGAAAGCTTTAAGAGTGACGAATTTCATACTGTAGGTAAACATGGCGCCCGAAATCGTTTCAACTTGATACCTAAGGATGAGTTGATCAGACATTTCACTCTTAGGCATAATTGAGTACATTTTAACAGTATCTATTATTAATAAACGACTTCAAGAAAAGGTTCTATATTTTTCGAGATTTTTTCAATGTACGTTCTCGTTTACACAAAGACAACTGGACCAAATTGAAAAAAAAAGTGTTCGATTGGGTATATTTTCCAGTTGGTCCCATTTCCAGCACGTCAAGATCTGATGATGGGATCTTGGAGAAATCTAGGGAACTCCTCGAATATTATTAGAAATTATATATACGTGAGAGATCTAACAGTATTAGGTATATCAATTGATCACTAAAAGTTATGAAATAAAATGAATGATTTAAAAAACTAAAAATGATAGGTCAGTACAACTGAAAGAAAGAAAGAAAAGAAAGAAAATACATTTATATTTCAGAACGGTGAAATCAAAGTCTGGTGTTCCCATTCATCTTCCCCAGGCCATAAAATACCATTTCTTGTTTGGTTAACGACGAAACCCCTTATTCTGACACTAGTCTTACTACTTGTGAAAATCCTATTTAGCTAATGTAACCTTCTGGAGCATTTAGATCTGGGGAACATTTGTATGGTACAAGTCAATAGTTTACATCAATTATTTATTTCATTACATTTCATAGCATAACAGTAGAAACAAAGAACTATGAAACTAGGATACGGGTCATACACACTCTTAAAAACAAAAGTTGTCTCTCCTGTGGTCAATAGTATTTAGAGCTTATGTGCATATAAGTTAGGTTTTTATATGATAGGTCTAAAAGCAATCCTGACGGCGTTTTTACGCTTAGCTAGAAAATTAGGCCTTAAAAACGTTAACTTTCGGTGTGTCCACAGGAAAGACGGTAACCTAAATCTGTGTACGACCCAAACCATTTTATATACAGTATACTCACAAGAACAAAAGAGTTAATCCATCTTCTCGCAAAACTTCAAACATTCATCACACACGTTTGACAGGCAATCCGGGTTTTGACCAAATTATTATTTGACAAACTTTCATTTCGCAAACACGTGTTTGTAAATAAGTTAGGGTATGTTAGACTTTTGACCACAAAAAATATAAAACAATGCGGCGGGAAGTAACTCTTTGCGAAATTAAAGTTTGTCAAATGATGGTTTTGTAAAACATTAGTGATCTAACAGTACTTGCAAATACATCACAATGGCTGATTCGAGAAGCGAGTTTAACAGATGCAGAGCTCGAACTAGCGGGGATTTCCGGCAGAACACAGTTACGCTATAGCCAAGATGCGTTCGCTAACTGGCGTTTTGATTAATTTTGTTATTAAATCAATCGCGTCACTGGTGGAAGTTTGTGGTGGATCATGTAATGCGAAAAGTCACGTGTTATATAACAAATAGAAACGCTAGTTCGCGAACGCCTCTTGGCTGGACATTCATCACTGGCTCAGATAGCGACAACGCGATCAAGGTTGGAGAGGGAACATACAAAAGCAGCAATTCAGTTACTAATTCAGAACAGTCCGAATCCCCACGCAATGTACTACATACATTCATAACATCACGCCTTCATTCCCAGAGTGGGGTAGGCAGAGCTATAGAAATACCAACAAGTCTAAAAATATTTGTTGATAATTCTGTAACCACATTTTGCACAATTAGGCCAAGAAGTTTACTAGCGTATTTAGTGACAGGTTGCAAGCCCATCGCCTAACAGTACTAGAAGCCCTTATTCCATTTAATTTTGTCGCCACTTACGATATCCACGGGAAGACATGGAGTACACACACACACATGCACTATTCTAACTCGGCAACCACACGGCAATACACTACTATCATATTATTGTGTGTTTAGTTTTTAGTGTAGAACGTATTTTTTTTTAATGTAATGTTGTTTTAATTGACCCAATATGGATCCCGTTGTCCGAAATAAACGTATTTTGATTTTGATCCGATTTGATTTGATAATACAGTGTGTTTTTGATTTCCGATAACTTTCCGAAAGAGCTCCTTTTACAATAACCGTTGATGCAATATTTTGTTTTTATTTTTTATGGCAAAGATTAGGCAAGATTTTATGATTTTATTTTGCCACTTGGTCGGCGTGACTAATCATGTATATTCATGCCAAATAACCGCTTTTAAGTACGAAGTCCCTGAGCTAAGGTGCGGACAGACGGACATGATGAAACTATAATCTAGTTAGACTATGGAACCCTAAAAATTGGTCAAGTGCGAGTCGGATACCAGCACCAAGGGTTATCTTATCTAATCTTAGAGATGCGCCCTTTCGGACACTTCGACCCCTTTAGGATCTATTGTGCAATTACCCCTCTAACATAGACTGTTACGCTGTGCAGGCTTCCTCACCATGTTTTTCCTTCACCGTAAGAACATCGGGTAATGTACTTTAGTCAGGAAAACTCATGGTGAACGCCGAAGGTTACCTACGTGATATTTGTATTTTTTTTTTTTTTATGTTAAGGAGAACGCACACTCAGGCCACTTGATGGTAAGTGGAATCTGAGACCCATAGACGTTTGAATTCTCAAGACTATAATCCTAAGACCTCAAATGCGTTGCCAACCCTGAGGACTAAGCTGGAATGCCTCTATGCTAGTAATTTCACCGTTTGTCTTATCCCCACACCGGAACGCAACAATGCGAACATTGTTGCTTGGCGGGTAGTTAATGGATAAGATGGTGGTAGCGATCCGGACGGACCCTGCACAGGGTCCTACCACCACTAAAAATAACAATAAAATAATGAAATATTATAAACCCAATCTACTGCTGCTCGCTGTCTTCATACTTTAGAAGCCGCCTCATACAGGACATTATCTCTTTAAAGTAAACAAAGCCGTAACTACAACGACTCTAGTTTAAGGGTTCCGTACCCGAAGAGTAAAACAGGACCCTACTACTAAGGCCGCTTCCTGGCTTATCAGTATGCTTGCAGTAAAACACGGAATCAGCAAGGGTTGCTAGGCAACCAGTGGCATCTACCAATCACTGCGCAGCGTTTACGTCGCCTGAACGTTTTACTGCAAGCATACCGACAAGTCAGGAAGCGCCCTAAGATTCCGCTGTCTGTTTGTCCGTCATCAGGCTGTATTTTATGAACCGTGATAGCTAGATAGTTGAAATTTTCACAGATGACGTATTTCTTTTGCCGCTATAACAACAAATACAAAAAGCAGACTAAAATAGATATTTGAGGTGGGCTCCCATACAACACACGTAATTTTCTTGCCGTTTTTTACTTGATATTGCAATGGCAACAGATTTTCGCGCCTTTTTGAGTTATTCGCAATAACCCCAACACTCTTTTCTCGGAACCCAGGTAATAGTTGTTATCAATCCGAAATGACCGTAAAAGCGAAACTATTAACAAAGTTTACAATATTACAAGTTAGGGGCAATTACAAATGAAACATAAATATATACCATCAGTCTATGAGTAATAAGATCTACTTTAAAACTATTTCGGAATTACCCGGGCATATTTCGTATTTCCCCCAAATGTTCAAAAAAGTGAGACATGACAAAAAATATGCATAAAAAGTAACAACAGCGTATTTTTATATGTAATGTCCACTAATCATAAGTCTATACATCAATTTTCAATACATACGAAAATATAGTTTTTTTTTTTACTGAAATGCTGCCGTTTACTCAACTCGTCAAAATTTCTATCGTAATTACCCCAATGCACTTTAATTAAACTAAAATAAAATAAATCAAGGGCATTTGGCATACAGGATTTTGATGCCGTTTTTTTTTAATAAAAAAAGATATTAGTGTCTAATGTCATACTCGTAGACATGATGGTACGGAAACGGAACCCTGTTTTTAGTATTTGGTACGAAAGTCCAAAATTAACATCACTTCTGGAGGCTGCGTGTTTAAAATTGTCTGCTGTGGAACTAAATTAATAATTTAATTCTAATGTTGTCATCCGCTTCCCTCCTTTCATCTGAACCCCAGCTAATAATAACCTGTTAACACACGTGGCGCGGAGGCTGTCTTCCCCTCGCGTTTCGTTGATGCGATCTAATGAAACGTCCTAAGAGCTTCTCAGATTTTATACTCATTTAGGGAACCATTTTGTTTTTAAAAGGCGCGGAAGAGATTTGCATTGCAAGTGGAAATGCGAGCAAGTTGTATCCTACCGTGACACCCAGTGTATCATAGAAGGTTCATAATCAAGGCAATTAACTTTTACCTTTATTTTTATAAGTATAAAGTTCATTTTTAGGGTTTCGTAGTCAAACTAGGAACCCTTATAGTTTCGCCATGTTCGTCCGTCCGTCCGTCCGCAGCCTAGCGCAGAGACTCTTAGTACTAGAAAGCTGTAATTTGGCATGAATATGCATATTAGTCATGTCAAAGTGGTGTAATAAAATGAAAAAAAAAATTATGGTACCTCCCCTTCACGTAACGTGTGGATGTATTTTTTCTCGTCTACCCTAGTGTGAGGTGTCGTTGGATAGGTCTTTCAAAAATATTACGGGTTTGTAGACACAGTTTTACGATTTAGTAATCCTTTTATGAAATACTAGCGACCCGCCAGCGGCTTCGCCCGCTGCAATTTTTTTAGACGTGCACGCCCCACTCCTGTATTTCAGTGCCCCCTCCACCCCGCCCGCCGCGATGCCCGGCGCGCTTTTCAGACTGCATCGCAAACAACGGCCACGACGCTATGGCGGTTTTGTTTACTGTTTGTTTTTTTTAATTCGTAATATCTTTTGAATGGAAAATCCAATTTAAATAATTTAAAAACTATTTTATAGGTAGTTAAATGGTCTTGACCATAAAATAATTTATTTGGATAAGGATTAATATAAACACATAAATATCATGGTTTGAATTTGGTTAGCATTTTCATTAATGTTTAAAATGAAAAAAGTTGTTGTAGTGATATAACTACAATAGTTGGACATATGCTACCGCGGAGTTTTTTGTAGACATTATGATGTTCTTCAATATTGTTGTACATTATTTTGTTCTATCGCTAATAGTTTCGGCAGCGCATTCGACGAAAGACATTTTAAGACTCATTTTTCTACACCTTCGGTTACATTGTTCAAATTTTACCAAGGATCCCTAATTTTTTTCAAAATGAAATGTAGCCTATGTCAAATTGGAAGAATGTAGCATTCTATTGGTGAAAGAATTTTTTAAATCGGCCCAGTACTTTTTGAGTCTACTCATTACAAACATACAAACATACAAAAATAGGTACAAATCTTTCCTCTTTATAATATTAGTGTAGATTAGGCTTTAAAGCATAAGCAGCATTTTCTGCTGAAATCATAATGTTTTCAGTGTATCTTAAACATCTAACCTAACCTACGTAATTAATGTTTAAGATACCGTGACAACATTATAGTTTCAGCAGAAAATAGAGTTCGATGAAATAAAATACATACACATACATACATAACGTCACGCCTTCATTCCCAGAGTGGGGTAGGCAGAGCTACAGAAATACCAACAACTCGCAGACTTGTTGATAATTCTGTAACCACATTTTGCGCTATCAGGCCAAGAAGTTTACTAGTGTATTAGTGACAGGTTGCAAGCCCATCGCCTAACAATACTACAAGCCCTTATTCCCTGAGTCGCCTCTTACGACATCCACGGGAAGACATGGAGTGGCACTATTCTAACCCGGCAACCACACGGGCAAATAAAAATCGATGAAATAATACATTCGATGAAGTGTAATTCGATGAAGTGTGAGTTACCCCTTTCTGTACTAAAAAGGAAAGGTTAAGGTTTTGATGTATGTTAGAGAGGTCTAATATAACAGACATGTCCTTTCCCCAAATTTAAATTTAAATTTAAATATATTTATATACTTTAAGCATTACATGTTTTCTTATTGTATAATCGTGCCAAACTACAGAGCAGTTTGTCGGCACTTACTCCTGGAAATCATTTTATCGATAACGCTCATAAGTAACACTTAACAGAATATTTTTGATCTACGCACTAAGTAGTTAAATTAATTTTAGTTTGACTTTTTTATTTTTATTTTGACTTAAATAGTTCATTGGAATCAAATAAGTAATTACTTGTTCTACAACAATAATAATTAGTGAATTCAGTCACAACCTCAACCCAATCCCAATCTCAACCTATTAGGAGAAACCGTCCTCCAAAGACTAAACCGTCTTCTGCAGAGCGTATTGTTCAAGCAAATTGCTGGATTATTACTAGTTTGAAAGTAAATTTGAGAATCACCATTTAGCAGGTAGATCAGACAGTATAGATATAATACGACGACGTTGGCCTAGTTGGTAGTGACCCTGTCTTCGAAGCTAGCGCTCCTGGGTTCAAATCCCGGTAAGGGAAGATATTTGTGTGATGACCACGACTACTTGTTCCTAAGTCTTGGATGTTTAGTATATTTTTCTCAATATAAAGTTTATCGTTGTCTAGTACAAAAAGTACAAGCCTAGAGCTTAGTTTGAGACAAGGTAAATTTGTATGACATTGTCCCGTGATATTTATTTATTTAATTTATAAAGATTATCGTTTTATTTGAAAAATTGTTTATTTTATTTAATAACACAACAATTCTCCATACTGCATATTTTATTCACTACCAATAACCCAATATCGGGTCAGTTTCAAAACGGAATCAGGAATTCTGGCACCGGAGCTCCCTCTATTAGTAAAGCTCAAACGAAATATTAGCAGTATTTCCTCCACTACATATCGCTGCGAGATAAATCGGGTGTGACGTCACTGGCCTTTTGTTGCCAAGCCAGTCTTCCACTGGAAGAAAACAAAAGCTATGGAAGTGGTGTAACATTGTACTTTATATCTAAAAGTTAGTATTTACGACTTGTAACGTGGACGGAGTTGCAGGAAACAGATATTAAAATTAAAAATTTGAAAAAGTAGGATGGAGTGTTGTTCCTAAATCACGTCAGAACAGCTGAAAAGATCTAATAAAAAGTAGCCTATATTCTATAACAGCGTATTATGTATCACTGTACCAAATATCATCTAGATCTGAGTAACCGTTCTATCGTGATTGAGTTACAAACGTCCAAACTTTCGCATTTATAATATTAATCTGTACATACATAACATCACGCCTTCATCCCCACAGTGGGTTAGGCATAGCTACAGAAATACCAACAACTCTAATAAGACTTGTTGATAATTTACCACATTTTGCACAATGAGGCTAAGATGTTTACCAGTGTATTAGTGACAGGTTGCAAGCCCATCGCCTAACAGTACAAGCCCTTGTTCCCTTAGTCGCCTCTTACGACATCCACGGGAAGACATGGAGTGGTACTATTCATCCCGGCAACCACACGGGAATCTGTACCTATTAATATATATACAGCCAAGGGCTATATAGGCATAGCGTCAAATACTTGTATACATGGACCTTTGCAAGTGGCATAAGGGTGAATAAATATTTTTGACGCCTTGGGAACCTATATATTTGTGCCCTTAATGTACTAAGATAAAACACAACTGTTATTACTCGTATTATTTACTACGTTGTGAGTAAAAGCTTCTCAACTTAAAAGGATTGTGAAGCGACACTTTGATTGCGTAGATGTCATACAAAAATCCTCATCTATTCAACTCTGGGCGATAACGTTTCTCACGCCGTCACGCCCTAAATCAGACAGATACAGAATACAGACAGATCTTTATTGGTAAAAGTACATTTTACAAGTCATAATTTGCAATTACAATTAAATTAAATTAAATTAGGTACACAAGTAACACATTACGGTGTCAGATCCTTCTGAGTGTGCAAAAACTCGTCAATTGAGTAACATGCCTGTTCCATAAGCAATGATTTAAGCTTGCTCTTAAAGATACTATTGCTGGTTGAGTTTTTTATATTAGTCGGGAGCACGTTGTATAGGGTGGGCCCCATGATGCTGAGTGACCTACGCGACTTAGCCAGCCGGCGCGGCTCGGAATGATCAGCAGAGATCGCCTTTTGGACGAACTCAGTTTGTAGTCATGCATGTTGTTTCTTACATACATACAGGCAGTCAGTACATACATGCATGGTAAGGTGAGAATTTTATGGTTTTTAAATAGCGTCTGTGCAGGATAGCTTACAGATTTTCCATCGATTATACGCAGAGCACGTTTCTGTATTCTAAACAGTCTGTCGCGGTCAGCAGCTTACAACAATATTTTAAAATGTTGAAGTTATTATAAAAAATAGGATTAAAATGTTTTCTTACAAAGTAAAATGTGTAGACCTAGTTGTCCATAATATCTTCAATGTAAGTATATTTAAAAATCATTAAAAAGGACTAGGTTTTAGGGGAGAGAAACTTTATCGCATTTTGTATCGACACTTTAAGTTTCACAATCCGAGATTTGGGCCGAGATTGTACACGGTAAAAACGATATTATCTTAGACGTGTTTCCGTGTTGTAAATATTTTGATAACTCTCATTTACTTGATAGTAATGGCGGCCGAGTTAAGAGGACTGTGAAGCAAAAAAATCCATAAATGTCAGATTTTTACGATTGTTGAATATGTTATAGATATTAATAAAAACTACGTCTGTACATTTTCCTTTCCAAGAAAATATTGAATTTAACGAAAATAAAATAAAAAATAAACGCGGAAACGTACAAACCTAGTTTTCCATAATATGTACAACATATTTAAAAATATTGGAAATTGGATTAGATTTAGGGGGTGAGAAACGTTGTCGCCCGGAGCTAAATTTGTATGGATTATTTTTGTCAGCTACGCGATTTAGGCATTGCTTCACAATCCAAACAATCCGAAAACACGTCAAAAGAAATATCATGTTAAACCAACAGAATAAACGCCCTGGATCACAGTCCTAATGGTGTAGGATTTCGAAGACGTGCCGGTCCACTTGGCGGTCATCCAGTTTTCGCGAGCTTGCAGGCTGCATTGCGAACATTTTGTGTTAAACAGACATTTTTTGCACATTTTAGTGTAAAAGTGCTGGGCAAATAAAGGACAACGTGTTTAAAATTACAGGATGGTCTTATTTTTAGATGCGGCGTGTAATGTGAGAGCCTTTGCCTGTTTATTGGAGGATTTTAAATCAGGTTTTGTAACGTTATCTAGGTTTATTAAGGGGCTACCCTGGGCCAACGGCCTTGATGCGCGAGTTTCAGTCATTTTCCCTGATATCTAATAAATAATGGTTTACTTACCGAAAAAGTATTGAACATTTTTAGTAGCAATTGGTCCCACACTAGGCTTTGCCTGTCCTGTGGTGATCATTTTCTATAAGCATTAACAGTAGACAAGTACCTAATCATACTCTGCGCGCGCGCAGTACAGCTTTACTTAAATCTAAACTATGGTATGTGCGTGTGTGTGAGTGTGTGTGTGTGTGTGTGTGAGTGTGTATGTGTGTGTGTGCGTATGTGTGTGATAACTTTGATAAGGTTTTCTGTTTGAGAGTAGCCTAGTTAATTTAACCATTTGAAGATTTGAGATTTTGCTTCACTGATGACGGACAGGTTTTTAATGCTACAATGTCTGACAACCCTGTTATAAAAATAAGGATGTGAAAATATTGGGAAGCATCTGCAAAAAGATATTTGGTGGCAGGGATGGGTACATTATATACTCATTTCTTCAATCTTTCAAACGGAACATAAAAATGAAAAAAAAAAAACGGTTTTTTTTATGACGAGGAGAAGGCACACGAGCACTCGGGCCACTTGATGGTAAGTGGAATCTGAGACCCATAGACATTAGAACTCTCAAGACTATAATCCTAAGACCTCAAACGCGTTGCCAACCCTGAGGACTAAGATGGAATGTCTCTATGCTAGCAATTTCACCGGTTGTCTTATCCCCACACCGGAACACAACAACCCCCAACACCGGTTGTTTTATAGAGGACAACTTACTGGATTTTTTGTAAATTTTTGCAAAAGTTACCCACCTAACCTACCTACCTACCTGCCTACCTACCTAACTCGTTTTGTAAGAGAATCAAATAGACTTCAATTCGCAGTTTTTTTAATCTCCTTCAGTATGACATCCTGTACAGTTTTTCAAAAATGTCCAAAAAATCCAGTAAGTTACTCTTATCCTCTATTAAACTATAGGACATTTTTTATATTAGGTTCCGTATGAAAGATATTAAGGAAAATGAAGTGTTTTTTTTTATAATAATATGTTTAATTTCCGTACATTTTAGAGAGCACAGGATATTTTGCTTTTGTGTTTTCAAAACATCACGTAATTTTAACTTAAATACATTCATTCCAATGCGTTACTATAATCCTAAAAGTGTTACTATCACGAGTCAAGAAATGTACTTACTCATCGCTTGTAAAACATTATAAAACATCTCATTTGGACAATGACTTTAGTTTTCATATTTTGAAATACTTATTATAGAAAACATTTTATATACATTGCCACTAAAACCATTATTGTAAAAAGAAAAAATATATTTCAATTGATGTTGCGCCGGCAGTTCTAGAGCGTTTGCTGCAATATAAATGTCATAATATCCTGAAAGTGTAACCCGACTTTTATAAAGGCGCGTTTATACTACTGTTTCATGTAACTTCAAAACGTTATCAATTGTTGTTCTTCAATCTGTCATTTAGAGGTCACGGACACTGAAAAACTGGGTAACAGTATGTCGGATACCTACTACCAACAAAAAATCATTTTGAAATATAATATTATTATTTTTTTTACTTGGTGCTGTTTAAGATGATGTATTATGTATAAACATTTAAGTCGCCTGTATCTCAATAACTAAGCAAGTTTACTTAGTCGTAATAGTTTTCCTTTTCAATTATGTGCTTTAATTTAGAATATTTTCCAGATTTTTAATATTTATTTATAGTACCTATGTATGTAAAAAATAACAAGAAATTTCGTACATAAACTTAAGAAGAAAATTGCAAAATTTTAAATTGAAATGTACTTAATATTTTTCTCAGAGCTTTCGATTTTCGTGATGAACAAATATATCTTTGGGTTCCCAAACGAATTGCTAGACTTAATTGGCAGTGGGCGGGGCACATCGCTCGCAAGACAGATGGCCGATGGGGTGGAAGACTTCTCAAGAGGAGTTCACGTACCGGAGGACGCAGCGGGGACCTCCAACAGTGGACCGACGACGTGGCTAGGTTACGGGAAACTGATGGATGCAAGCGACGTAGGACCGGTCTTTGTGGCCAACCTTCAGCAGTGGGCGTCTTTCGAAATGATGATGAAAGCGAAGGTAGTTTTACAGAAGTGCTTCAAAATCCCCCGTGTGGTAGCCAGGTTAGAATAGTTTCACTCCATGCCTTTCCATGAATAAAGGCTTATAGTACTGTTACGCGATTGCCTTGCAACCTGTCACTAGTAAAGTTCTTGGTTTAATATTGCAAAATGTGGTTACAGAATTATAAACAAGTGTTTAAAGAATTGTTGCTATTTCTGAAGCTTTGCCTACCCCACTCTCGGAATGAAGGCGTGAAGTTTCCTGTATGTGTACTTCAAAAAAGCTTGTTATAATAACATAGCAAAAGAGCTTCAAAGAAACATTTTCATATGAATATAAGTAATTAAAGCGTTAGTGCTCTCAGTGCTGGTAAAAGCTTTTTAATTTTAAATCTTGTTTTAGCTGCCATGCGGTTTTAATGAGGTCAAACACATAAAGAACTCTTGTAGCTATTCTGCAAAGGTTATTGAATGTACAAGATTGGCGGTCGCGTCGATTGCTTATGTCAATTCCATACGCTTTGACAGTTTTTGAAAATCGTTCAGAACACGTTAATTATGTTCAGGACTTGAGAGAAGCGCGTGGAGCTAACACATGTGCTTCTGGTTAGTCCACAAGAGGAAATACTCTTATAAGGAACAATTTGTCTTCGCATGTGATATCCATGGACTTATTTTTCTCTATTAAGTCCATAGGAGTGTCTATGAATAAATTAAAGTAAGAATAAGAAATAAAATAAAATTCCGTCTGGTTGCCGGGTCCATTGTCTTTCCGCGAATGTCGTAAGAGGCGACTAAGGGAATAAGTGGGGATTGTGCAAAATGTGGTTACAGAATTATCAAGAATGCAAAAAAACACTGCACAAAACAAAGCACTTAGGGAATGTAAGTATATGTTAAAATGAAATTCAGTTCAGTGTTTAGGGACGAACTAAATCCATAACAATAAGTCAGGTTCAGTGAAAAGGATAGCGATTTATAAAGCTCTATTTCATGCACTAACTGGAATTTAGCACGTCAGAACAGATTATAATACGGGTTTTAGTTGTTCGTCATCGTCATCATCAGCCGCAAGACATCGAGTTGCTGGACAAAAGCCATCCCCGAGGTTTTCCACAACGACCGGTCCTCTGCTGCTGTCGTCCAGCGGTTTCCCGCGACCTTTATCAGATCGTCGGTCGACGTTGTGGAAGCCTTGCCGACACTTCGTCTCCCGGTTCGCGGTCGCCACTCTAGAACCTTTCCGCTCCAATGGCCATCGGTACTACGAGCAGTGCCACTTAACGTTTGTAATTCGGTGAGCTATATCAGCGACTTTGGTAATCCTGCGAATCCGCGTAGAAGTTTTTTATCGTTATTCCCTCAGGAACCGTCAATTTTTTCGGCATAAAGAGAACTCAAGATACCAAATTTCATCTAAATTGGTTCAGCGGTTTATCCATGAAAGCGTAACAAACAGACAGACAGAGTTACTTTCACATTCATTACATTAGTATGGATTTGAATTTCTGTTTAGTACAATGAAGTGTTGACATACATATACAGGTTGATGTAACATTGTTTCGTTGCGCTCCCTTCATTCTCGTCACGCAATCAAATCTCATCAAATTAAGTCCCAGCACGACAGCCTACACGCGTCCTTAGGATGATCGATGTACGTTCACAGCGGTATGTCAATATGTTTGTTTGTCTGGCGCGCTGCCAGTAGGGTTCGATTTAATGACGTTTCAGATGTACTTCCTTATACAGCGTGGTTTATAAGCTATTGATGGTGTGGGATGTGTTAAGTATTGTGCTATGTTAACTTAACTTAAATTATGTTGTATTGTGTAACACGTTTATGTTTGCCTTATTAAGTTATAATAATAATAAAAATATAAATAAAATCATCACACAAAAGGTGAATTAAGGCCCAAGTAAGGATTACACTTGTTAATACAGGAAGTGATTATTTAAGAATTATGGGTGGCTTATTTGTCAATTAAAGGTATGAGCAATTTCAACTTGTATCAAAATCTTTCCAGCCGTTTAAGCGTGAAGGGAAAACAAACATCCTAAATCACATACACTGAGTAACGCACTTATAATATTAGTCTACTTTTATAATAATAATAGTTTTGATCTCATGTTAAAGGGTGTGTGTTTGTTTATTCCGTCTTAATGATGTAACCCTTCAAACGACTTTCGTAAATTTATAACTAGTGCAGCATTACCGCTGCAAAGTTAAACCTTTTTTGCACCGTCGTATTGTTACCTCCTTGTTCCGGTACGTGATGTTATTCTTTGGTCGCTTGTCATATATGTTTTTAAATTTTTAAGTTCAAAAACTTTCGAATTTTTCCTGACGTTCTCCGCTCGCTTGTTCTCGGTCATTATGAATTCGGAGCTGACATGTTGATAATCACATAAAGATTATTTTTTTGAAGAAAAGTTTTGATCAGTGAAGGCTCTCTAGTGTATCGCCTGCAAGACGCCTCAGTCTTCAACCTTTTTTTGGCCAACTTTGAGCCTTGTATTGCCTCACGAAGGCACCGCAGTACCGGTTTATTCCCCGGTTCCTACCGCCTACCCCATTTGGCACCAGTGCTATTACGCACCAACCAGACTCCAGTCCTTCCACCTACCCTAACCGGCACCACGGCGTGGAGAGGTTGACTCCGCACCACCACCGCTCAGCCCGCACCAGACTACACCCGGCGCGCGTGCATTTTTCCTTTTTAATTTTTATTATCTGTATAAGTTGTTTTAACCGGTAGTCTCTGTACACAAACGTCACCCCAGAAACCGTGAGTATACCATTGTCACATTTCGTAGTGTTGCTTTAGCGACGTCTCTAGAGTAGCATTCCAGTATTTGTTGACTGGTATTTTAGTCACCATCTCACACCCTTCATTCAACCCAGTAACCCCCTAAATTCAAAAAAGGCCCGCGCGCCTGATCGAACAGCATTTATAATGTTCTTTTTCGGTTTGTAATTTGGTCATCGATAGTTGTATTTGTGAACACATAACCGGCTCGCTTTCCTCTTTTACGGTGTGTGTATTTCTCATTTGTGTATTTCGACTTAGGATTTAATTAAAATAAATCTTTGTCTTTAAAACGTTGTTCGGCATTTTTAATTCCACAAATTCTACGTATTGAGCACCGGTATACTCCGTGTGTTCGGTAGTACGATCATTTAAAAGCTTTTTTAAATAGTCGTGCTACAAATGGCGCCCGAAGTAAGTGTAGTTCATTTATTTTGAAATTTAATTGTATTTTTTTTTTTCATCATCTTAACTATACCTTTTTTTTTCTTTCCCACCAAAAAAGAGGACCCCGTGTTTTATTCACCTGTGTTTAGTAGTTAGAACTGTACAAGGTGAGTGTTTTCTTTTTCTTTCCCTGTGTGTATATTTCTGTGTTTGTTTTCTGTGTTTGTCCCTAGACAGGTTTCTAGGTTCCGTCTGTCTTCATTCGTTATTTTTTTCCTGTTAGCGATGGAGCGCGGCGACGAACCCTGTACGGACATGGAGACTCCACAGCGGAATACACCACCTAGTCCACCCGTCAGGCTTCCGGAACAGTTTTTCGACACCGAGCTTGAACAGTCGTCAACACCTCTTCCCGCGTTACCACAGCGTCCGTGTTTCAAGCAGGAGTCTTTGTCCAAGTGGAACGTGGTCTTTTCGGGCGAAGGTTGCGTTAGGGAATTTTTCCTGCGCATAGACGAGGAGGTCGAAGCACGCGCGGTAACCTACGAGTACGTCGTTCGGCGTTTCCATGAACTTCTATCGGGTAGCGCGTTGAAATATTTTAGGTCCGTGAAGTATCCAGGTCTTACTTTTGACCATTTAAAAGGCGCTTTCTTGCGAACGTTCGACGTGATAGATTACGACTTTAAGGTCGAACGCGAATTGCGTACCCTTCAACAGTCCCCCACTCAGTCCGCGAGGGATTTCATTATTGCTGCACGTGATCTCAACGCGAAGCTTCGCAGACCAATTTCAGAGACCGATTTGTTTACCATCGTGAAGTATGGCATGCACTCCAGGTATCACCCTTGTTTGGCAACAAACCTGATCGTGGACCTGGATGCATTGTTGCATATAACCGCGAACTTCGAGGCATTCTTGCCACAGACTTGCGTTTGTGCCGCATCTACCTCTGCACAGGAAACGATTCCGCCGCTGTGTCTTAAGTGCGACTCATCCGGGCACCAATACCGTGGTTGTCCGAATTTTCCGGGGCTTGTTTGTTTCAATTACAAGCGTCCTGGTGTTGTCACCCGCGACTGTACGACCTGTAACCCATCTCTTGAAAAAAAACTAGTGGAAGGTGATACGGTAAGATCTAACGTATCACCTGTTGTCATTTCAAATACGCTCGACAATCGTCTTTTTGTCGAGATCGTTATCAATTCGTGTAGGGTGAAGGCGTTATTAGATAGCGGCGCTCAGGTGTCCTTGGTTGACTTTTCAGTTCTTGAGAATCTCAAGTTGTCTTATAGTCCTGATCATAGACCTGTCGTAAATTCAGTTAACAGTTCTCCGATTGAGATTCTTGGTAGTGTTGACCTGCCTATATTTTTTAGAGGTGCTTGGGTCCAACATCCAGCTTTGGTTAGCAGAAATCTACCCACACAGTTAATTTTAGGTATTGAATTTTGGGAGTCATTCGGTCTCACAGCTGTTTTAGCGAAAGCATTTGAAGGTGAACATTCCGGTACCTTTTTTATGCCGCCGAGTGAATCTCGCGGTCATGCCAATGTCCACATCAGTGAGGTTCGTTATGTACATCCTCGTTCGGTTTTAACCCCAGTACAAGAAGCTAAACTACAGGTTGTAATCAACGAATTCGATGAAATTTCATCTGATAAAATCGGCCTTGGATGTACGTCTTGGTTGTCCCATAAGATCGTTACTGAGGGACCTCCGATCCGTCAGAGATATTATCCTCTTTCACCTGTCAAACTTAAGATTTTAAACGAGGAGATTGATAAGATGTTAGAGGTCGGTGTTATTCGTCCGTCTAGGTCACCCTGGGCGAGTCCAGTAGTCATGGTTACCAAAAAGGATGGCTCTGTTAGATTCTGCGTTGATAGTCGTAAACTCAATAATGTCACCGTTCGTGATTCATATCCGTTGCCTCGTATTCAAGATATTTTAGACAACTTACGTGGCGCTAAATATTTGACCTCGCTTGATTTTCGTAGTGCTTTTTGGCAGATACCTTTGGCCGATAAAGCGAGTTGTGAGAAAACTGCTTTCATAGTTCCACAACGAGGGTTATTCGAGTTTACACGTATGCCGTTCGGGTTAACTAACGCCGCGTCGGAGATGCAAAGATTAACGGATTTAATCGTTAATTTCGAATTCACCTCAGATTCTGATAACTTTGTTTTCGGGTATGTCGATGATCTTATATTGGTTTCGAAGGATTTTGAGAGTCATTTACGTCTCATTCGTAAGGTTCGTGATAGGCTCAAGGAAGCTGGTTTAACCGTCAGTTTAAAAAAGTGTGAGTTTTGTAAACCAGAGCTCAAGTACCTTGGATATATAGTAAACGAGAGAGGTTTACAAACTGACCCGAAGAAACTTGACGCTATAAACGAATTTCCTTTACCTACTAACGCGAAGGCTTTGAGAGGATTTATCGGCATGGCGTCTTATTATCGTCGTTTCATTAAGAACTTTTCGTCGATAATAGCTCCTTTGACGGCTCTTATCGGCAAGAGAAAAGGAAAAGACCCTATTGACTGGAACAGCGAAGCGGATTCAGCTTTTAACTCGCTGAAGAAGGCGCTCATGGAATCCCCGGTTATGTCTTGTCCTGATTTCAGCCTCCCGTTCGTTCTTCAGACAGACGCTTCCAGCTCTGGACTTGGATCTGTTTTATTCCAGGAGATTGAGGGTGTAGAGCATCCTATCGCCTTTTATTCGCGTCTTTTCTCCAAAGCCGAGAGGAATTATAGTACAACCGAGAGAGAACTCCTCGCGGTTCTCGATTCAATTAAACATTTCCGAGGTTACCTCGATGGTGTTAATTTCACGATTATTACGGACCATATCGCTTTAAAGTGGCTTCTTACGCTCGATAATCCATCTGGTCGTTTAGCTCGTTGGGCTACGGTTATTTCACAATTTAATTTTAAAATCGTCCACAGAAAAGGTGTTTTAAACGTTGTTCCGGACGCTCTTTCGCGTGCCCAGGTCGGTTTGATATCATTTAATCGTGGCAGTAGTCCTACTACGGATCCATGGTATGAACGGATTTATAATGGTGTCCAAAATTCTCCTCAGATGTTTCCCGCCTATTGTATTCGTGACGGTGTTTTACTTCGGAAAATGTCCATTGATAATCCATTAAGAAGTAATCCTTGGCGCATCGTTTTACCATCTGTTAAGGTTAGAGAAGCTGTTCTTGAGTTGCATAATGGATTTCCTAATGTTCATCCAGGTGTCATGAAGACCTATTCAAAAGCAAGGGAATTATATTATTGGCCTTCGATGTATCGTACCATCACTTCCATTTTAGCTGAATGTCAGACTTGCAAGGCTTATAAGATAGCAAACTGTACTCCGCATGGTCTTAGGCTTTACCCTAGGTCAGTAAACGCTCCGTTAGATTTGCTTTCGATCGATTTGATAGGTCCTTTGCCACCCGCTTATTATGGTTTCCGTTACATTTTGACGATGGTCGACGTGTTCACTAAATACGTTTGGCTTGTCCCGCTTAAGGTCGTTAACGCTGGTAATATCGCCAGAGCTCTTGAGTCCGAAGTTTTTTTGCGCTACGGTACTCCTTTGAATGTTTTGTGTGATAATGCAACAGTTTTTCGTAGCTCCGAGTTTTCAACGTTTCTTTCTGGTTACCATATCCCCGGTCCAATATTTACTCCGTATTATTCTCCTCAGGCTAACGTCGTTGAAAGATATAATCAGAGTGTGATTACCACTCTAAGTATTCTCGTGGAAAATGATAACCGCAGTTGGGCAAAGGTGCTTTCAAAAGTTGCCTTGTACCTTAACTCATGTGTCAACCTTGCTACGTCGTATACTCCGAACTTCTTAATGTATGGACGCGAGGTCGTTTCGGTACGCGAGCGTAACAATATCCAGACTGTGGACCCAGGCTTGGTGCACAGTCGGGATGAACGCGCAACGTGTCTCGAGACGCTCCAAGAAGTCTATGCCAAAGTTTCGGATGCACTTGTTTTAGGGTTCCAGCGGAATGCTAGGAATTTTAATCGGAATAGAATTCAACCTCTGTATAGATCCGGCGACATCGTTTGGCGGAGGAATTTCGCTCGGTCAGGTCAGGACGAGTTTCGTGGAGGGAAATTCGCTCCACGGTTTGTCAAGTGTAGGGTTGTTAGCGTCGTATCTCCTCAAGTGTTAGAGTTGGCCGACGTTGATTCTCGGCATGTCGGTGTATACCATGTCAAGGACGTGTTAAAGTAGGAAGTAGTTAAAAAGTTTTTTTTAATAGGTCGTGGATGGTTCCATGCTCTGCATGTTCATATCCATTTCGTTTTTATGTTCCCTTATATTTTTTTTTTCTTTTTATTTCTCTAAATTTTAAAAGGTCTTGTGTCACCACGATGCACCTAACATTGGTCATTTTTGGTCATTTATTTTGGTCTTTTTGTTTTGGTCACCTTTTTTGGTTCTCTCTAAATTTTAAAAGGTCTTTGTCACCACGATGCACCTAACTTTGGTCATTTCTTTTGGTCTTCTTGTTTCAGTCAACTTTTTTTAATGTTGCCTTAATTTTTCATCTCTCTAAATTTTAAAAGGTCTTTGTCACCACCATGCACCTAACTTTGGTCATTTTGGTCATATCTTTTGGTCATTATCGTTTTGGTCTTTTCCGGAAATATTAGTGTACTCGTTTTTTCTTTGAGTGTACTAATTTTTTTGGTCTGATCCAAAATATGTTTGGTCACCCCTTTTTTTGGTCTGGTCCAAAATATTGGTGTACTCGTTTTTTTCTTTGGTCACCCTTTTTTTTGGTCTGGTCCAAAAAATTGGTGTACTCGTTTTTTTCTTATCGTTTTGGTCTTTTCCAAGAATATTTGTGTACTCGTTTTTTCTTTGAGTATACTAATTTTTTTTGGTCTGATCCAACATATATTTGGTCACCCTTTTTTTGGTCTGGTCCAAAATATTGGTGTACTCGTTTTTCCTAGGATGACTGTACCTAGTTTTTCCAGTACGAGTGTAAGTACCTCATTTTTTTCCCAGTACGGAGTAACTTCCGTACTATGTTCGCGGCGTTTTGCGTTCCAATTTTCAATTTGGTCGGCCGTATGTGCTTCATTTGTTTGTTTTGCATACTACGCATTTCGCGCGGTTTTGCTTGCGGAATTATTTATCGTCAGACGTTCTGTCCGTTTCGACTTATATTGGTCTTATCTGACGGTTCGATTCGGTTTTTAACCGGAACCTTGTTCCTTGGGGTTCCGTACTTTCACGGTATGTTCGAGGTTTGTGGTTTGTCGTCGTTTTTTTGTCGATGGTGAGCTGCTTCCTCTCTCTTGGTAGTGGTGCCGTTGTCGCCTTCTGCTAGCTCATTAGGCGATTTACGCTTGCGGACTAGTTTCGTTGGCTGTGTAGTGTGTAGCATTTTGCGTATTTTTTTGATTTAAAATCTGTATATAGAGCGATCTGCGCTTTAGTCTGGTTGTCCGTACGTTTCCTCCCTGTTCGGGCAATTGGTGATCCCTCGGCCGTTCCTGTTGGTCTTGACACCAGTCGGCGCTTCGCCTTTTTCTGCGTTCGCCTGTACGTTTTGGTTTAATCCCGCGGTTTTTTTGGTATTTGTACGTTGTAGTCACGGTGTTCGAGGTCATTGACCTTGAATGTTTGATAACGTTTACCGCTATCTTGGTTCCCGGATTTGTTTTTTTGTCAGATTGACAAAAACTGTAGTTTAAGCTACAGGTGTACCTTTCGGTGACTGACTCCTTTTTACTTCCTACCTTGTTAGGGTTGTCACTTCTTAGATTGTGTAGGGTTATCACTTCTTAGATTGTTTAGGGTTGTCACTTCTTAGATTGTGTAGGGTTATCACTTCTTAGATCATTTAGGGTTGTCACTTCTTAGATTGCTAGGGTTGTCGCACACCATGTAATTTACTGTATGGTTGTAATTTTTATTTATTTTTTCTTCTCCTTTGTCTAGAAGGGGGATGATTGCAGCATTACCGCTGCAAAGTTAAACCTTTTTTGCACCGTCGTATTGTTACCTCCTTGTTCCGGTACGTGATGTTATTCTTTGGTCGCTTGTCATATATGTTTTTAAATTTTTAAGTTCAAAAACTTTCGAATTTTTCCTGACGTTCTCCGCTCGCTTGTTCTCGGTCATTATGAATTCGGAGCTGACATGTTGATAATCACATAAAGATTATTTTTTTGAAGAAAAGTTTTGATCAGTGAAGGCTCTCTAGTGTATCGCCTGCAAGACGCCTCAGTCTTCAACCTTTTTTTGGCCAACTTTGAGCCTTGTATTGCCTCACGAAGGCACCGCAGTACCGGTTTATTCCCCGGTTCCTACCGCCTACCCCATTTGGCACCAGTGCTATTACGCACCAACCAGACTCCAGTCCTTCCACCTACCCTAACCGGCACCACGGCGTGGAGAGGTTGACTCCGCACCACCACCGCTCAGCCCGCACCAGACTACACCCGGCGCGCGTGCATTTTTCCTTTTTAATTTTTATTATCTGTATAAGTTGTTTTAACCGGTAGTCTCTGTACACAAACGTCACCCCAGAAACCGTGAGTATACCATTGTCACATTTCGTAGTGTTGCTTTAGCGACGTCTCTAGAGTAGCATTCCAGTATTTGTTGACTGGTATTTTAGTCACCATCTCACACCCTTCATTCAACCCAGTAACCCCCTAAATTCAAAAAAGGCCCGCGCGCCTGATCGAACAGCATTTATAATGTTCTTTTTCGGTTTGTAATTTGGTCATCGATAGTTGTATTTGTGAACACATAACCGGCTCGCTTTCCTCTTTTACGGTGTGTGTATTTCTCATTTGTGTATTTCGACTTAGGATTTAATTAAAATAAATCTTTGTCTTTAAAACGTTGTTCGGCATTTTTAATTCCACAAATTCTACGTATTGAGCACCGGTATACTCCGTGTGTTCGGTAGTACGATCATTTAAAAGCTTTTTTAAATAGTCGTGCTACACTAGTAAATAGCTCGTCGACAGACTTTTATCCCAAAAAAAATGACAGTTCCCGAGGATATAGCGGAATGAAATTTTATTTTCAAAAGGTTTATAACAACACCCCATTAAAAACCTCAAAAAGCTAATGACGCCATTACGTTGTAAAAACGTGACAATCGCTGTACTTAATCGTGGAACTCTACAATCTCGGAATGCTGGTTTCCGGACCCGGGACGTGACCAGACGGTGAATCGTCCGGAATCCCTCTGCCATAGTAAAAAATTAAAATAAAATGTAAAAAACACATTCACAATATATTTTTTTTCTTTTAACCCATGGAATTCTATGGCATATTATATGTACACATACATTCATTCCCAGAGTGGGGTAGGCAGAGCTACAGAAATACCAACAACCCCAAAAAGACTTGTATGAATTCTGTAACCACATTTTGCACAATCAGGCCAAGAAGTTTACTAGTGTATTAGTGATAGGTTGCAAGCCCATCGCCTAACAGTACTACAAGCCTTTATTCCCTATTATATGTGTATATCAATATTCATCTTAATTCGAGCATATCTAATTTCCAAAACCAAATATCGTTATGAACACATAGCGTTCGTAGGGTGCTCCACGGGTTAAGTGATCATAGAATTATCATGCTGTTAAATTAACCAAATTTTCAATTTATAAGAAATTAGAGGACGTTTTAAGCTCATTGCGAGTAACGCCGCGGAAATTTCATATATTTAACCTTTTTAACGCCATTGACGGATATTTCCGTCATGGTTGACAGCGCAAAATAGACTAGTTAGTAACTATGCGGTAAAGTTGGCATTCACTCTGGTTTTGTATTTGAGATAGCGTTGAAAAGGTTAAACCATTCAAATGCGATTTGTCATAGGATCCTTTGAAATAGGTACCGTTGAGGAGCTTTGGTGTTCATCTGCGGTCTTCATCATCATTTCCACTTCACCAAATTATATTTTTTGAATGCAAATGCTGGACTTGGTACTGAAAATACCAGAATCGCTTTGTATGCCTTTAATATTTGAGGAGTTCCTTCAATTCCTCAAGGATCCCCTCAACAGGTACCGACTTGATGACACTATAACCATCTAGGAAATCAATCCTATCCACCCATCAAACAAAAAAATGCTTTTTAAAACCATTCTAAGGCTGATGGAAAAAAATATGAAAATACGTAAAAAAACCTACGTGAAGTCAGTTAAATGTGAAAAAGTTAAATCTATAGCCGCTTGAGCACTAAGGCTACGTCGATGTGCGTCGCAAGATACTATGTACGAATCTAAACACGGCGACGGCGCAGCCCTGAACGGAGCCGGCTTAGATCATCCTGTTAAGTTTTGGTTGTGGTGGGTCGCGGCGCGTACGGTCGAGGTACGCACACATGCAAGCTGCTTTGTGGTGGTAGGACCCTGTGCAGGGTCCGTCTGGATCGCTACCACTATCCTATCCATCAACCCACCACAAAGCAGCAATTTTTGCATTATTGTGTTCTGCTGTGTGGATAAGACACCCGGTGAAATTACTAGCATAGAGGCATTCCATCTTAGTCCTCAGGGTTGACAACGCCTTTGAAGTTTTAGGATTACAGTCTCGAGATTTTAGTCTTGAATATTCAATAGTCTACGGGTCTCAGATTCCACTTACCATAAGGTGGCCTGCAAAGAAAACCTTTGTTTGAAGATGAACCACTGCTTTTACTGTGCCTCTGCCGCCCAGACCGCACTACTCCGGTTTTATGAAACCCTGGTATTATAATGAAATTTTATTGGTTTGGTTGGAACAATTTTGTCGTTAGTGTTATTGAAACGTTACTGGGTGCCGTGACGGAAGCTTTATCCACCGCGATAAACGCAATCATAATACGGGCCCTGATGATGGTTTGCCCTTGAACCATACAGTGGTGGTCATTTCATTGAACTTTTCATTCTTAGCTAACTTAACCTAAAAAAATCCGGCAATAGCATGTCGGACCATGATTTGGTTTAGAAGCCGTTAAGTAAGAACAACAGACACAAAAATGGCCTGTATCTCAAGAACCAATGATGTCTATTTAGTTGTGATAGTTTTCCTTAAAAATTCGTTATATGTGCTTTTAAGTATGTTTTTTGTAGATTTTTAGTATTTGTAGTTTTGGCTGTAGGGGATGGGACACTTGAGTCTAACAAAAATAGCGCTTTAAAGCGTAATATTTCATAAACGGATCCCTAAATCAAAAAAATATATTTTCAAACTCACAATATTTTTGAAAGACCTATTCAACAACACTCCAGACTAAGGGGTACACGAGAAAGAATATTACATCCCCACGTTACGTTTAGGGGTACACGAAAAAAAAAACATATTTTATTTACGACTTTGTTGGCGTGACTAATATGTATATTCATGCCAAATTACACCTTTCTAGTACTAAGAGTCTCTGAGCTAGACTGCGGACGGACGGACGGACGGACATGGCGAAGCTATAAGGGTTCCTAGTTTGACTACCGAAACCTAAAAATGAGATGTAAGTTGTTGTGCATGTTTTTATATTTTATTTGTTATAGTTAAATTTAAACTGCCATGTGTAAAATTGAGAGGTGACTGGGAATAAAGGCTTGTGACTGTTAGGCGATGGGCTTGCAACATGTTACTAATTAATACCTTAGCCAACTTGTACAAAATGTGGTTACAGAAATCTCAACAAGGCTTTTTAGACTTGTTGGTATTTTTGTAGCTCTACCTACCCCACTCTGCGAATGAAGAGGAGTTATGTATGTATGTAAAATTAAACGTTGTTTCAAAATTAACTTTTACGAATAAAATGTTAACCATTGTTAGCTGTCATATCACATCAAATCGTGAGGAGACTGTGTTCCTAATCTAGTTTATAACCTAATTGCGTCTTGTCTTGAGAACATTTAGTTAACAATGAAGAGTATCTAATAATACGAGCTATTAACCTAATTAATTAGTATTATGAAGCTGCTTAGAAGCATCATGATTTTGTAATATAATTAGACCAATAGAGAGATTTCCAAAGGCCGTATTAATCAATGTTATGTATGTGCATGTGGGTGGCACTCCCTTTATGTATAACATTAGTAGGCTTGTAGTACTGTTAGGCGATGGGCTTGCAACCTGTCACTAATACACTAGTAAACATCTTAGTCTACTTGTGCAAAATGTGGTTACATAATTATTAACAAGTCTTTTTAGAGTTGTTGGTATTTCTGTAGCTCTGCCTACCATTAATACAATAAACCAGCGTGAATTCAGGAGCGTATTTCACGAATCTACTAGTCTACGGATTTAATTGTTCCCAATTAACCACTGATACATTATACAAGTGCTAATTAAGACACGTTGGTCTAGTTGGGATTATCCTGCCTCCGAAGCCAGCGCTGCAGCGGTCCCGGGTTCCAATCCCGGTAAGGGCAGATATTTGTATGATGAGCACGAGTATTTCCTGAGTCTTGAATGTTTTCTATGTATTTAAGTATTTATAATAATCTCTATCTAAGTATGTTTATCGTTGTCTAGTACCCATAGTACAAGCCTATAGCTTAGGTTGGGACTAGGTCAATTTGTGTGACATTGTCCGTGATTATTTATTTTATTAAGTAAACCCTGTTTCACTATTGTGGAATCCTGTTTCTCAAATGCTATCAGACTAGTATTACTATTCTATAGACTTTTACTGTTCACTGGCCCGTTAGTATAAGTTTCACAAATGACAACAGTAACTCACTAGTTACTAGTCGCCAACTAGTTAATATTAACGTTCGTAAACTAGTTTTAAACTTGTTAAAAACTTGAAACACACTTGTATTCTACAAGCCTAAACCTACTATGGTCGGGAGCTTTATAATTATTTACAAGCTAAGCCATTCTTGTGTAAATTTAAAAATGAATTAATATCTATATATAATATACACATATTTAGGTAACCATACATTAGATAATTAAAACAATGTAGACTGATTTCGATAGCGATGAAATAAATACTAGAGAATCCCCCAAATCAAACCCATGTCTTGTGTTCTAAAATAATCGTTAGAACCGCAATTTTGGATTCCATAATTTGGTTCAATTAGTTTTTCTAGGTTGTTTAAAAGCTTTTATGTTGTTTATTATATTCATACCCCAGTGGCATGAGACAAGCGAATTTTAGAAGATCTTTGAATGCAGTCTTGTTTTATTTTAAAAAGAAAGAAATGTTTCCTTTCTGTACAATGGGCTAATTAAAGGAATTAAGGTAGTTTGCCTCAAGGCTCATAGATTTTTTCCACCCTGTATATAAAAATGCAGGAGGCTCAGGATCATAAGACTAAAATTGTAATAGGTTTTGAAATTCGTTTGTTTGGTCGTCAATTATTCAAATAAGGAAAAACTGTTAGGAAATCAATTTAATCAATCCTAGTATAATTTCTTAAAATACGTACATTGTTAATTTACAAGTAAATTCTTGAATTGGAATAATATACCATAAATAAATAAGGAAGATGTTAATAAAAAAAAACAGGTAAAGTGGGGCGGGGCTATTGTAACTAACTGGGTAAATGTATCTTTTAAAGATTTTAAAAGAGTAAAACGAGTGACAACTAATTTGCATGCTTTTATAGAAGTTTAGGTACTAAAACTACTATAAATGGGCGCTTAAATTGTTCTAAAACGATTCATTCCCTTTAAAAAAATTAAAAGATATATTTACCCCCTTAGCTCCGCCCCATCTTACTAATTACAATTGTGTTCCTTTTGAGATTGTTATTTTTATAATGCCTGCTTAAAACAAACAAATTTACCTTTCTGTTTTGATTGAGACATCCCCTAAATCACGTATTATTATTGCTTTTATATAAGGCCATACTTCGCAGATATCATATTCGCAGAACATGATATTTGCAAATAGTGGAATTAGGTTATAGAATCGTAGGTAGGTTTAGGTTATGTTAGTTTTACAGCAGGCGTGGAGGGCCAAACCACCCAAAAATAGGAGCTCCGCGGAAGCGGAGCTCCGTCGACACTGTCTAATTGATGTCTTGTTAATAATGAGGTTTTGAGAATGTCATGTTTTGGAATATGATGTTTTCTCAATATCGTCTTTTGCGAATATCATGTTTTGCGAATATGCTATTTAACATACTAATTGAATACAGGGTGAGTAGGGTATTATTGGGGATTCTGGATCATTTGTCCTCGCTGCGCTCGGATGATCCAGAATCCCCAATAATGATCCAGGATCCCCAATAGTTTCCATCGATCAGGGATCTAGTCGGATGATCCAGGATCCCCAATAGTTTCCATCGATCAGGGATCTAGTCGGATGATCCAGGATCCTCAATAGTTTCCATCGATCAGTGATTCAGAATTCCATAAACTCAACAGGTAAACGAATGACCTGACAATCCTTCAATGGTAAATTTGCATATTCTCGCCTCATAAATTTCTATAACAAAATATTTTGTAAAGAGAAGCAAAACCGGAGTGCCGTATAATTCAATTTTATATTACTTATATTTTTGTTTACGGCACTCCGGTTTATTTTTCATAAATTTATTTCTTTGTTTATTCATCTTTGTTTATTCATCTTTGTTCCTGTTAACACTTTCCACACAACCATTGCTGTACTAATGTTATAGGATAGTCCCGCTAACAGTTTTCTGGAGTGGCCAATTCCATACTAATTGTTTAAGGACAAGGCGGTCTTTCGATACGTTCCAAAGGGGCGCCTCCTCTGTACTGATATTTACTCAACCAAGATAATACTAGAACGCTGATCTATATATGCGACCGATCGTAAAAACTTTGATAGCGTGATTCAGGTCTTTTTCAATTATTACTGTCAAATCAAAATAAAAACTGCAAACTTTTTTTGATTTCAAGCTATCTTCAGTTGTTATTAAAAACCACATTATTAAAAGTGTTGATTAAAGTGAAATACATTAATTATTCCAATATTTGTGTATTATTCAAGTAATGAGAGATTGTTACGACATCTATTTAAAAAGGTAGGTACTTAACATCTGCTAGTCTGACGATAAAGTGACTCACGCGCTACTGTTACTAAGAACTACTCAATGTTATTGTTAGCGTAAGATGGCGCTATTTGACAATGCTATTTGAATGGAATAATACAGTGAAATGAATCTGCGGTCTTTAATAAAGTTTATCTCAACACTGTAATCGTTCGCGATGTACATCAAAGTTCGAACATTGTTACGACATCTATTTAGGTAAATCAAGTGTCAACTTTATTGCTGATTGACAAGAAACTCCGCGCTGTGTTTACTAAGAACTTTGTTAATCAATGTTAAGATGGCGCTGATTAATACAAATAATCGATATGAAACTAGCACGATGTTTTTACTGTTTACTAAGAACTTCGTTAATCAATGTTAAGATTGTGTGCATGAATGCAATAAAGTAAAATAATTTCGAACCTTGAGAGCCATTACATAGCATGCTGTATGACATGTAAATAATAGGAAGCGTAAGTAATTTATGTTCATGCTTCACATGATTCGAACAAATATATGTGTTTTTCTTTCTTCTTTATAGCTAAAGCCGATTCACAAATTCTGAGAGTTAAACAAGTTATTTAAACAATAAGTATAGTAAGTCGTTGCTGTCTTCAAGCCAACCAGTGCCTGTTTTATATTTCCTTATTTTATTTTTTATTTTTTTAATAATAAATATCAGGGGGACAATCTCATACAAATTGACCTAGTCCCAAACTAAGATCTAGGCTTGTAGCGAGAAGAACAGAATAAAAATAACAAATAACAAGCAATATGAAAAAGACATCCAATTAGTACGTGCTAACGAAAATCATCTATTGAAACTTATCAAAAACCATACCTCCATAATGGAGGGCGAGTACAACCTTCTACAAAGAAACGAACAAGTGATGAAGCAACAGTTCTCTGCCATCAACAAACATCTTACGGAACAAGACAAGCGCATCAAGCTCGACTATCATAACGCTATGTACATAACAGCGACTGCACTCGCCGCCAACATGGTCGTAGCAAATTTACGAAGCGTACAACAAATGCTACTAGATTTGATAACAGATGTAAAGGACGGACGCGTTGATATGCACCTGCTAAAGCCAGATCAATTTGAAGAACAGCTCAATATCATCGCGGGCCAGCTTCCGGGCGAACTGTCTCTCCCGTGCAATAAACGTACTCAACTTGGACGGACACATCTTTTACTTAACATTCCGTCCTACTAACAAACAATCAACATTCAACATAAATACATGTAGGGTGTGGTAAACTATTACACCCTACATTTTTGGTACTAGACAACGATATAAATACTTATATAGAGAAATAAATACTTAAATACATAGAAAACATCCAAGACTCAGGAACAAATACTCGTGCTCATCACACAAATATCTGCCCATACCGGGAATCGAACCCGGGACCGCTAGCTTCGTAGGCAGGGTCCCTACCAACTCGGCTAACGCATCATATCGTCTTCATAGTTAGGCTACATTCGGTACATAGAAACGCATTAAAGTACATGCAGCTACCAAATACGAATAAGGTTTCAGGTTAACGCAACAAGCTGGCGCCGCGCCTTATAGGTGTAAAGGATTGGGAGTGATTCACAATAATTATTATTTTATTTTCTAATTGACGAACGTCTGTAATGCAGAATTAAGGTTTGATTTTGTTTGGACAATCTCATTTGAAATAAAATTATATTACTAATAATTTTAATTGGTAACATCTAAATGCAGCCTTAGTTTATAGGGTTATAAATGGAGCTTCCATTTATTTGAGCATTCAATTGGTAGTGGCAGTGCAGTGAGTGAGACAAGTAATTAAAAAGAAGCAGCAAGTATGTACGTAATATTTTTTATTTTTTATTATTTATGTTGATTGTGTTTGGTTAGTGATGCTTATTCAAATACTTTTAATAAAAATAGGTCGGCAGTGTTCAATCCGTTCGATTCCGATGAGGAGATTAGCTGTGCCCAGCAACAGACTGCATCTACCGCTTCTACGAGTGCAGCGAAAGTTAAGACGGTAAAGGCGAAGCAGAGAAGAACTAAGAAGGCGGCGGAACTGCACGGCTGTGATTCAGACCTGGACAGCGTCGCGAATGCATCAGCTGCTCAACCGAAAAAGAGACGAGTCGCTGTGTTTCTTGATTCCGAGGTAAGATGCCTATCTTGGGCGATTGTTTATCAAAACATACTTCGAGGATACGATAGCTTAGTTGGTAGTGACCCTGCCTACGAAGCTAGCGGTCCCGGGTTCGATTCCCGGTATGGGCAGATATTTGTGTGATGAGCGCAAGTATTTGTTCTCAACTATTGGCTAGGTCAATTTGTGTAAGATTGATTTTATTATTATGATGATTTCATTAAAACTGTTTTTACCCAACTTTAAGCCGATTTCAGTTGGACTGACCTAGGTCATGATAACAGTTTGTCGCTGGATTTTTTTAATAATTTAAGTGATTTTCTTAATTGTATTTATAAAGGTGAATAATATAAGGTTGCTAAATAATTTCAGGGTGACGAAGAGGAACCGATCAGGGCCGCTCCGCTACGTAATTTTTTGACAAGAAGGACGGGCTCCGGGTACACGCTGCAACGAGATCCCAGCCGGCGCGGGGAGTACTACGTCGAACTCCGAGTCTTCACCACGCGGGAGCTTGAGCCGGTAGCGACGGAAGCAACCAGGTGGAAACATGCCTTTTTCACATATAAAGGGGCTGTAAATAATAATAGCCCAGTTTTCAAAGCGGTCAGACAAGTTGCTCAGGCTGCTAAAGAAGAGTATAAAGGCGTGCAGCCTGTGTTGTACCCGTCAAATACTTTTTAACTAATTTTAGTTATGTGTTTATTGTAATCTGCTACTTTACAGTCGGTTTAAAGGCAAATTTAAAACTTTTGCGGTTTTCAACAAATGTAATTATTACAAAACAAAGCACGTCTTACATAGAACAAAAATAGTATAACATGTTCTTTTGCGATGTATGTAATGTTTCCGTTCCAAAATTAGCAGCACATAAAAAGACTAATATCCACAAGTCTAATAGTTTGTTAAGTACGCGGCTTGAAAACGTTTATATAATAGCTAATGCTTTTCGGAGTAGAATTGTTAGTTATAAAGTCAATCCCTCAAATACGAATATTACCCCAGATTCATTTTTATGTGAAAACTCTGATATAGCACAACAACTTATTAAAGATTCATTACAAAAGCATGTCTCACTCAAAGTTAATTTGGAACTTTTCGTAAAGTATTGTTTGCCAAAAAATAGTGAAAGTTCCATTAAGTCATTTAACACTAAATACGATATAGTTTTGCAGAGTACAGACGTTTTATCATTATATAAATCACTTGCTGATGTACTAATTACTAAATGTGCGGAATTTGAGCTCTCGGAATCAGGATGGACAATCGAATCAGTTAGTCACTTAGAGATAAACATAGTAAAATACAATCCTTTGAGAGCTGGATCGTTTATACCATTACCAAAACATATTGCTAATACAAAAGCTTGTTTGAATATAAATAATGAGGATAATCACTGTTTTATATGGTCTATAATGGCTCACTTGTATCCTAGCAAGGTTAACTCAAACAGAGTCTCATCTTATCCCAAATACCAAAATGTTTTAAACACTTCCGGCATGGCATTTCCACCAAGCATCTCTGATATAAGGTGGTTCGAAGCCAACAATACTGATATTAGTTTTAACATCTATGGTTTAACAAAAAATGGTAGTGTTATGGGCCCTTTATATAAAACCGCTAATCGTAAATTACAGCACATCAACTTGTTATTAATAACTAAAAATAGTAAGGCACACTTTTGCCTAATAAAAAACTTTGAGAAACTTGTTCGCAAACAAATAACTAAACATAAATCTAAGATACATTTGTGTGAAGATTGTTTTTTATATTTTTCAACAGAGGAAAAATTAATTCAGCATAGTTGTGCAGGGGTACAAACTGTTTTACCAGAGGCAAATACACAACTTTTTTTTTCTAATTTTGAAAGAACTCAGGAGGTGCCTATTGTGATCTATGGTGACTTCGAAAGCTTATTACGAGAGTATTCAGATAAAAGTAAATCTATGTACGTGGAAAATATTCAATTGCATGAGGCATCTTGCTTTGCATATTACATTTGTTGTAGAAGCGAGCCTTATTTAAACGACTATGTTTCTTATCGCGGTCCCAACTGTTCGAAAAAGTTTGTGGAGTCTATATGTAATGATGTGCAGCGATTGTACTCAATATTATCTGTCAGCAAACCTATGATTCCGCTTACGCTAGAGGAACAGCTATCATTTGAAACTAGCACTGCTTGTCATATTTGTAAAGACAAGTTTTCATCTAGTGATAACATTGTAAAGGATCATGATCACTTCACAGGTCGATATAGAGGGCCCGCTCACAATAGTTGTAATTTAAATTCAAAACCTTGCCCATTTATACCAATAATTTTTCATAACCTTTCCGGATATGACTGCCATTTGTTTATTAATGAACTCACAAACGTATGCGGTCGAATAAACCTTATCCCAAAAAATAAAGAAAAGTATATTTCGTTTACGAAGTTCATTCCAATAGACCAGCAAAATGTAGCTCAATTAAAATTTATTGATTCTTTCAACTTTTTGAGTTCAAGTTTAGACAATTTAGTAAATACAATGAAAAAAGATGATTTCCAACATTTAAAATCATTTTTTGGAGATGGGGTCAAGTTTGATATAGTGCGAAGAAAGGGTGTCTATTGTTACGATTATATAAACTCTTGGCAACGTTATGAAGAAACCCAGTTGCCTCAGGCTTCCAATTTTTTTAGTAAACTCTCATCAGAATCTGTATCTTCTGAGGATTATAATCATGCCTTACATGTTTGGGAAACTTTTGCTATTAAAAACTTAGGAGAATATACAGATTTATACTTGAAATGTGATGTGCTTCTTCTATGTGACGTTTTTGAAAAATTTCGAAGCATGAGCCTTAAATACTACAATCTTGATCCCTGTTATTACGTATCGTCACCATCATTAAGTTGGGATGCTATGTTATTATACACAAAAGTAAAATTGGATCTACTCTCCGATATAGATATGTATCAAATGCTGGAAAACGGAATAAGAGGAGGTCTTGCTCAATGTTCACATAGATACGCAAAGGCGAATAATAAATATCTTCCAGATTTTAACATTAACGAGCCGAATAGCTTTTTAGCCTATTTAGACTGTGTAAATTTATATGGATATGCAATGATGCAGCATCTGCCAACAGGAAATTTCAGGTATCTTAACGATGATGAATTAGCAAACTTTAACGTTGAAAAACAGTCACGCGATTCTGATACCGGTTTTATACTTGAAGTCGACCTTCACTATCCTGTTGAACTTCATGAGTCTCATTCAGATATGCCATTTGCAGCTGAAAAATTTGCTCCTAGAGGAAGCAAAAATAAAAAATTAATTGCTAGCCTCTACGACAAACATAGATACATTATTCACTACATGCATTTAAAAGAATGTTTGAAAAATGGTCTTGTTTTGTTAAAAACATATAAAGTTTTAGCTTTCGATCAAAGTAACTTTTTAGAACCATACATATCTTTAAATACCACCTTGAGACAAAATGCTAGCTCAGATTATGAAAGGGATTTTTTCAAAAAGCAAAACAATTCAATATTTGGCAAAACGATTGAAAATAAAAGAAAACAGGTTGATGTAAAACTTGTTAATATCTGGAAAGATCATTCAAATAACACAAATAAATTTTGCGGCGCGGAAAAATACATAAGTGCTCCCAACTTCAAAAACTTGGCAGTTATATCTGATTCATTAGTAGCAATTCAGTTGCAACAGACAAAAATCGTTTTAGATCGACCCATATACGTGGGTTTCTCTATTCTAGAAATAGCCAAAAGTCATTTGTATCGCTTTCATTATGATGTGATGAAACGTGTTTATAAAAATAAAATTCATCTTTGTTATACGGACACTGATAGTCTTTTGTATTTAATTCATACAGAAGATTTCTATGAAGATATCAAAACACACATAAAGTATTTTGATACTAGCAATTTTGATGCTAGCAACATATTTAATATGCCCTTAGTGAACTGTAAAATTCCAGGATATTTTAAAGACGAAATGGGGGGTGAGATCGTGAAGGAATTTGTAGGTTTGAGAGCAAAACTATATTGCATAGATACCCAAATTTCAACAATCAGGAAAGCAAAGGGAATAAAAAAGTGTGTTACAAAAAAACTTAATATTAATAAATACAAAAATGCTTTATTTCAAAATGAATGTTTTAGAGATAATATGTGTGTAATAAAATCAAAAAATCATAAAATTTTCACGCAAAAAATCAATAAGCTAGTTCTTACAAGGGATGATGATAAAAGGTGTGTATTAGAAGATAATGTTTCGACTTTGCCTTGGGGACATTACAAATTAGCATTTTAATGTGGCAGCACTGTAAAGTAATAGAAATTTAATGCAAACGTGTGAATTGTAACATTTTTATTATTTTTATAAAAACAATAAATGATGAATGTATGCCTATTGTTTTTCTTTCATTTACCTCCGCCAGCTAATTAATCACGTGCTTAGTAATAAACCCGCCTAACTCAAAACTATTAATCTTTCCATATTTCAAGACGCACTCTTGATTTAAAATAAGTTGGCTTTTTTATTTTGAGTTACGCTGGTTTTACACCTATTGCAATCGTATTATCATGACTCGATCGCTTCTACTGTCAAGTCAATAAGAGCTATCACAACGTTGATAATACGTTAGCAACAGGGAAACAATCAGACAATATAGAGTGAGGAGCCATTAATAAAAATTATTAAATGGGACAACCTCACACAAATTTACCCCAGTCCCAACTAAGCTCTAGGATTGTGTTAGGGTACTAGACAACGATAAACATGCTTATATAAAGAAATAAATACTTAAATGCATAGAAAACACCCCAGACTCAGAAACAAATACTCATGCATGCATTACACAGATTTTTGCTCTGAGCGGGAATCGAACCCGGGACCGCTAGCTTCGTAGGCAGGGTCTCTACCAACTAAGCCAGCCACGTCACCAATAGAGTGGCTGAAATATTGATTAACTTTAAGAATTTAATTAAACAAAGTTGCTATTCTTTTATTTCGTTATAATTGAGATTCAGACAAGGAATTTGATACTGTTGCAGAGAAACAAGTCATAACATGTTAAAACGAGTTGTCCCTGCTTGTTTAACTTTGGCTCGGCGCGTAGGAATGTGGCTACGTAAAGAGTTGCTGACGCGGCGTGCGCGCAATTCGACTTTATCTTCTTAGTGTATGACCCAAGTTAAATAATAAAAATTTAATGTCGGTTTGTAGTTCCGCTACAATACTGTTGCAGAGGAAACAAATCATGACATGTTATAACGTGTTATCTCTGTTTATTTAACTTTGGTTGCACGTAAAATAAGTTCCACATTCTATATGAACATCATTTATTAAAATAAGGTTGATAATAATATTAAACTTAATAAGGTGAAAGTACAACAATAATAATTAAATAGCAGGCAGACTTCTTATAAACCATTGTCTTTACTAATTTACACTTAATGAGACAAAAAATAACATATTTATAACGCCAAATTATTTATAAATAAACATAAATTAAAGAAATTTATGATAAAATTAAAACAACGCTACATTAATTACATTACGGAAGAAAAATAATAATAATTACTATTTTTCTTCCTTAATTCAAACTTCGTTGACAATAACTTATATTAATTGGCTCTACAAAGTAAGTAAATAACAATATAATTGGCATAAATTGATTTTATAATTCAGAACTATAATATAAAATAAACATGGAGATATAATAGAAATAAGTCACAATTATACATATATAACTAACACCGAAATTAATCACTTTCAAGTTTTTTCATAATTTTTTTTAACACATTTTCTGTGCTGTCCAACACTTCATCATACGGATCACACACGAGATATTGCGCACTAACTGAACGATCACTGTAACACTCGTCCATTGTCTCAATGTTTATTTTAATTAAATATCGTCCATTGCGAATGTTATTTTTAATTACAAATGATGATCCTTTTCTACTACGATCCTTTTTATTAATACCCGATTTGGTATTTAATGCTTTCAACTCCCTTTTGTCCCGCGGAGCGTCAGGCTCTCGCGTTACGGTTGCGTTACACATCGACGGTCCCTACCAACAAAGTCGGATCTGCAAAACTGTTACTTTTCAGTACGATCAATCTAAGACGTTTTTGTCTATATTATGGACATTTTATGTAATATTGACATGAAATTTGGCGAGAATATATATTGATAGGTTACTGTGAATTATGCATAAAAATATACACGTTTTTCTTTTTGGAAGCTGTTGAAACGTGATATGTTACATTCTTAACCGGAACATCATGAGCAAAATTTGACAGAAGTGACACATACGACAGTTTTGTTGGGGTTTCAAACTGTATAAATTGTCGGTTGTGTCACAAATGACATTTTGAAATGGACATAGTGACCGTATAACTTGTCGGTTGTGTCACAAGCGACATTTTTACACGGGCATAGTGAATATTTTTTTGTGGTAACTATGTGTGATCACCTAAATTCTACTTTGTAAAATCAAATTTAAAACAACTACCATGACAGATCTGACAGTACAGTCAAGGGCACCGATATTTGTCTCAAAAATACGTACACAGATCTTATTATTTCAGCAATAAAGTTAACGTGTGCATACTTCTGGGACTTTGTGCGGGTATATTTATTTTTAACCTTGACTGTACTATAATAAATACCTATTAGCCATTACGATTTAAATTTAACTTCCAGATGAAATAAGCATTGTTTTATTAATTTATTACACTAAAAGATTTCTGACTTATTATAATAATTCTGGATATTTATTTTAAATCAGTAGATTACGTTTTTTACAATAAATATTAAGATATAAAAGTAAAAAAACAATACTAATGAAAAAATACCTTACCTACGAAACCGCCGGCAGCGGGGCCGGGCTCAAGCTACTGTTGGTTAGGGCTGCAGAGAGAGAAAACCTCTTCACTAAACGTGCCGTGTCGAGGAGTACTGCTTTCTGTGGCCCTTGATCCAACCATCTAGTGAGAGTCTCTTAAGGTGTTGGTCTCTTCGCTATAAGACCTTTCGCCGAAACAACTATCGGGACAATGATCGTCGAGTCAACATCCCACATAGCAGTCACCTCGTGAGCTAAATCAAGGTTCTTGCTGAGCTTTTCTTTGTCAGCCAGATCGAGACCTCGACGAGCACTGCCCGATGTTGACATTGCTCTGTCAATACGTTTTTGGTTTATTTATTTAAACAATTTCTTGCGGACTTACAGCGTCAGCTAAGGCGCCCAGCAAGATAACTTAAGAGCTTAAAAACTTAAGACAAGGAATAACATAAACAAAAATAAAATTGGCGACAATAGTCCTGTCCGTGATGACAGATCGATCCCAATAGAACGTAGCACGACCATATTCGAGAACTGGCGCTGGTATGTACTTATAGCACGGTACTTCGGACTCAACATGACCATATTGAAGAGCAAGTTATCCTCGCTACGAGGTTATGTGTGTGCAAGTATTCGCCGTTGGCAAAATGAGAACAACCGGAGATGATAATGTTTGAGGGAATCACCAGGACGACGGCACGCTCGACAAATTTCGACGGTACTGAACTTCAGAATATATTTCCGGTAGTTGTTTGTCATTATGACCTCGTCAGCAATTGCACAGACAAAATCTTCGGTTTTTCCAAATCGTAGCCAGTTCGCGGACTCTAAAAAGTCTACGTCAGGCCCTGTAGAAGCGCTTATGCAAATCCTTCCTCTTCTATACGTTCTTGCGGTTTTCAGTGCTAAGCACCGTTGATTTGCGCCAGTTCTCGTTTGCCAACGAGAGAGGCGAAAGGCTTCTGTCTACTGAAACCACATGACGATGCATCCCATACTCATTGCCAGGGAAATAATCCCTGAGATTCCACAGCTCACAGTTATAGAGATTCTTAGCATTCGAAATGCCTCAACCTCCACACTTCCGCGGGTTGTATAATCGCATAAAAAGACGAACTGAACGTCGGTGCTACATGCGTTGTGATTTAAACAGTAGACGGACCCTTCTATCCAGGGCGTTCAGCTGAGTCTGAGTCCACCTTAGTGTGCCAAAGGAGTAAGTGAGCAGTGGCATCACCCACCCATTGAAGGCGCGCACCTTTTTGCCATCCGACAAACGACTGTTAAGAACTTTTGTTAAGATGTGATTGAATAATGGTGCTTATATTATTATCTGAAGACATTTGGGGTGATTTTTCTATCAACAATTCCAAATTCTATCACACCACTGCGGTCTGGTTACCATGACTTGGTAAAATTAACCCGGAAATCATAGTTAGTCTTCTGGCTCTGGAGGTGGACGATTTCCTGGTGTGTCGCATTTAGAAAAAAAGTCCGTGTTATAAAATTATCCAATTCATCTTCATCTGGCACGGAAACTTAATTTTCGTTATTAAAAACATCGCCCAATAAATCTTGTAATTGAATAAACTCTTCCTCCTTGTGTTTCAGAATAGCTTTTTCACGGTTACTTTAAACAAGTAACAAATAATATTTTTAAAATTATTATTAAAGCATGTTCTGAATCTAATCAAAAAATACTCCTAATTAGTTGGTTAATTTTCTGTAAATTTAATTTAAAATTTATGTTTAGCCTACACTTGTCAAACAAACAATCATTTTATTGTGATATACATACAAGAATCATTTACTTTTCTTCTTAACAATCAAACTGCATCGGTTAATGCACTTACTACATTTATAAGACAACGTACCTACTAATAAAACTGTTGGTTGTGTCACTTACAACCAAAAAAAAATCCAACATACAATCAAAACTGTGGTATGTTACTCTTATGACATTGACGCAGCAACGAAGCGTCCAATTAAAAAAGTTGGATGTACTACTTACGACGTATTAAACGTATTATCATGCAATTAATATAGTCATAACTACCACTACCAACATTAGGAACAATTTAGTTTCCAAGCGAAAATGTCGGATGTGCCACATCTGACATAAAACACCAATAAATTTATAATCAAAAATGTCGTAACTTCCACATCTGACAGTGTTATTTGGAGATACCCAATAATGAAACCAAAGTAAAGAAAGCCCCTTTTTTATACAAAATTATACACTTTGTTATAAGTCAATCAGTAATTATTAAAAAAAAATACGAACTCGGTACGTAGAACAATTATTTTACCAAGTAACTCCTTGAACGATCGTTGCGATTGGAATTTAAATGTTAAGATTTTCCTTTTTCCACGGCGTGGAATTCAGGTTTGCAACTTAAGCCGTTCGCAAGATCCTTTTTGACCTATTGCTTGCCATTGTAGAGTATAAACCGCAGTTAAACATTTTTTTTGATGTTGCGTGCAAATCGTCGTCTCCTCCGTGTAACATAGTGGTAACTGGCAGTTCCGCGGCGTCGCTCCCCCTCCGTTCCCCGCGAACAATGTCGCAACGTCACAACCGACTATATAAAATGGAAGCTTTACTAACATCCGACATTTTTACCTTGAATATCTTAGAAAATAAATAGAAAAATATAAAAATTTAAATGTGATATGAAAAAAGACACTTTTAAAATTACTTTACTGTAATAAAACGAAACTGGCAAAAATGCAGATCCGACTTTGTTGGTAGGGACCGTCGACATGTTTTCTCTACGGGCTAAAAGCTCTTGCCGCTTTTTTTCCACTTTTTCCATGTAACCGTCAACGTCTTGAGCATAATAAAAAGGATGATCCTCCGGCACATCGTGGAAAACGGGGCTGACATCATATATGCTGCCAAAATCAAGTCGATCATTCTGCGTGCTGTCTTCCATAATTATCTGAAATATAAAAGTGTCATAAGTTTTTATTTAATAAAAATGGCAATAAATCCAACATAACTGGATGAAGCAATAAAAAATAGATTTACTTACCTATATATTTTAAATACGCGGGACCCACGTTAGAAGCGAGACAAATGTCGACTGCGACTGACGCTCGAGTAGCAGCAATTTAGATCTCGGTGTATAATATTCTTCGCCTAATATAAGACAGGAATGTGTAATTAGAGAAATGATAAAGACTTACAAAGATAATTCATTGATTTAGGATGATAATATTATTACAAGTATTTATTTGATATTATATTAAATTACTGAACAGAAGGCGAAATGAAATTTATTAAACAGCCTGTGTCAATAGAAATCAGCAAAATAAGTGATGGATCACATTGCACTAATTATAATAACAGACATAGTATGCTTCTTCCCAACTCTATACGATGTATTATATGTGGACCATCAAATTGTGGAAAAACAAATATAATTTTAACTTTATTGCTTCATGAAAATGGGTTAAAATTTCGAAATGTCTACATTTACTCTAAAACAACTTTTCAACCTAAATATAGATTTTTAGAGGAAGTTCTTAAAAGAATACCCGAAATTAAACTGTTTATGATCCACGATGAAAAAGAGGTAATCTCTCCTCATGAGGCGATGCCCAATTCAATATTTATCTTTGATGACGTAGCTTGCGAAAACCAGACTAATATTCGTAATTACTTTTGTATGGGCAGACATAAAGGAATAGACTGTTTTTATTTAACGCAGACTTACTCTAAAGTGCCAAAGCAATTAATACGAGACAATGTTAATTTTTTGATAATTTTTAAACAAGACGATATCAATTTAAAACATATTTATCGTGAGCACGTAAATTCTGACATTAGTTGGGAAAAATTCAAATCGCTTGCCGCAAATATATGGAAAGATTCACATGCGTGTCTTATAATTAACAAAGATTGTAAATTAAATAATGGTCGATATAGAAAGTCATTCGATGTTTTTGTAAAATTTGAATAAATATAAATGATGACTAAAATAAAATCACTTTACTTATAACAATAAGAAACATCGGGGGTCTTTTTAGACCGCGTTATTGATTTGCCATGGAGACAGACATAAAAACACAATTAATTAAATCTGTAAAGAATATTAAAAATAAGTTAAAGAAGATGCAGCAAGAGGAGGATGATTTAGAATTAAAAAATAAGAAGATTTTGAAACCATTAACCGATCCGCTAGAAACCATGATGTTTCTTCATAATTCTCCTAAACAAATAACATCTTATAATGAAAATAAGCATAATAACAAAAATATATTATCAAATGATGTAAACGCGGATTGTATCAAAAAGGATAAAATAAATATTCCCAACATACTTGAAATAAAAACTCCTACGAAAATGGAAAATAATGTGGCAAAAGTAAAAAGCTTTGAGGATGTCGATTCTTATTTGCAAGTCCCAAATAAACCTTTTAATGTTGCCTTTGGAGTAAGACATGACGGTGAAACACTTATGATAGGAAATTCACCTGCAACGCTTAAATCTTATGGGGAGAATTCTCCTAATAAAATATCTACGATTAATGTAAATGATAAAAGTTATGAACTAACGCCAGGTTTAAAAGAGCTTTTATTTCAAAGTAAAACGAATTGCGACAAAATAAATGAAAAGGATAAAATAACCTATAAAGATATTTTGGTGCACACTAATGTCCATAAGAGAGGTTTTAGTCCTCAAGGTCAGATACAAGGTAATTCAGGAATGAAATACTGTCAAATTATTAAACCCCTATTTCAAGAATCCAGCACGACAAAGCAAGGTGGTAATCTGCCTTCCTTAAAAAAATATAATTCAAATACGGATTTTGTATATTGGGATGATCCTAATGAGTTGATTGAACGTTTAAAAATTTTAATTGCTTCTAAAGATGCTGGCAACACTAACCATGATAACGAAATAATTTCGATTATAGAAGAACTAAAAGAAGCAGACATCATTAAGGAATAAAAAGACTTCAGAACCAACTGTTGATTCAGTCTCATTGTGTTGGTTGAACATGAATGTAGATAAGTTTGGACACCATGTGTTAAAAAAGCATAAAATGAATAATTTTAATGAACCTCCCTTGGCTTTCATAAATGTTACCGATTGTTTTGATGCAAAAAATAAGATAATTAAACATATTGGAAAGCCTGTCGATCCAGAGGACTGCGCCACAAAACAGTATGTTGACAATACTGCAGATAAATTGTTTAATAAAATAAAATTAATTAATCAAACATTAGCTCAGCTAGAGACAGAAGTAAATAGCCTGCAACAAAGTATTGAAACAGTTTCATTTAAGAACAAATACAAGAAATGAGTAAAGCAATCGTAGTAAACGAAATACATAAACAAGCGCGGAAAAACTTTCCTCGAAGACATGTAGTGATGAAAGATATAGATGATTTATGGCAAGCTGATCTTATTGATATGCAATCTGTTTCAAACAATAATTTACAGTTTAAATATATTTTAGCCATTATTGATACTTTTTCTAAGTATGCGTGGGTATATCCATTAAAAAAAAAGAGTAAGGAATATATAACTCAAGCTTTTTGTGATTTGTTCCAAAAAAATCGAATACCCAAAAACTTGCAAACTGATTTAGGAACTGAATTCTATAATAAAAAAATAAAATCATTACTTGAGTTACATAAAATAAACCATTACTCTACATACTCTACTAAAAAAGCATCTATAGTGGAAAGATTCATAAGGACTTTTAAGAATAAATTGTACAAGCAATTTAGTTTAAAAGGAAACTATAAATGGATAGGAAACACACTTTCGGAAGCAATTAATGAATATAATAATACGATACATAGAACAATAGCTCTTAAACCAATTGAAGTCAGTGAAAATAATAAGGATGCTGTATTACAGAAATATAAAAAGCTTTTATCAAAGAGGAGTTCAACAAAGGAAAAAAATAAATTTGCAGTCGGAGATTCCGTTCGTATAAGCAAATATAAAGGAACATTTGAAAAAGGATATACTCCCAATTGGTCAACTGAAATATTTACTATTACGAAAGTACAAAACACAAACCCAATAACGTTTATCATAGAAGATGCTAGACATCGACCCATCTTAGGATCATTTTATGCTCACGAATTGCAAAAACCTAAATATAAGAACATTTATCTTGTAGAAAAAGTATTGAAGAAAAATGGTCGTAAATTATATGTAAAATGGTTAGGTCTACCTTCGCAAGAAAATAGTTGGATTGATAAAACAGAAATCTTATAAGCAGCAAACATCATAGTTTAAGCGCATTTTAATTGTGCACTTGAAACTGGACAGAGTATTTCATCGAAACAAAAAATAACTTATTTATTAATAATTTATTTACAATTCAACAAAAATGGTAGGGTCAAAACCTAAATCGAATGGAAAAAACAAGAAAAAAATTGTGTTCACTCCCTCACAGAAAGCCAAGTCTGGCGCTGGTTTTAAAAACACTTTCAAAAATATTGTTTCTCTTACAAAAAAACATATTAAAAAGTTAAAACCTACATGTAAAAAAGCGGCTATTGAGTTAGCAGTTGCTGTTGCACGAGAATTGACGAGGGATTCAGATACTTCAGTAAACATTCCCCGGGTGATACCTGTGCCAAAAGTTGGAGGAGTTTTGCCCCTAATACCCATTTTTGCCGGATTGTCTGCTGCAGGTGGTTTAGCAGGTGGCGCAGCTGGTATTGCTAGAGCGGTAGAAGCTATTAAGTCTGCTAAACAACGTTTTCAAGAACTCAAGAGGCACAATCAAAAAATGGAAGAATTAAATTTAGGAAGAGGGTTGCATCTCAAAGAGCACAAGAATGGATTAGGAATTTATTTTAAAAATAAAAAAAACTAATGCAGAGGCTACCTAAACGAGCGTTAACTAACATCGACATTCTCGAATATTGCAAAGAAATTCCCAATTTTCGAGGAGTTTTCATGCGAGATCAGTTGCCAAAACGTCCACTAAAAAAAGAATGCGGAATTATTAATCTTGATAGTTCCCGGAATTCTGGCACTCATTGGGTAGCCTATGCAAAATTTAATAATTATATCGAATATTTCGACAGTTATGGTAATTTAAAACCACCTGAAGAATTTTTAAAATATGTTGGCTTAAATATTTTTTATAATTACGTTAACAAGCAAAAAACTCATCCTTTCATTTGCGGCCACTTGTGTATAGACTTTTTAAACTCATTTTGGGATCTTCATAAATAGCTTACACTTTCAAAAAACATTTTAGTCAATAACAATGTCTATTACATTCACAATCACTGGAAATGAATCCATTCTTCGATCAGAATTAAATACTCATTTAATATTAGAAGACGATTACGAGTGCGGCTTACTGTATTTTTCAACATTTAATTCAATACCTAATATTACTGACAGCAACAATGTATTCGCTTACGGTAAACAGAAGGATATTAAAATTCCTTGCGGCGCATATGACCTGTCTGATTTATATGAATATTTAAAAAGTAATATGAACAATTGTCAGTTTAAAATCGTTCCTAACAACAATACTTCTAAATGTTCAATTTTTTGCAGCGAACCGATTAATTTTAAGGTAAAAAATAGTGTAGGTGCATTATTAGGGTTCTCAGAGATGTTGGATCCAAATAAATGGCATGAATCAGTCAACCCTGTATGCATTATTGCTGCGTCTGTGATACGGATCGAATGTGATCTTGTCCAAGGTTCCTATACGAACGGTTTGCCTACACATATAATTCATGAATTCGTGCTTAACAGTCCGCCCGGATATCAAGTAATTGAAGTACCTAAAAATATAATATATTTTCCTCTAAAGAAGAAACATATTTCGTCAATTACGGTGAAAATATTAGATATACAGGGAAATCTAATTAATTTTAATAACGAAAATATTAATATAAGTCTTCACTTGCGAAAGTCAAAATGATAATTTTTAACGATGATATCTGTAACAAAATACAAAGACAAAGTCGTTCTAACTCCACTGTCAAGCGCAACGTCAGACGAACTAGACGCAAAAAGGTTGTAGCAATAACAAAAAGTAATAAAGAGTTTCTTCGCGCTCTTGGATTAAAAATATGAGCATCCTCCATATAACCGACGATCCGCAATTCGACAATTCAATTGAAAGTTATGAAATCCATACTTATAACCCATACAATAACAGTTTTAATGAAAATGATGAAATACGAATACCTATCCATCAGCAAGATATATACGTATTACCTTCAGCTAGCGCGTTATACATAGAAGGATATTTTTCTATAACAGCTAAAGACGTGAGTGGTGTAAAAAAAGTGAAAAATGTTAAGTTGACAAATAACGCTATATCATTTCTTTTTCAAGATATTAGATATGAAATGAATGGGATTGAAATAGATCGAATTAGAAATGTTGGAATCACTACTACAATGAAATCTTTAGTCTCAATGAATGGTGGAGAAAGTAAAGCTGCTGCAATGTGGGGTTGGAACGTGGACGGATTTGATGATCACAGTGGAAGATTTAGTATTCTTTTACCACTTAATAAACTATTAGGTTTTGCGGAGGATTACAAGAAAATAGTTATTAATAGTAAACATGAACTAATACTAAATAGAAGTAGTACAAATCTTAATGGTGTTGTAACCGAAAAAGATGATTCAGTGGAAGTTAAGGTAAATAAAGTTCAATGGCGCATGCCGCATGTTAAAGTTTCAGATCATCAAAGGCTTGCATTGCTTAAACATTTAGAAAAAGATAACAAATAGCGTTTAGAAATTGGGATTTATATGAATATCCATTATTACCAAAAACAACCAAACATACATGGTCTATAAAAACCACTTCGCAACTAGAAAAGCCTCGGTATGTAATTTTTGGATTGCAAACTAATAGAAAAAATAACAAATTAAACGATAGCGCTGTATTTGATCATTGTAATCTTAAAAATGTGACTTTATTTTTAAATTCATACTATTATCCATACGATAGTCTTAACTTGAAATTTGATGAGTACAAATACAGTATATTATACGATATGTATGCGAGATTTCGTCAGTCGTATTATAACCTTCCTATAGATCCGCTGCTTGATCTTATACAATTTAAGGAAAAAGCTCCATTATATGTGATTGATTGTTCGAGGCAAAATGAGCATTTAAAAACTGGGCCTGTTGACGTTCGTTTAGAAATCGAAACAGAAAAGGATTTGCCGGATAACACTAGTGCTTACTGTTTGATTATTAACGATCGTTTGGTGGAGTACAGACCTTTGAGTAATATTGTTAGAAAGTTGACATGATGTCGACAGCAATAGTTGATGTGCAGGGGTTTAAAACGGACAACAATTCATTCATTGTCAAAGAAGTTGCAATAGCTGTTAATGAACAATTACTACACCTACTTATTCTACCACCTTGCCCACTGCACAATCTCTCTCCAACCGAACGTAAACAAGTATCGTGGATACAGAGAAACAGAAAAATTATTTGGAATGATGGATTTATACCTTACGAAAAATATTTAATGTATATCCAAGAGTTTCTGATTGATAAGACGATTTTATGTAAGGGTCTGGAAAAAGTTACCTGGCTTAAAACTATTTTAGATCATAATGATGTTATTAACCTGGAAGATATGAACTGTCCTAAATTGTTAAGTTTGTACGAAGAATATAGATTGTCAAGTGATGTGTTTAACTGTATATATCATCCAACTGTATGCGCGCTAAGAAATGTAACTTGTTTAAGAAAATGGTGTTTAAATAAACATGTTTTATAAATTCTTTTTATTTATTATCTTATAAAGGTAATTAACCCTGAGTTCTCAAATCAAATAGTATTTACTTATTGAATTACGACAACGTCAATTACTAATGTCAATTTTAATAAAATTTAATCAAACCAAAAGTAAGGTTAAGAAGGATAATGGGGCTACATACGAGTATATCATGAAAATGGCTGAAAGAGAGCAAACATGGAGAATTTATTTTAAATCGTGCTATCAAAGTTTTTACGATCGCTCGCATATATAGATCAGCGTTCTAGTATCGAAAGACCACCTTTTCCTTAAACAATTAGTATGGAATTGGCCACTCCAGAAAACTGTTAGCGGGACTATCCTATAACATTAGTACAGCAATGGTTGTGTGGAAAGTGTTAACAGGAACAAAGATGAATAAACAAAGATGACTAAACAAAGAAATAAATTTATGAAAAATAAACCGGAGTGCCGTAAACAAAAATATAAGTAATATAAAATTGAATTATACGGCACTCCGGTTTTGCTTCTATTTACAAAATATTTTGTTATAGACATTTTTGTATCTACATTTCGACAGTATCAGTCGAATGAACGAGGCGAGGATATGCAAATTTACCATTGAAGGATTGACAGGTCATTCGTTAGGTCACTACCTGTTGAGTTTATGGAATTCTGAATCACTGATCGATGGAAACTATTGGGGATCCTGGATCATTATTGGGGATTCTGGATCATCCGAGCGCAGCGAGGACAAATGATCCAGAATCCCCAATAATACCCTACTAGGGTGTCCCGTTTTGAGAGGTCCACAATCAACCAATTATTAACGATTGTGTTTTATGCACTCAATGCCATAAACTCAGTTAAGTGTCTATTTCGTATATGATTCAATAATCCTGGCATTGAAGATTTTCTCAAATCACGGCTCTCCTTATTGGCTCACACGTGACGCGATACATCAGCTCCCCGCGCACGTCGGCAGACGCTGATTCCGCCGATATTTATTGGGCCCCTGATTTACAAGGTCTACGTTATAACTGTTTGCTGTTGCTGGGTTCCGTGTAGTATTAGTTGGGGTTCGGTATTTTCATTGTTTATCAACCACCGAGGCGATAGAGGGTGATACCATTGTAGATACGGACTTTAATACAAAACTAGATTTCACTGGGATGCTTCTTTATTAGGTTCGATGAAAATCGGTTACGCCTTTTAAAACGCCTTGTTTATTAGAAGTTTCGACTCTTTTTGCTAGGTTAAGTTTTATCATTGTCATAAGCAATATTAAAAAAAAAATGACTGACTGTTGAGTTTCTTGTGGTGCTTCTTCTCAGCAGTGGTCTCTTTGAACGGCCAGTAGAGTTTTGGGCCAGTAGAGTAAAAGTGCCCGTGCGGTTTACTTACTGAATAAAGAACTTTTTTTAAAGTTAGCTCTTTAATTTTTTGGTTTGTTTGTAGCACCGTAGCTCCCATTTTTTTTTAAAAGAAAGCTTGTCATTGCGTTGGTTTTAAGCTAGGTTTAATTAAAATTGGCTGGGTCTATATAATAAGGGGTCGTCTTAATACCAAGGGGTTGCTATAATATTTCATCGCTGTAGATATTGTTCGTGGACATTGCTTAAGGTCGGTGACGTTTTTGAAATATGACTACACCCTCTATGGTATAGGACCAATCAAAAAAGCTTATGGCGTATGTGTATGTGTAATAATAAAACGTTATTTTTCCATTGTGTAGCAGATCGTCATACATTTGTATGGCTGATTATCGTTACACAAATAAAACATATACCTTTTTCTTAATCAAGTCCCTTACTTCGTAAGTTAAATAAACAAGCTGTTTCGATTTTTTTTTATAAATATTGGTATAATGCATTTTTCACTTGCTGAGTTTACATCAAGTAATGATTCTTATTAAAAGCGTTGATATTTTGGATTATAACTAGTATTAAATTGCTTGCGTTATTACAGAATTAAAGTACCGCAAATGGATAACTTTCAAATTAATTGACACGTTGAAATGTCAAATACAAATTCTAAACCATTAATTATAAAGAAAGCTTTCATAATACTGTACGTAATAACAGAGGATAACTCTAAAATTTCAAAATGCATTCTGTCCCACTAAAATATTATTGTGATTATTGTGATAAGTATGAATAGCTACGCTGACTTCTGGAGCACCCTGTACAATGTTGTATGAGCAAAGGAAATCAAACGTGGTTCATGTCTCGGATCGATAATTGTATTCCAACAACGTGACATCTTTGCGTACGTTGTTATCCCTATTCCCTGTAGCAGGTCTCTTTGCTTGTAGGCGTACAATGCGAGAAAGGCAAAAAAGACGACCAAAATGTAGGTCAAAGTGACAGAAATATTTACATGATGAGCACGAATATTTGGTAAATACTTTAATATAAGTAAAAACGCTGCTTATATAGGAACGTTATCAGGAATCAGGAAGATGAGGTAAAAGTCCTTGAACGGAGACTGAAATGTGGACTGGCAGCGAATGAGATCGACCGACAATCAGAGGTATCAATAACATCACGCCTTCATTCCCAGGGTGGGGTTGGTACAGAAATACCAACAACTCTAAAAAATACTTTTTGATTATTCTGTAACCACATTTTGAACAAACAGACTAAGCTTTACCAGTGTATTAATGACAGGTTGCAAGCTTATCGCCCAACAGACTACAAGCCCTTATTCCCTTAGTCACCTCTTACGGCATCCACAGGAAGACATGAAGTGGCACTATTCCAACCCGGCAACCACACGGACTAGGACATCTATCTGGGCCAGCTAGTCTCTGTCAGTAACAGGCAAGACATGGAAATACAAAGACGTGTCGATAACGCCTGGAAAACCTACTGGGCCATGAAACATTTGATGAAGGGAAACCTTCTTCTTTCATTGAAACGCAAACTCGTCGGTGACCTTAACCGAAAGTCTAAAGTCCAATTTCAAGGTTTGTCAAAGAGCGATGGAGCGTAGCCTAATCAGGGGTAAAAAGAACGGACCGTGTGCGAAACACTACCCTGCGCTCCAAGATAGGCATTTCCGATGTGGGAAAAAAGACTGCCCAGTTAAAGTGGGCCTGGGCAGGGCATGTTTGTCGCATGTACCCACAGAGGTGGGCCAATGCGGCAACCTGGTGGGTCCCGCAGGACGGCTACAGACGGCGAGGCAGACCCAAGCGGAGATGGTGGGATGACTTGGACGCTTTTCAAAAGGATTGGCCGAAGATTGCCACAGAGAGAGGTATGGAAATCAAGGATCAGAGGTATTATTCTGTTAAAATTGGCTCTTCGTCGTACGAGCTCGCTCACTCGTTGAGTTAAGCGGGTAAATTGAGAATGTCCTTTAAATGTGGTTTTCACGCTCTGATGAGATAACTTCAACTCGTTGGTTAATGTGTTATGTCGGATTCATGAACGAGTTGTTTAAGAGGATCACCTTCCTAGTCATAATGGAAGTCACTGAAAGAGGAAGAACTATGACTGCAGCGAAAGAAGCAGCCTATGCTTAGCAATTGGAGCGAGAGAAACTGTACTCTACTTCACAGTTTGGAAATTATTATAATTCACTATGTTCTGTCCGCGATTTCGTTCACGTAACGATTATCGGTTAAATTTTCCGGACGGATAGCAGCCTATGTCTTAATCCAAAGGGTGTAAGCTATCTCTATTCCAAAATTTCATCTAAATCTGTTCTACTGTTGCAGTTTGAAGGAGTAACAAACTAACACACAAACGTTCTCATTTACTCTATAAGTAGAATTGTTGGAAAATAAATATCAGGTGGGTATAGCAATTAGAGAACTACATTAATTATGTTTGCAAGTTTAGGATGCACCAATTTATTCGTTTATGTGTATGTTGATTAATCGTGTTTTATCAAAATGAGTATGTGCATCATTTTCTGGTGCACATAGCTTAGTTTGAGACTATATTAAATTGTGCAATTATTGACATTAAATATTTGTTTATTTTCATTATTCAGCAGTGTAACAACCTCATTCTACGTAGTACAAAGTCCCAACGGAAATTAAACTGCGAATTTTTACGAAACGAATCCCGCTCGGAGTTCAACTGCGTTTTAAACGTCGATCGGATTCAATTTAACAACGTCATTCAGAAAAAACAGCATCCTGTTAATGCCGTGGAAACGATTTGGAAGCTATTAGGATTTAGTTGTTGGAAAATTCAACGTAGCTTTTATGGTCGTATGGTGGGAGTGTCAAGTGGTGTTTTTATAATAGTTTTATAGACGTTGGCCTAGTTGGTAGTGACCCTGCCTTCGAAGCTAGCAGTCCTGGGTTCAAATCCCGGTAAAGGCATATTTGTATGATGAGCACGAGTATTTCTTTCTGAATCTTGGATGTTTTCTATGTTATAAGTAAGTTTATCGTTGTCTAGTACCCATAGTACAAGCCTAGAGCTTAGTTTGGGACTAGGTTAATTTGTGTGACATATCTTGTAATATTTATTATTTATTATTATTAATCATACCCTAGACGTGTGGGTGCCGGGTTAGAATAGTGCCACTCCATGTCTTCCCGTGGATGTCGTAAGAGGCGACTCAGGGAATAAGGGCTTGTAGTATTGTTAGGCGACGGGCTTGCAACCTGTCACTAATACACTGGTAAACTTCTTGGCCTGATTGTGCAAAATGTGGTTACAGAATTATCAACAAGTCTGTTTAGAGTTGTTGGTATTTCTGTAGCTCTGCCTACCCCACTCTGGGAATGAAGGCGTGATGTTATGTATGTATGTATTATTATTATAGGGTTTCAAAGCTCAACAACATACCCTTATAGTTTCGCCATGCCAGTGTATCTCTCTATCCGTATGTCGTACTATCGCACACTATCTTATCTTATAGATGGGCTGTTTCGATGTTTTTCCTTCATCGTAAGAGCAGCGGGTAATGTACTTAAGTTAGAAAAACTCATTGGTACATGGTGACCGCCGGGAATTCGAACTCGGTACCTTACGATCACGATTCGACCCCGCGCACTATGAACACTAATTAAGAAAATAAAACGGAACCTACTCGTAACACTGAGTATGCTCTTTCTCGATTTGGTTTCATATTTCTAAGATTTTTTTTATTATAACACCCCTGTACCCTTACTCGTATACCGTAATGTTCACTTTTGTATGTTTTTAACTGATCATTTTTTGCTCGTTCAAAATCAAATAGAGTTTGAATTCACAACTTTTATAAGAATTGCCAATTAAAGGGTTAAAGAATTTTCTGTTAAGGTTTCTTTTCTACTTTATCCCAGAAATTGGACTGTTTCCAGGGACATAGATATAATTCAACGCGGACTAAATTTTAGCGGTGGTAGGACCCTGTGCAGGGTCCGTCCGGATCGCTACCACCATCTTATCCATTAACCAACCGCTTAGCAACAGTGTTCGCATTGTTGTATTCCGGTGTGGGGATAAGACAACATTCCATCTTAGTCCTCAGGGTTGGCAACCGATTTTAGGTCTTAGGATTATAGTCTTGAGAAATCAAATGTCTATGGGTCTCAGATTCCACTTACCATTAGGTGGCCTGAGTGCTCGTGTGCCCTCTCCTTACTTAAAAAACCTGTACTAAAGCCAGTCAAATCATCATCAGTCGTATAAAAAACAAATATTCTACTGCATCCATAATGCTTCTTAATAAATATAATTACTCCGTCGTGACGCGAGATTTCACACACAAAGGGTGAGGCGAAATTTTCAGCTCATAATTTGGGACATGCCTTATACGACCACTTCAATCTCTTAGGTGCGTACACTGTGGGACAAATTAATAGCTAGCATTTTATTTTTCATAGAAAGTATTATTTCTGCGAATTTTAATTGATTAAAAGCCGTTTTCTGCTGATGCCGTGTTGTTTTTAATATTAATAACGTAAGTAAGGTTATGTCAGACTTTTGACTATAATAAAGTGTTTGTAGCTCTGGTTCTCAGAAAATCTGTGGATAAAATTAAATTATCTAATAAACAAGGGTAAACCATTTTTTTATTCAATCAACTTTAAACAAAATGTTTTTAACATCATATTGATGACTAAAATGTTGATTAGGAAATAGTTTTATTTTCTTATTTTTTGATATAATAAATAAACAGAAACAGTTGCTTTAAGCTTTGATGCCCACACCGGAACACAACAATGCAAACACTGCTGGTTGGCGGTTGGTTAATGGTTAAGATGGTGGTAGTGATTTGGACGGACCCTGCACATGCTCCTAACACCATTCAAATAAGCGGATAACCACGTCTAATTATAAAAGAAGTCGTGTATCTCTATTCCCTCAGGAATCGTCTAATTTTTCGGCATAAAAAGTACCTTATGTTCTTCTCCGGGACTCAAACTATCTCCATCCGAGTTTCATCTAAATCGGTCCAGCTGTTTAACTGTAAAAACATAAAAAACAGACAGATAGACTGAGTTAATCACACATTTATAATTTACAAGCAACCTGCCAGCGGCTTCGCCCGCTGCATTTTTTTTTTTAAATTTCTAAAAAAAAAAATTTTTATGATAGGATACACCTATGTTACTTCTAGTACCTCCCAAAATATGTGTACAAAGTTCCATGATGATTCGTCAAGTAGATTTTGCGTGAAAGCGTTACAAACATCCACGCTTTCACATTTATAATATTAGTAAGGATAATATTAGTACAGATCACTACATAGGTAGTATAAAACAAAGTCGCTTTTTCTGTCCCTATATCCCTTGTATGCTTAAATCTTTAAAACTACGCAACGTATTTTGATGCGGTTTTTTTAATAGATAGAGTGATTGAAGAGGAAGGTTTATATGTATAATACTTTAATCCGGAGCGAAGCGAGGGCGGGTCGCTAGTTTAGAATAAAAGAAAGTAGGAATTTACTAGCAACATTAGAAAATACAAACAATGATAGGACACCTGCTACGACACGACCTTTTCCTTAAAAACAACATAGAAGGAAAGATAGAGGGAAAGAGACGCAGAGGATGGCCAAGAAGAAATTACTTTGACCAGATAAAAGCAAAGGTTAAGGTTGGGTCGTACCAAAAAGTCAAGCAGTTGACGGAGGACCGGAGTGGTTGGCGATTACTCCACCAACAAGAACATGGCTCAATTAAAGAGAGAGAGAGTACAGATTTGATATTTTCAAGTAGCAAGAAACCGCGTTGTTTTCGCCCCACACCGTACTCGTTTTCGCGTCCCCAAGTGTATCCTTACCCAACCGCTCGTGCATACGAAATGTTACGGCAAAAAGCACTCGAGCTAAGGCTGTCCCACACGAGTGTATACCTATTAGTGCAATGTACACCTGACGCGTCCTTGTGTAAGGGCCTTTTTCTAGCAGGGTGTATGTTACGCACTCTATTGTTATTGAGGGAAATCATTTTTGAGATAATTTACAGGGTACTAATGATGTTATTGGGGACATTTTCAAAAAAATAAAATAGATAAAGGCTTAATGAAAGTTAGTGATTTAAACTATATGGGTAACTCTCGTTACACAAAGGAATAAATTAAGTTTTGTTTTCATTATAGCCCTTAACTATGTAAAAAAAATTTGAAAACGTCCCATTAATTAACTAAAACATCTCGTTAAAATTTGGCACATTTTTAATGTGGCAAATGACATTTTTTTACGAGACGACACGTTTTTAGGAGACGTTTTGACTATAGGGACCCAGGGACCGATTTTGACGCGGATTTTTTAAAGATAGCTAGTTTAATCGGGGCGACTATTAGCTAGGTTTAGAAAAACAAATTTAAGAGATATCAGCTCGAAAAATAATGAATCTAAGTAAATAAAAGTCTTTTAACCGTCTTTATTTCTGAAAGATTACAACACGAAACCTCTTTGAAAGTGCCTAAATATTAGTGAAAAATCTGTACGTAGGTATGAATACTATTTATTGTAGATACAAGAATGTAAAACACAGTCATCAAAAAAACAAGTACAAACGCGAACTTATACATTTAAGCGATTTCTTTGAGCTAACCCTTGAATATTATAATATATATTCAGTAATTAATATCTTTAAATAGCATCAAAGGTAACGTACTCCAGCCCACTAAACCACGGTTAAAACTGAGGATCTCCGAACTTATTCAAAATATGCAAATTACATTTTGGATGCAAAGCCTTAATCTACAAGATTACCGCAGGGTACATATAACCAGAGGGTTCAGTATACACCTTGACCCAATTTCATAAAATGACCCTCATATTTACGAAAGTTTTGTTAGTCTTAGAGATACAGAACTTAAGCCAAAAGCGTTTGGTTACTAAACGGTGTATTAATATAGAACTAAATTAGTATAGAATATTAAAAAAATCCGCGTGGTTGCCGGGTTAGAATAGTGCCACCCCATGTCTTCCCGTGGATGTCGTAAGAGGCGACTAAGGGAATAAAGGCTTATAGTACTGTTAGGCGATGGGCTTGCAACCTGTCACTAATACACTAGTAAACATCTTGACGCAAACTGTAGTTACAGTATTATCAACAAGTTCAGAGTTGTTGGTATTCTGCAACTCTGCCTACCCCAGTCTGGGAAAGGAGGGGTGACGTTATTTAAGTAGAAAGAAACGATTTTCGTACAGCTTATACTAACCTATCATGAAGCAGCAATGTTCGCTTTGTCACATATATTCTAACAATGACATTATTTGTCACCAAAAAATTGTAGCCATTTCGTTTTATACGTTTTGACACTCCTACTTTATGACCAATACAATACGTTCATTAAACATTTTTTAACGTTGACGACTTAGTCCCGGAATGACCATCAGTTGGCCTGTGTTATTATGTGCCTTCTCCTTTTTATAGAAAAATACACAATAGCCAAGACATCATCTCGTGAGGCCTGTGGGCCGAGCACGCTGCCACGGGGCTTAGTGTCAAATGACGTCAAACGGGAACTAGTTAGTGTCAAATATTATTATGAAGTTATTAAAATGACAGCCACCCGGGGATTAAGTTGCTTCGTAATAAAAGGACTCAAATCACACAAAACACACTTTTATTTTAAACATTAGTTCTTTATACTTACGTTGGAATATGGAATAGTGGAATTAAAGTCCCACCCTATATCAATAATTGTCCCGTGGCACCGTGCTCGGCCCAGCTATGGCTTCATTACTTTAAACAACTCACATCACGAACAAAACCTGCTACCTTGCACAAAATCCTATCACCCACAATAATGAATAAATACAATACATACATAAATCAGGCCGGTTTTCCAGAGGGAGAGACCACTTCTTTTCACTTGCTCAGATCCTAACAAATCTCTTTCGCTTCTTCCACATTCATACATCGAGTCATGCATGCACTTCAGTTTCGGGTACTTAAGATTCGGGCCTTTTCCAGTATTGTATTTATTCATTAGTCATTAGTATTAGTCATTATTTTCGCATGACGCCCATAAAAAATAAAATGAGGAATTAATTTAACTAAAACATACATACATACATCGGTGCGCACCTAGTTCAGGATTTTTAAAAACTAACCCAACCTATCTATCCTAAATAATCTACAAGAGTGACTTTAAATCCTTTAATTTCAGCCTGAAAGAAGTTATGACTTGCAAAAGTAATGACTATTTATTCTAAAGACAATTTATTCGTCTAGATGGCCACCGTACCTCGACATGGCCACAGAATAAGTAATAGTACAAGTACAGAAGCGACACTCCGTGACAGCAAACATGCGAATTTAAACCTAAACAGAACGCGTTAACGATAATAAAACAAGTGCACGGCCGGAAGTGACCTTGGTTACATTTCTGCGATCGATAGTGGGGGCGCCCCTAACGAGGCAAAATGCAGCTTAAATCTGCGCTGCGAGAGTATGTATTATTTCGCCCGCCATGAGCTTTACTGACTCCGCTCACTCCGCAGGGCTGGCAGTTACTTGTACTAGTTAATACGTTAATACTTATTCCGTGGCAGTTGTAAGAAAACAAATTGCATTAAACTTATTATTAGGTAATTGTAGTTTTCTTTTATGTAGTTTTAGTTTTATTCATCCCTAACTGTGCTAATACTGTTGCATTTGGTACACAAACAGGACTATTTTCTTTGTACCTATCTTTTATATTTGTATTTGTTTGTGCAACTGTTTGTGTGTTTAATTGAATAAATAAATGAAATATATAAATCTAGTTTGTAACTAGAGACGCACTAAGCGAGACAAGCGAGAAAATACAACTTGTGCTACCCGTACTGGAATAGGTAGATTAATGTTAGTCTAGAAGCTGACGCACGTTTTCGATAAACAATCATTTATTTTAAGGACTTTGAAGGTTCATTTTGTAATAGTTGTATTACTAAATATTTGTTGTTAACATACTATAATAGCTTCGATATAGACCTTAAAACATTTTGTTAATCTATAACAAGATGAAATAGGTATATAGAATACAGATAGATAAGAAAGGGGATAGCACAAAAATCGCAAAATACCTGCATGCTTAGTATGGTGGCGTTTATTGCAAGACAAAATATGGATAAAGCTTCCGTCACTCTCGTACTTATACACGTGTCAAAAAGTGAAGGATGTTTTATCCACATGTTGTCACGCGACAAACGCAGCCATATTAGGCCCCCTTTATTGTGTTGATGCACCACAGATGGTAACATTACACCGTTAGTACATGTAAAAACGTTAAAAAAAAACCGGATTGGTGAAATTTCAAAAAAATGTTTAATATATTTTTGATTTAAAAACATTAATTATTAATATCTTATAACAATATTTATGTTTCATCAATAACATTTAATCAACATTTGCAACCCGCGATGGAAAGCCTATTAGTCTTATTGCCTGTTTCACAATCGACAAGTAAAGCTTATGTGAGACATAAATTTACTCTTTCTTACACTTAAAAATATACAAGGAGAGAGCCAATTTTTAATGGCAGATACATTTGTCCTTGATATACTTAATAATAAATTTTACATTATAATTATTTGTATCTGTGACTGATTGATTACAATTACAAATGTTTAATTTTTACATATTTTTTTAACTCCTTTTTCATATATTTGATATTTATTATTTATTTATAGTTAAGTAAAAGATAAAATAAAAATTACAGTTTTTTATCAAAAGTTAATTATAATTTTAAATTTATTGAAAATAGTCACAAAGCGGACCTTCTTAACTTTTTCTTATATATTATATAGGTAACTCATTACTAGGGTCATGTTTTAGCGAAAATATCCATCTACATATTGTTATAATAATTACAAGTCTTAAACAAAAAATAAACCGACTTCAATTTCCGTCAACCTCGGGAGTAGGTATGCCCTAACAGAGCTAACAAATCAAAAAAATGTTCAAAATCAGAAACTAAAAGAAAAGAAAGAAAGAAAGAAAAACCTAATTTAAACGTTAGTACTTATATATCAAATTAAAAACTAATCTTACATCAGGCTCTTGGACTATGCAACTCGTATAACACGACAAAATTATAAACTCGAGCACTATTATTACCTATTCCGTTACTCAAGTAAGAAGGTAGGTAACCAGTATATGCTGAACTTGCTTTAGTAGGTAGTCACTATTACTGGGAGATCTACTTACGCGGAACGCTCTTTAAGTAAGGTAGGTAATAGATTTTTGATGTGAATAAGTCGAAAACTGCGAAACTGAGGTAGGTAGTTAATAAAATAAATAATATTATTCCGCTCTTTTTGTGTCGAGGATTCAAAACTGTAATCATTGTGTCAGTAATTAAGTACAGCTACTCCTAACTACCTACCTCGATCGAAGTTATAATTTATAAAATAATATTAATAATAATCTTACCTTTCGATATCTTTTGGCAGTGTAAATAATGATAGATCGCCATTCCTGTCATTATTTAAGCACCCGTATGCTACACAGTACCTTTCGGCTTTTCGAGGAGCCATAGGTACATTTATTTAAACAAAAACTCGAATTATTTTCGCAGCGGCGTACGGGCGGCGCGCTTCAAGACGAGCGCTCGCGTGACACTCAACTGATAAGCCTTGTATAAAAGGCCGCACATAGAGTAGGCAATAGCGCGGAGTGTCACCGGCCTGACATGGCTGAGCAATTCTCCGTGATATTATATTTCTTAGTTATCAAATCAAAATCCATTTGATTGGTTAATTTGCACTGTTACATAATTTCAAATTTAAAACCTAATGTTAGTGAGTACAAATAAATGGGACTATATGTCAGGCTGAGGCGAAAACAGGCAGCTACGTTCACCGGCGCATCAGCGCAGTCCCAGCGGTCTCTGAACACGGTCAGGGTCCTGTTGTGGCTAGTTCGAAGCCTCGCCAGGAGAGAAGCGGACCCTTTGCGCATTAATGCGGCGAAGCCGTCCGCGTGCGCCTCCGCGAACACGGCAACCCTAAAGGCGCGTCCAGATTATGCGCGGCAAACACTCGAACATTGGCTCGCGCGGCGGCCGCGCATAATGTAGACGGGGTTTCCGCGCGCGGCAGCTCGAACGTTGCCGTGCTCCAGTCGAGCCGCGCGCGCAATTTGGACGGTTGTTTGTGCACGACGAATGAACGTTTGCCATGGACAACGACAAGGTGTCGCGAGTTAATACAATTGTATGAGAATTATGATTTACTGTGGAAAAAAGTTTTTTATGGTATCTTCGACGGCTTCATGTCTCATGTCCGCCATTAGTTGTATGCCACATTGTAACCTATTTAAATACATTTTTTTCGCCCACCAACGCCTTTTTCGTTTAAAATTATTGCGAATGGTGTGATGAATCACAGTAAACGCGGCTGCCGCACGACCACGCGCGTCCATGGTTAAGAACGAACTAATGCCATGCGCTGATCGAGTTGGATCGCTTGCCGCGCGCGGCAGCCGCGGTCTACCTAAATTCCGACGAACATTTGTCGCGCGAGCCAATGTTCACGCGAACACTGGCTCGCGCGGCAGCCGCGCATAATTTGTACGCGCCTTAACAGCACCCTGAAGGCGTTGTTATAAGTCACTGATTGTTCTCTGCGTAAATTTGACCCACAGACGACCGTACGTGTCAAATAATTGGCAGTAAGCTTTAAAAACAATTAAAGCTGATAATCACATTATCGGCCTAATTGATTTTTATACGTATCATCAATAAATAAATTAATAAATCACAGGACAATGTCACACAAATTGACTTTGTTCCAAACTAAGCTCTAGGCTTGTACTATGGGTCTAAAGACAACGATAAACTTACTTATATAGAGAAATATAATTATACTTAAATGCATAGAAAACATCCAAGACTAATGAACACATTACTCGTGCTTATCACACAAATATCTGCCCTTACCGGGATTTGAACCCAGGACCCCTAGCTTCAAAGGCAGGGTCACTACCAACTAGGCTAGCATGTCGTCAAAATAAAGTGGTTTATCTTCCAAACAATAATCTGCGCTAGAAAATGATTAATTCAAGCGCAACTCACCACGATATCCCGTTCCAGTTACTAAATATCCTTATTTAACCCCCCAATGGCTTAACTTTAGTAACACTATAAACTAACGGGTAGCAAATTGAATAACAACAGAAAATGGTATAAAATAACTAACTAGTTTACGTTTGCGTAATTCGGTTTGCGAATTTCCACTTCCACGTTAAAATATCCCGTTAAAATTATACCCATTCAGCTACTTATTTACAGCGAGATAAAATTTGACTTTTACAAATGCTAAGTGTTTGAAATAATCTAGCTAGTAGCATATTTCTCGGATCAAATCAGGGACCGGAACCAGTTTCCGTTTAATACGCTTTTGATCGGGTTATTCTATAGGCTTGATCTTAAAATTCCCATCAGTGCGGCAAGCGTCTCGTTGGCTAATCCATTGATACGACTGATTTGGTTTTCCGCTGGCAGTTTCACCGGTATCAAAAACCCTTAATATGCTTGCCGCTTTTAAAGAAGTTTTCATAGATGACAAGCTATTTCAATTTCTGCGCCAAACTGCTACGACTTATTATTGCACAACCTAACCATAGGTTAGGGGTCGGTAGGCGCATGCGGCGACATTTACGTGCAAGCGGGCCTAGGAGACAGCAATCAATATTCATATACATATTTATTAATAATAATTAATATTACACGTCACAAAATTGCTATTAAATAGATCATATTTTATTACTTAAACAACGTACAGGAACTAATGTGTAAAAAATACAACAATAAATTACCTTACATTAGTTCTAAAACATTGCTAAGCAGTACTTAGTTCGTACTTAAACTCTAAAAATTCAGTAAATCTGTAAATGGTATGCTCGATAAGCTATCGTTTAAGCCTTAATTTAAAGCGGGCCAGTGACGGTGCCTCTGTGACATGTGCCGGCAGTCGGTTGTACACCAGCCAAAACTACAAATGCCAAAAATCCGAAAAAAAAGTTAAATGAAAGCACATAATTATAACGAATTTAAAAGGAAAACTATCTGGACTAAGTAGACATCATTGGTTCTAGAGATACATGCGATTAAATTAAAGTGTTTATACCTATTAAAATCATCTAAGACGGCACCAATTGCCTTTAATTAGAAAAATAGTAATTACTCGTTAATTTTTATGTTTGTAGTACTTAACGGCTTCGGAACCCTACACCGAGCATGGTCCGACATGTTCTTTATTTTTACTGTATTGTACAGCGTCTCGGTGTTAACTGTAAGGTTGTAAACAAAATGGTTTAAATAAATAAATAAATTATGCCAAGTTTCGTTAATGAAGCTGATTAATCAAATTGTCCGTGCCATGCAAGCATGCGTTGCAACCAAACCTCGCAGTTAGGTATGAACATAGTTAAAAAACAAGGTTTATAAAACAAGGCCACCATGCTTTCTTTAATCTTCCCCAAACAGCAGTGTTCACATTGCATCACAACCAGTCCTTCTTAGTCCTCAGGGTTGACCGCAGATACGTTGCCAGCGCAATTGTGGCCTGGGATTGAAATCTTTAGATAGTAACCTTGAGATCATCTATATCTATGAGTCACATATCCCACCTACCATTATCCGATCAAGTAATGGCGGTGCTGGCGGTGTGTTGTTTGTTGGTGGCAATGGTAGCTACTGCTATATTTACGAATCAAGCGCATTACTCTTTCTTTTTAATCCTATTAATTATGTTAACTTTAATTAAGAGAATATGGTGATATGTTGCATACTATCTTTTTTTGGAATAAATTAAACTGGTAATATGCGTAATCCATACCTTGAAATAAAATTGGCCGTCACTTGAAGCGATCCAACAGGAAACCGTTGTGTTGTTCTGGTGTTGCCCCACAAATCGACAGTTTTTTAAGTGTGTACTGTCTACTTGTGTCAAATTGTCGTTAGTGTTTGTTATGTTACCTGTTGCCTGTTTACTGTTACTTGTTTTTTCTGTTAATTAAGGTTAGTTTTTTAAGTCAGGGTCCCTCGGAAAATCAGCGCCGCGGTTTGACTGCGGCACAATGCTGAGAGGGATCCTGTTCAACGCAATGATTTCTGTTTTTCATATATATGTTTATTTTTTTGTTGTGTTGTGTAGTGTGCGTTGAATAAATATTTTCTATTTCTATTTCTATTTCATTAGCTTAGTTTTCGAGATTCGGAGAAGGTCAATTTGTGTAAGATTGACCCCTGACATTTATTTATTCTTTCTTTGGCCCAAATTTTCCCCTGTGTTGGAATAACAAGAGGTTTTACATATCGCACCTTCGGAAGAACAAGGGCACAATGTACAATGTGACTAAAGGGGAAATTGTGCCCTTGTCCGGTAGAACAAAGGCACAATGTACAATGTTACTAAAGAGGAAATTGTGCCCTTTTCCTACCGAAGGTGCGATATATTTCCTCGAAAAGCTGTTCTATTTTGCCGCTGTAACTTTAAATAAAATTGCTTAGTATACCTGCTTTTTAACCGACTTCAAAAAAGGAGGAGTTTATCAATTCGATTCCTTTGAGATTCTAATTCTAATTTGTGATGAGCACGATTATTTGTTCCCGAGTCTTGGATGTTTTCTATGTATTTAAGATATTTCTATGTCTAAGTATGTTTATTTAGGGATTAGTATAAAGACCATCAAGTTATTTCAAATGCCCAAGTTATTGAGACTAACTTACCCATATGAACGGATTGATTGATTTTCTCAATTGGGATTGAATACATTATGAACCTCTTGATACAACTCTGCCCTCGCAAACTTGAAAGACACAACTACAATTCAATTTCAACATTTTCAACCTTCCACAGTTAGTAAGAGGGTTGTGTTTATTTTAGCAGTTGTGGTGCAGTTACGTCCTTTTGGCGAAGAAAGGCGTAACTGGAGTTGTAAATGTTTAGTGGAGTGATAAAGCTAATTACATTGCTATTAGTTTATGAGAAACGGTCAAAGCGGGGGTGAGAACTTATCAGGATTTGATATCGATAAATAAGATGTCGATATACATGTTTTTTTATTTGACGACACGGTGGCCTAGTTGGGAGTGACCCTGCCTCCAAAACCAGCGGTCCTGGGTTCAAATCCCGGTAAGGGCAGATATTTGTGTGAGCGCAAATACTTGTTCCTGAGTCTTGGATGTTTTCTATGTATTTAAGTATGTATTTCTCTATATAGTCTAGTACCCATAGTACAAGCCTAGTGCTTAGTTTGGGACTAGGTCAATTTGTGTGAGATTGTCGCCTGATATTATTATTTATTTATTTTATTATGTTTATTTATAAAACAACTGCTACTTTTAAGATAAAAAAGTAAATGTCCAAAAGTCCAGTATCATTTAGTCATAGTCTTATGAAAGGTGAATAAATCACAATACAACGTGTTACAAAATAATCCGTAAAAAAGAAATTACAAAAGTAGTGTCAACCCTTATTAAATAACGTCAGTTCAGTATCTTACGTATACAGTATACTAGGGTTGACACTACTTTCGTAATTTCTAATTCATGAATCAGAAAGCTAGTTTCAGTCATTTTAAATATTTGAAAAATGCCCCGTTGACCATAGTGGACGTTACTAGAACGTTTAGTAATTTAAAGTGGATGTTTTTATCTAGACGGCAATCGTTACTAAGGACTGATTTGGAAAAAACATTCATTATTTACTACGAAATACATTTCATTTTAAAAAAATAATCTTCTGTGTTTTTTTTTATTAAATAAAGTATGTAAAAACAATGCATTTTATTCATTTTAGACATCATGTTTAAAAGAGCTATTTTCTGCTAAAGACCTACATAATCGATATCTAAAATCTAAATAGAAAAAAGTGCAAGTTTATGTGAACCAGGTTCGATTCCCGAGCTGTGTACAGGTTTTTTTTAAATGTATGAATACAGTTTTTCTTCTTATTAAAATCGATGGCACGGTTCTTAAAAACAGATCTTCGTATGTCTTATAGTTTCAGAATTTCCCATACTAACTGATTTAAATGAGACACCCTGTATATATTCTGCAGTGATTTCGCCAATGTTAAGTGAATAGAGTAAATCAGTCCGACTTAGAGTAATAAGTCGAAAATGATCGAAAATATATAGTTTATTTTGTTTTTATTTTAAAATGTAAAGAGATTTTTTTTTTATTTTTTTTTTTATGTTAAGGAGAAGGCACACGAGCACTCAGGCCACCTGATGGTAAGTGGAATCTGAAACCCATAGACATTTAAATTCTCAAGACTATAATCCTAAGACCTCAAATGCGTTGCCAACACTGAGGACTAAGATGGAATGCCACTATGCTAGATATTTCACTGGATGTCTTATCCCCACACCGGAACACAACAACGCGAACACTGTTGCTTGGCGGGTGGTTAATGGATAAGATGGTGGTAGCCTGTGCAGGGTCCTACCACCACTAAATTATACGTTATACCGATATAGTTTCTGTCACAGAAATATTTCGCTACGTGACTTTAGTATACATACGTGTCCCGAGTTAAAATACTCGGATGTGTTTAATGACTTCGTTAGGCTAAGCTCAGCAAGCCATTGTGAATCTAGGCTGGGATCCGACGTATCCTGCAATTAAGGAGCACCACAGAGTCTAGGGTTGCGATGTCTAAAATTTAGCAACCGGGACAAGAAGCGTGAAAGCCCCGGATTTGGGAGAACCCTTGACATGACAACAGTGTATTTTTTTGAAGTTACTTAGAGAAATAAAAACCGGGCAAGAGCATGTCGGACTACGCTCAGTATAAGGTTCCGAAGCCGTTAAGTACTACAAACATAAAAATCAACATGTAATACAAATTTTCTATTTAAAGTCAATTGTTGCCGTCTTAGATGATTTTAGTAGGTATAAACACTTTAATCGCCTATATCTCAAGAACCAATGATGTCTTCATAATCGTGATAGTTTTCCTTTGAAATTCGTTATATATTATGCTCTTTCATTTAAGTTTTTTTCAGATTTTTTAGTACTTGTAGTTTTGGCTGTAGGCAGAGGGGGACACTTGACAAAAATTAGCGCTTTAAAGCTTAATATTTCATAAACGGATTACTTAATCTAGAAACTGCTTTCACAAATCCATAATATTTTTGAAAGATCTATCCAACGACACAAAATAGGGTAGGCGAGGATTAAAAAATACATCCCCACGTTACGTGTGGGACGGACCGACGGACATGGCGAAACTATAAGGGTTCCTAGTTTGACTACGAAACCCTAAAAAATGGTCTTCAATAAATAAATGTGTGCGTTTACCGGTGACTTTCAAAATCGAAAATGAAACCTAGCTCGGATGCCCTCAAAAACTAGGAATAATCAAGAGAAAACCTCATGGCAACCCTACCTACATAATAGTATTTATGTATGTAAGGTTAAAGCACCAATGCTCGATACGTTTAGCTGACATGCACCAGTAATCGACAGAAGCTTTTAATTCAAGGGTCATAGGGTTATAAATTGATTGTTGCAAAACAAATGAATAACTCTTATCTTCTTTGAATAAGAGTCAGTGTCGAACATTGGTCCTAAGTCGAGTACTGGTGCCGTTATTTATGTAAACTCTTTACTGCGGAAAAAACAAACAATTACAAGAAATTTGAAAGAAAGAAAGAAAAATACATTTATTCACTACACACACACACAGAAAAAAGTAAAAACAGAAAACAGCAATAAAAAGAATGGTGAGTGTGTCTTCGCGGCAGAGAATCGGACACTGGCTCAGCATAATGCTTTAATTGTAATTTTTGGAGCGTCAACAAATACCATTTAAGCTTACGCTAAAAGGTGTACTTGCTATGCGCTCCTTGGATGGGATGGGGGACATCATTCCAGCACTTGGACGCCGCGAACTTGAAACTGAAACTTGGACGCCCCGAAACGCCGCGGTTCGGTGCAGCGGCACAATTGCCCTAGCTTTGAATCTGCGTACATTACTGGACCACTGGATCTTTTTAAAGAGGTACGATGGGGTCATGTGTTGCACTAGACCGAACATAAGGGTCGCCAGGTGCATGCGCCTCCGCGCAGACATGTTTAGCAGATCAAATACAGAGTGATATGAAAGCGGAGAGGGACTTTAAAACAAATACGAGCACACGCGTTCTGCACTCGTTGTATTAGCCTCTTGGACCGACCAAGTATACGACCATCATAAACAACATCGCAACAGTTAGCTCTAGATAATATAAGTGATTCACACAGGTGGACACGCATATCAACATTGAGGTAATCACGAATATTATAAAGAACCCTGAAGCGAACTTATCTCTTGAGGAATCTCTTCCAGTTAACCCGACCATGAATGAGGAAACTGTACGAGGATAGGCAAGATATCAAAGAAGTGCACAAGTAACTAATATTTCACACATCCAATTCGATCCAATCATGACTACAACTTGAAATGTGAAACATTACTGACTAGTTTGACTAGAATAAATTAACCAGCACACAACTAGTAGAATACTATACTTGATCAAGTCTGTCAGCCAAGTAGGCAGTTCCAAATATAAAAAGATACATGTCAGGAGATTGGACAGAAGCACGTGGAGCTAATCCAATGTGCTTCTGTTATCCACAAGAGAAAATACTAATTTACCGAACAATTATCGAGCTCTTACCGAAGCTAGCGGTCTGGGTTAAAATCCCGGTAAGGGCAGATATTTGGGTACAAGTATTTTTTCCTGACTCTTGGATGATTTCTATGTATTTATATATCTCTATATATAAGTAAGTTTAAGTTTGGGCCGGTGCAGCAGCTGACCAGGCCCAAATCCTAAAGCGCCGAAAATATTCATCTTTATTAAATGATTACGAATTTGTGGCACTTGCAGTGGAGACCATGGGACCCTGGTCAGGTGATATGAAAAGCTTCATAATGGCCCTATCATCCCGGCTCATAGACGCCTCCGGAGATCCCAGAGCTGGTGCTTACCTCTCTCAAAGGATTGGGCTAGCTATCCAGAGAGGTAATGCAGCCAGTGTTACAGGAACCATGCTGCGGGCGGACCTGTTAGAAGGGGTGTTCTTTTTATAGTTGTTCTTTAAGTAGCTCAGTAAGTTTCGTTACTTTGTTCACTTAGTTACTGATATTTAGTTTACTAATTATTATTTTTGAATTGTTATCATGTTTACAGCATGTTTCATAATGGCTTTAGATGAGTTGAATTGCCCGCTTTAAATAGAGAAATTAATACTTGAGTATGCAATAGTAATTTTATACTTGCCTAGAACACATAGTACAAGCCTAGAGCTTAGTCTGGGACTAGGTCTACGAGTATTTGTGTGATATTGACCAGTGATATTTGGTTATTTAATTATAATAATTTATTCGTGTATTTTTATGATTGTAAAGCAAAGAAAATAATATCTCCACCTTTTACCTTAGAACTAGGTGTACAAAATCAGGCTCGTTTAAGTTTTCTATTACAATTGTTTTATACATACATACATAACGTCACGCCTTCATTCCCAGAGTGGGGTAGGCAGAACTACAAAATTATCAACAACCCTAAAAATACTTGTTGATAATTCTGTAATCACATTTTGCGCAATCAGGCTAAGATGTTTACCAGTGTATTTAATATTATATTATAAAATTGTTATTTTAAATAAAATTCACATAACCAAACAATAAGCAATCCATTTAAACTTAATGAGTTACAAATACTTTGTAACAATTTCCGTCATAATCAAACTTTTAGAATTAGAATTCAAGAATTCTAAATAGAATTATAACTTGTCAGAAGCAATATAATTCTACTAAGTAGAACAGAGAACCTGGACTTTCGTTGATTAAACATTATTCTTACAGACATTAAAGCTTTCCCGCTGAAGCCCTCATGGGGGGCTCGTAACTTAGCCGTAAAGCGTAAGTGGGAGCTTTCAAGATGGACGCAGAGGACGTACGGGGAAAGCGAAAGCTTCGAAGCTCAAGTACGGTGGCTTGACCTTATAGGGGTTTTATTTTGTTAAAAAACTCGCATTCCAATTCGTCGATGAAGACGAAAGTTGCCTCGCGTGATTTGTCAACAAAAACTGTTTCGGCATTAACATCCGGTCACGTGCGAGTTGGACTCGCGCGCCGAGGGTTCCGTACCGCTGGTAGGTACTATTTCTCGAACCTAATGTTATGTCTTTGTCAAATTAAAAATAAAGCGAGCACGGGTCACACTTGGCCGGTTTTTAGAATTTATTGTTTTACTTAAAGGTGTGTGATTTAGTTGTACCAAAGTTAACACTTGTAAGTTTTACCGTTTTTATGAAACGAAAAAATAAAAATACGTCGATAAAAATGCGTATCTTTTATTCAAACCCATTAATTTTTAAAATTTCCTTTATTTTTGTTTATTTTTGGAAAATTTGCCATAATAACATATTTTAACACACAGACACATGGACATGGCGAAACAATAAGGGTTCTTTGTTGACTACGGAACCGTAAAAGGGCTATAACCGTTATAACACATACATACATAACATCACGCCTTCATTCCCATAGTGGTATAGACAGAGCTACAGAAATACTAACAACTATAAAATACTTGTTTATAATTCTTTAACCATATTTAGCACGATCAGACCAAGAAGTTTACTAGTGTATTAGTGACAGGTTGCAAGCCCATCGCCTAACAGTACTAGTTTTTATTTTCTTATAATTATAACATCACAGCAATAAAAACTCGTAAGGTGTATGCCTACTTAAAACATCTGAGCCCATATCCCTTTGCCTGCTCAAATCTCACGTCTTGACTACTGTCTTAGACTATCTAGATGTTTAATTTCAATATCGCTCAAGCCTTGTTTCATCTAACACAATAATAATCCAAAAATCCCCTACGGACTGACAGTGTAAGTAAACAACATAACAAAGTTATCTCCAGACTACTCAGACGTTATTATGTTCTGATATTACCGCTAATACTGACGCCTTATGGAGCCAGGTTTCTGTATAACCAGGGATTTGGGCATTCTGACTAACGCTTTCACTACAGTTTGATGTTTAAATCGAAATATGAGGTAGCTCTAATTTGGTTAAAACTACGTAGACTGTCACACAAACTCAATTTATACAGCAGGCAATGGAAGCAGCTAGTTGATTCAAAACTGCAGAAGAAAGAGATAAAGAAATCAGGTTTTCGAACATCAATTTTCAAAGAAAAACAATGCTAACTGCTCCCGCCTAGCACCTAGTCTTATTAATTTAAACAACTCGCTTCATAATCCAGTTCAATAGCTGCGAGGTTTGTTTCCCAGAGGGTTCTATGGCGGTAGAGGTGAAAGATAAACATTGTCTCAGTCAGTTACAATCTAATTTAATTACATAAGACAGGTAACAACCTAACAACAAACAGACAGCGGGCACACGATTTGCTTAACTAATACGTAGCTTAGCAAACGTACAGATAATTCCTAATGTAAAAGAGAGCGCGGAACCGGTTTTAAAAATACCGGTTAATACCGGTTTATTTCAATTTTGCTCTGAACTTTTCCAGGGAACGCAAACTTTTTGGGAGCTTTATTTTAACCTTAATTAACCGGTTTAATCTACGAGCGGCAAGTCGAGAAACCAAAAAGTTTTGCACAGAATAAAAATACTAAGCGGCGCTTGTTTATTAAACCGGTTATGTTAGCTCGATACCGGTTAAATCATAAATAATGTTATATAAAGGTTTCTCCAGAAACCGGTTACTTAAACGGTTTACGCGAACGGAACCGAAATGAAAAGGTTTTTCGGTAAGTATGATAACGGTTTGAAAATTTATTCGGTTTCCGAGCCCTGATCTAAACGAGATTCATCAAAACGTGTAGGTATCAATTATATTCTGGGGTCCTATTCAAAAAGGGGGGGAGTCTTCTAAAGATCAAAAAAGGGTTTTAAGCCGCCGCTCTCCGTTTATGTACTACAGTCAAGGTCATAAATATGTATACACTTTAGTACCTTGTCTATTTAACGGCATGTTTAAACTGCCATATGAAATTGTCACAGCGATTAAAGTGACAAGGTACTAAAGTGTATACATATTTATAACCTTGACTGTACATACGAAGACATTGTTAACTGACCACCCACAGACTTTAATACGTTGCGATAAGGTTTATGTTTGTTTGTAAATGTACAGTTAACAGTGTCTTCGATTGTACATGCCCTTTTTTATTACGAGTTAAGAGTTGTTTTCTCACTAGGACCGCAGTATTTACCTCGTGAGACCCGGGGTGCTACAAAGTGTACATAAAAAGGCAGTTTAGTTTAAATCATATTTTAAGGAGCATAAAGTTAATTTTCATTTGTTTCTAAATTGAAAATGGCCTTTTAGAGCAAATGCAGTTGAACTTTATTTCCTTGCTGATAGATTCAAATTCCCATTCACAAAATTCTCCCTCTTTGTGTTTTTTTATGGCAAGGAGAAGGCACCCGAGCACTCAGACCACTTGATGGTAAGTGGAATCTGAGACCAAAAGAAATTTTAATTCTCAAGACTATAATCTTAAGACTGCAATCCTAAGACCTCAAATGTGTTGCCAACCTTAAAGACTAAGATGGAATGCCTCTATGCTAGTAATTTCACCGGTTGTTGTAGCGGGGCGGGCGGGTTCTTATACCTCGAACGGTACAGTTTGGTGGCCCCGTAAGCTTGCCTGACCCACCATGGAACGGTGTCACAATGACATTTTAAAGCCATTTCTTTGTCACTTCTTGCGACTTGAATTTTAACGTCACTGCGACACAGTTCTATGGTGGGTCGGGGTTCCATTGGGCTGATAGTACGTAGGATAACGGCACGGATAACTTGGTTAATATGCTTCTTAGACAAAACCTGCGAGAAGGCAAACGAACACACATACTGATGGTAAGTGGAAACTGATTCTTTTTTTTTTACATACATACATACGCCTTCATTTCCAGTGGGGTAGGCAGAGATACTGAAATACCAACAACTCTAAAAAGATTTGTTGTTAATTCTGTAACCACATTTTGCACAAACAGGCTAAGATGTTTACCAGTGTATTAGTGACAGGTTGGGTCAGGTTAAGGTCAGGTCAGCCCAACGCCTAAAAATACTACAGTAAATTAGAATAGAAAAAGTACTTTATTTCAGTCATCTCTATTTTACTCTATTTTCTGCTGAAACCATAATGTTCATCATCAGCCCACTGCCGTCCACTGTTGGACATGGGTGTCTATAATTTTATCGAAACAACTTTCATCGAATGTATAATTTCATCGGACACCATTTTCTGCTGTAAACATAGTGTTTTCAGGGTACCTATCTTAAGAATCTAACCTAACCTACGTAATTAATGTTTAGGTTACTCTGAAAACATTATGGTTTCAGCAGAAAATAGCGTTCGATAAAATGATACATTTGATGAATCGAAATTCGATAAAATTATGAGTCACCGCTAGAGGCCACCTGATGGTAAGTGGAAACTGTGACCCATAGACATTCGCATTCACAAGACTACAATCCTAAGACTGCAAATGCGTTGCCAACCCTGAGGACTAAGATGGAATGCCTCTATGCTAGATATTTCACCGGCTTAGGTCAGGTCTTCAAATCCCCATGATATGTGTGATGTTTTTGTCTCCAACTGCTACCAGACACTTTTTGTATGTCATCGCTCCACCTAGCTGGCGGGCGTCATACACTACGTTTGCCAAGTCGTGGTATCCACTCCAGAAAACGTATACCCCAATGGTGGTCGGTTCTACGAGAGCGACTTGCCCACTGCCACTTCAGCTTGTTGACGATTATGCTGTTATAAAATAAAAAATATCCCTACTGTATTTTCTCCCTTGTACAAGTCAAATGAGAATTTCATCAGCTTTTCCCGTCGCAAATGAATTCACCTTTAAAACATCTTAAAAGTGCCTTTTAAGCTTGATTTTTAACCTTCCAAAGATTTGTAATAAACGAACTAAAAACACTGGATTTGACATCTTTATCGTTGAGCTATTTTGTAAGTCAGTTACCAACAGTGACAACACAATGGATTGTAATGCGAATTCCACCATTAGTTAGATAATTTTTCACTAAAAGTTTTATGTATGACACATTTGGTTTATGTACGTGTGTTACAGCAAACTCGCATATACCAAAGCAAGGCGAGGGCAGGTCACTAGTAAATAAATATTAGGAGAGAATCTCACACAAATTGATTAGGCCCCAAGCCTTTATCACCGATACTTTAAACACCTAGGGAAATACATAGACATCATCACATTAACATCCAAGACTAAACAGTTTTTTCTTCCTGTTTCTCTTATTTTCTGTTATTTCGTTTATTTAACTTTGTCTATCCTCTTGCATTGTCCTTGCTTATTCTTCTCCAAAGTTAACGAGAAGAGATCCTGTGTGGGATGAGTTCGCAAATGTATATTATCTACAACGATCAGCCGCACGACGTCCACTGCTGGACAAAGGCGTTCCCCATCGAATTGTTTATGTGTAATAAACAGTTTACATACATATATACATGTAATATCTGGATTTTAAGATAAAGACCCAACAATTGTTAACTGAGTTTATTTTCTGGATTAATACCATAAAAACCGGGCAAGAGCATTTCGGACCATGCACAGTCAAAAATCAACAAGTAATAACTAAATTTTCTGTTTAAAGTCAATTTTTTTTTTTTTTTATGTTAAGGAGATGGCACACGAGCACTCAGGCCACCTGATGGTAAGTGGAATCTGAGACCTATAGACATTTGAATTCTCAAGACTATAATCCCAAGACCTCAAATGTGTTGCCAACCCTGAGGACTAAGATGGAATGCCTCTATGCTAGTAATTTCACCGGTTGTCTTATCCCCACACCGGAACACAACAATGCGAACACTGTTGCTTGGCGGGTGGTTAATGGATAAGATGGTGGTAGCGATCCGGACGGACCCTGCACAGGGTCCTACCACCACTAAAAAAATACCACTAAATTGGTGCCGTCTTAGATGATTTTAGTAGGTATAAACACTTCAATCGCTTGTATCTCAAGAACCAATGATGTCTACTTAGTCGTGATAGTTTTCCTTTAAAATTCGTTATATGCGCTTTCATTTAAGATTTTTTCAGATTTTTAGTATTTGTTGTTTTGGCTGTAGGGGGGCTTGAGTCTAACAAACATTTGCGCTTTAAAGCTTAATATTTCATAAACGGATTACTTAATCGAAAAACTGTTTTCACAAACCCGTAATATTTTTAATAACCTATCCAACGATACCCCATTCTATAGGGTAGACGAGTAAAAATAAATCATCCCCACGTTACGTGTAGGGGAGGTACCCTAAAAATATATTTTTTTACATTTTATTGCACCACTTTCTTGGCGCGGCTAATATGCATATTCATGCCAAATTACAGTTTTCTAGTACTAAGAGTCTCTACTCTAGGCTGCGGACGGACGGACGGACATGGCAAAACTATAAGGGTTCCTAGTTTGACTACGAAAATAAAAAATAAATAATGAAATAAAAAAAAGCTAGCCCTGCACACGCGTCCTATATTTCTAGTTACCTATCTCGCTCACTCACTCACCGTTCTCAGCTTTTCCAACCCTTTCATTCAATCATCGGTCTTTCGTTTAATCCATTCGCTCCTACATACCTAGACTTAGGAATCGAACCTTGAAACGCTAGCTTCGTAGGCCACCATAATCAAAATAATACCTTAAAAGTTTAGATACTTAATCAATTATCAGAAATTCAAAATTCACATTAAACGCATTATTCATACGTTTTTTTTATTTATTTCATTAGTATTTTTTTCGGAACAAGCAATCCGGTTCCTGGCGTTTGCATGAAGAGACCGTCGAACGTATCACTCCGCCGATTGTCATTTGGCTGAAAGCTATATTGTGGTAAAATTTCTTTGTTTGCCTAAAAAAATTCAAACTGTTTCGAGGAATAACTATATTTGGACGTAGATTAGCAAAAACGTTCCAACCCACAACTTGGCCAAAAATGAGTTATTTACACCAACGAGATCAGCTAGCGTGATATTTTCACATAGCAAAAGCATTTCAAGCTACCTTGCGTGTGTGAGTAGATATGACCATAGTGGTCCAACCCACACGTATGGCAGGTGTGAATAAAAAAAACACTGTAACGTTCTAACCTGCCTGAAACGTTATTGCTATATTGTATATTTGATGCTTGTTTTCATTTTACTACCACGAAAATGATCTAAGTAGCCTAAAACATTTTTGAGAAATCGGTGTGGAAAAGGTGTCCTTGTACACGTATTCCACAAAAACATTCCAAGTGACTTGGAACATTTTTGTAATATATATATAATGATTAGAAGTAATTCATAAAAATGATCCATGTTACCTGGAACGTTCTTCAGAAATCGATTTAGAAATGTGTCTTTTCACAAAAACGTTCCAGGTGACTTGGAATGTTTTTGAGAAATACGTATAATGATTAAATAATTCACAAAAATGATCCACGTAACCTGGAACGTTCTTGAGAAATAGATTTAGAAATGTCGACGGGTTCGAAGTACAACGATATATGTGATTTTAGTACGAAATCGTTTTTATTGTATTTTTGGCTTCGTTATATAAAGACCTAAGTATTGGTATGATTATTATTATTTTATGGCGTATAGTTTCTGAAATAATTGAATCGAACAACGCACGATGTGAACTCTGCTGCGTGGAACAACGGACGAAAAGCACAAGGAAGCGCCCCGCGCTCTTCCGCGCGGGCGGGGGCAGCGCCGGCACGCCGCGCGATCGTCACTTCGAGCCATGTACAGCGGAGAGTGCGCGTCAAAATGTTCAACTCAAGGTCGAAGCGAATTTTAAGTTTAGTGAATACTATTAAGCAAAATGACAAAAATTCAATCAAAGATAAAAAATCCATTGGTAATTATGCTGTGCAAGGTAAGTTACGTTTAAAATATTAATGGTTTTATTTATTCAAATTATTTTATGTCGACAAAAAAGTTTAATATTGAAAAATGTGTTCATTAAATAGTCCGAAAAATGGTATTAAAATATATGTTTGTTAGTTGTTATGATTTTATGATCTATGTGTGGTGTTTGGTAATGTTTATTTCTAAAATTTGGCAAAATTACGAAATTTTTCGTTCTATGTTCATATGTGGCGATGTACTACGGAGTCAGTCATGTTACTCGCAAATTATTAAAATTATTTGTTATTACAATAAAATGATTAGCATTCTTATTTAGTCTAAAAACACTTGTTATGTACACGTAACAAAATTACGCGGTTTATATTCAAATCGATCCTTTTACTACGGACTTTGACCGTATCTATATGCACATCGGCCGTTGTTCTTCGGAAAAGTTTAAATAAAAGAAGGTAACATGTAAATTTGGTCCGTTGTTCGTCGACATCAATTCAGATGTACCTTTTTGTGCATATTATATTTCCTTTTTTTTACGGTTAGTTTAACTTTTCATGATTTAAAATTCAAAATGTATGCTATTTATAACACTTCCATGATAATTACCTATATTATACTCGTTTATTTTTTTACTCCCGACGCAAGAAGAGGGGTAGCAATAAATTTAATGTGTGCATCTGTATATCTTTTTGTTAGGTTAGTTATAATGATATGATATAAAAATGATGGTGAATTCTCGTTTTAGTTGCTGTCGAAGAAACTGATCGAAATATGGAGGAGATGTCTCCTGCACCCGATGGAACTGAAAATATAGTTGCTGCCGAAGAAACCGACCGAAATATGGAGATGTCTCCTGTACCCGCCGGAGCCGAAAATATTGATGTGGAAATGAGGGAAATATGGCAAGTTGTTTTCGACAATTCGGACGATGACCTATACTCTGAAAAAGTTCAGGATGAAGCTAATTTAATCTCACAGGAATGCTGTAATGAAAACATTTCGGAAAATTTGAACATTACTGATCAACCAACTCCTTTTAATATTGAAGAGCCTAGTAGTTTTAAAAATTCGCCTGCAATAACAATAGAAGAACTTGAGTGATCTATGAATTCAACGCCGGTTAGTAACGAGTTAGACATTGCCACTCCGATGCCATCTTTAGTTAATGATCACAACAATTGTATTAGTGAATTTTGTCCCGACCCCTCCTGCTCCTCATCAACTACGAGTATGTCTGCCGACACCACCGCGGATTCATCTGACGCTATGAGCACCCCACAACGTCATCAGAGAAAACGGCTAAGGCGAAGAAATGAGTGGGCAGAGGTTAAAAGGATATGCTTGAAACTTTCTTGTTATAATTTTACTGTATTTGATATGGGCAAAAAGAAAGCGGTGTGTTATATGTGGGATGAAACGATTGTAAAAAGAGGTGCCAATGAAGTTAGTAGTTGCCTATTAGATTTTATTGAAATGAATGCACGAGAGGAAGTTAAAGATTTTAGATTCTGGTCTGATAATTTGTACAGGCCAGAACCGCAACCGGATAGTATTTTCACTATATTTATACGCGTCTCATAAATTTAATGTAACTATAACACACCGTTTTCTCGAGAAGGGACACACACAAAACGAGGCAGATAGTGTGCACTCCCTTATAGAGCATGGGTCCCAAACTCGAGTAATATACACTCCCGAAGAATGGCGTCTGTTGGTGAGGTGGACGAAGACTGAAGGAGAGCCTTGCGTAGTTAAAAATGTTGTCCAGGATGACATCTACGATTTTAAGAGTCTAATAAATAATAAAGTGTGGCTCAAAAATATAAACGGAGAAAAAATTTCATGGACTAGCATCAGAGAAGTACACACTGAAAGTAGTGATGCATATAAAGTTTATTATAAGTATGACCTCGCTAGAGAACAGTACGATACTCTTATTATTCGGGGGAATACTAGGAACTCATCGCTAGTTGGCCCGAAACATGCTTATTCCGAGCCTCTGAAAATTTCGAAAGAAAAATATAAGGATTTGGTAAATATGTGTGAAACTGGACGGTATGACCGTATGAATATTCTTCTTATTTTAAATCGCTTCCTCATTTCTCTTCCACACAATCTAATGTTTCGTTAAATGAGAGTGACGATGATTGAAAGTTTGTATATTTTTACTTCATAAGTAGACTTCGAGGATTTACTTAAAAACTGACAAACTGTGACAAAGTTTAGTTTATTTTTATTTAAAAAGTTTGCGCCTATATTTTTATAATGCTGTTTTTATATTTTTTTATGTTTATAGGAAGGCAAATTCCAGTTAATTTGGTTAACACGAAGTAGTGTAAACAGATTGTTTATGTCTTATTTTTTTGATAGCAGATCAACGTGTATTTTTCACGGTGCTCCTTTTATATTGTTTAGATTTTTATATGAAGGCAATTTCAATGATTTTGTTGTAATACAAAGTGTAAGCAGATTGTGATTGATAGTGTGCCTTGATCTTATCAAAATATTTACCTCGGCTACCTTGGAGTAAGGAAAGGCTAGTGATAGTCTTTAAAATGTTTGTGATAAGAACGTTTTTCTACATTTGTTTCATTTTTATAATAGTTTAATTAATAATAATGACGATCTCATAGTTGACTGATTGTTGAAGTTCCTAAAGTTAATATATTTAAAAAGTTGTAAGTTTTAGAAGATTTTTTTTTTAAATAAAGTTGATTTTTCAATAAATATCCTTTTTTTATTCACTTAGGACACTACTTTGTTACCGAAATTTCATAGAACAACGTGCTATGTCAAAATATAACACACATTGTTCCGTCGAACAACGTGCTATGTTACCATTTGCCGTCTGCAGTTCCGTAATAAAACGGGCCATGTATACATATAACCCAGTAACTCGGAAAATAATAAAGTAATTAAATAATTTATTACTTTTATATAATCATTGTCATGCTATTAATCACCTCTTAGAATTTTAAAAAGCTAACTTATATACTTTATGAAATATACACGATTTAATCTTTGGACTGCTCTCCTGAAAAGCAGACATTTTGCAGATAGGCCTTTGTTCTATTTACCCGTCGATGTGTCCCTGCACACTTAATTCATAAAAAGGATCCAGGCGACTTGGAACGTTTTTGAAAAATACGTATAGTGATTAAAAGTAATTCCTAAAAATGATCCACGTAACCTGGAACGTTCTTGAGAAATCGATTTAGAAATGTGTCCTTTTAGGCGTGATTCACAAAAAACGTTCTAAGTAACCTGGTAAACTGTCGCAAAATCAATTTAAAAAAGGTCCGTCTAGGCATAAAAGTGAATAAAACGTTCCAAGCAAGGTACGTTTTCGTGAAATAAATTTAGAAAGTAGTCTGTTTAGGCATTTTGCATAAAAATGTTTCAAGTTATCTGGAACGCTTTCGTGTAGTAGAAGTTTATCTGTGGCACATTGACAATTATTATTGATTTCAGTACTTAATCACATTGGATTGCAAACTTTTCTCGTAGTTCTTGTGTTTCTATTAAAATGAAGCGAAGAGACGTCATTTTACGTAAAGCTTTAAAGATACCTGAAGAAATTCCCGATCCTCCACGTAAGTAAAATTAAGTTTTATCGCTGTCTGAAAAGTACGTACCTACGAGCAATACATGACTTGTTTTTTGTCCGATTATCAATTTATGTAAGTACGTACGTATGTATAAATGCGTAGTAACTTCTGTAGGGTTACTGAATACGCATTTCGCCACACTGTACAGGCGTTTATTAAACAATAATGTTCTTTGGTGTCATCCTAGTGTAACCTCAAAATGCTGATGCCGAATTACAAACAATAAATGCAGCCACCAAGGAATTATCCCAGGGTAATTAAAGTCCTTGGCATGGAATCGGGATTTAATTAATCATTTATTGTGGCTAAAATATTATCGTTGCTCGTTTTTTGGATGGTTTTTGGTTTTCACGCTTGTTGTGGTATACAATGCAATACTTGTTCTAAGGGACTTTCGTTTGACTAGTTTCACTAACAATAACCTTTATTATTACGCGATTTCTAACATTCTGCTTTAACTAAATTTCAAAATAAATAATACTTGATAATTACTTGCTTTGTTGCTCCGTTTTTGACAATCTTGTAAATGTAAGCATTTCGATTTAATTTAAAATTAACTTTAATTTGAGAACCTGCTGTTTCAAGTTTTATTACAAAGCATCTATTGCACATTTTACAACACATTGCATGTGTGAAGGTTCATATGGTATCCCCTCATAATCTATAAAATTCAAAATACATAATGTTTTTTTTTTATAAAACCGTAAACTTTTAAAAACCATTTAAGATTTTTTTAAACCCATTATAGATTATGAACCATAATGTATTTTCATTTTATGGGAAATAAGGTAGACTCGTACATACACAATGCATGGTCAGTCTATAGGGTCACCTTATATTTTCAGGTATAAATATATTTTCTGAGCTAGACAGAAACTCAGTTGCTCCTGCTGCGACACCAAACAGAAATGATTTTCCTGTGGTCTCTCCAACACCAGAAGATGGCCGTGATATTGACATAGAAACTCCAGAAAATTTCAATTCATTGCTTGTAACAGATGTAAATGCTGACTCATTGGAGACCCATGAACATAAGGAAAACTCGTCACCTGTTCCTCCTATGTCACCAGAGACCCTTAAAATGTTTAATGTCTTATATAACGATGATAAAAATAACGAACTGGAACCTGACTATTCAGAACCAAAAGACAGCGACAATACATACTTATCAAGGCAAGATGATCCTGCGTACACACGATCAATTCCGTCTCCTACACAAAAAAATCAAGACCGAGAGTTAGTTTCTGTAAATAGCCTCTGTACAGACTTACCAGCACAAGATGCACCTATGTCTCCTTCTAGCATTCTCGCGAGGGCATGTTCTGTAGATAACCACTGTACAGACTTACCAGTGCCAGATTCCTCTTTGTCCCAGTCTAGCACTCGCCCGGGGCTTTGTTCCTTAGATAGCCGCTGTACAGACTTGCCAGCACCAGACGCTCCTTTGTCCCCTTCTAGTATTCTCGTGGGGCCATGTTCCGTAGATAGCAGCTATACCAACTTACCAACACCAGACGCACCTATATACTCGCCATTAACTCCGGCATATAACACCTATGTAGACTTACCAACACCAGATGCTCCGTTATACTCACCAATAACTCCTGTATGCCAAAACCCTAAGTCTGTTGATCAAAACTTCCCTGAAAGAAATACAACTGATGACGATTTTAGTAACGATGATTCCGACAGAGATCCTAATTACACGCCCGGAAATGACCATTCAGTTGAATCTTCTTCTAGTGAATCGGCACTTTATATAAATCAGCCTAGCACAAGTAATAATTCCTTACCAAATGCTAACAAAGGAAGGCCAAAAAAGGGTCGTAAAAGAAACTTCGAGGAGTATAAGCTTTCCGACCGTAAGAAAAGAAAGTATAATAACTTACCTTACCAGGGAAAATCTAAAGAAGTTCTGCCAAAAGTGTATAAAGAATTTAGTTGTTCTTGTAAAGAAAAATGTTCTCTGCTTATTGATAACGAGAAAAGAAAGGCCGAGTTTCTAAAATTTTATAGCCTTGGGTCTTATGAAGCTCAGCTAATGTATATAGTTTCTAATGTTAAAGAAACTCCAACGAAGAGAAGCTATATTTGTAAAGACCCTAAGTCAGGAAAGAATAAGCCTCGAAATTTTTCCCGATCATACTCCTTAGGTGGAGTTTCAGTTTGTAAGAACATGTTTAGTCAAACATTGCAAATTTCTAATCAAAAAATAACGATTAGTCTCCAAAAAAATCGTACCGGTAGTGGTGATTACATAAATGATCAAAGAGGCAAGGTGCGACTACCTTGGAATAAAACCCCACAAGAAGATATCGATTTTATTTGTAATTTTATTAACAAGATCCCGAAATACGAATCTCATTACAGACGAGTACAGAACAGTAATAAGCAATATTTACAGCCAGAGATGACACATAACAAGCTTTATAGTCTTTATTTAGAAGAATTCAGGAAGACATATGAAGAAAGTAGAAAAAGCGTCTCGTTTTATACATTTAAAAAGATATTTTTAACAAAGTTTAACTTAACGTGTAAATCACTCAAAAAAGATACTTGCAACATATGTGACAGACTGGCTATCCAAATAAAAGGTTGCACATCTGATGAAGATAAAACAAGTTTGCTGCTGGAAAAAGAAAACCATTTAATGATAGCTGAAACTTTAAGAACGATGATGAGAAACGATATGAAAAATGCACAAAGCGATAAAACATTCGAGTGCATAACTTATGATTTAGAAAAAACCCTACCTTTGCCCCGAATTCCTACTAATTTAGTGTTCTACAAGCGGCAACTGTGGTTCTATAATTGTGGGGTGCACGTGGGTTCAACAAATACTGGACATTGTTTTGTATGGGTAGAGGGCGAAGCAGGTAGAGGAGCCCAAGAGGTAGGCTCCTGCTTAGCTTTTTACATAAAAAATATTTTGAGCAAAGAGGTTCAACATCTAGTTCTTTGGAGCGATTCATGTGGGGGCCAAAATCGCAACATTAAAATAACACTGTTGTTGAAGGCTATTCTGGAAAACCACATTACAAACAATAACTTTCAAATATCTTCAGCCTGGTCATACATTTCTTCCGAATGACACGGATTTTTCCAAAATAGAAACGAAATTAAAGTTTCATCCCAGGATCTATACTGCTCAAGATTATATAAACGTAATAGCAAGCTGCAGAAATAAAAATCCTCTGATCGTAAAAAAAATGGAATCAAGAGATTTTTTGGGAACACAATATTTTGGACGACCTAGAGGGATTAGGTTCAGCTCCTGATTTTGAAATTGAAAATCTGGAAGAGAGAGAGGGAGATCTAGAGACGTAATTTAGATAGATATTTGTGTAGAAGATTTTTCATTTTGTTCTGTAGAAGATTTTTGATTTTTTGTGTGGAATAATTTTGTTTTTTTTTATGTTGATTATATTTACCTATTATATTTGTGATAATAATATTAAAGTCTGACTGATTAATTATTATTTTATTCATCTACAATCCCGAAATGAAAACAAAACAAAGGATAGAAAACAAAGTCGCTATCCATTTCTGTTGGTTTCTCTGCATATTTCTTCTAAACTACCTACGCTAATGATTTAAAACTGCTTTTGCTTATAGTAAGGGCGGTAAACGAGGATTATTTTCGTATATCATTTTTAGAAATTGCATCGATGAAAAGCCGAAGCGGGTCAATAGTTTCTTCTACTTAATAATTTGGAACGTTTTTGAGAAAGAGATCCAAGAACCGCGTTAAAGAAATCTTAATTAATTTAAAACGTTCCAAGGCCTTTTTTCCCTATTATTGAGTAATAAAACACACTTAAGTAGATAACAATGTACGTAAAAAAAAGAAAAAAATATATTGTTTGTGATTATCATCAACTCAAAATAATAAAATAATCCATCATTGAGCATTACTCTGTTTAACTTAAAACAAGGATATCTCAAAACTAAGGTGGTGTGGGTTGAAACGTTTTTGCTAATCTACGTCCATTTAACCATATTCATTTGAGAGTTGTTTACTTATTATAATATGACAAATCTCTACGTGATACTGGCCAAGGGGACTCCTGGCGATTATAACAATTTGTGTGCAAAATAAAGAAGTTATGTAAATTGCAAAAAAAAAATACGTTTTAATATACCTGCCATAAAATTATTTTCATAAATGCGTAAGTAACGGTCTGTCTGTATGTTACGCTTTGATTAGTTTTGGTATGGAGATAGTTGAAACCACGACGAAAGAGATAGGGTACTTTTTATCCGCGACGAACGACTTTGACGGAATCGCCAGCAAAAGATAGTAATGTAATAAACCAATTTTAGTAAATTTTGTATGGTGATAGCTTGAAAGAGAAAGGATATATTATACAGTGCGTCCCGGGATAAGGTGCACAAACAAATATGGATAAAACAAAAAAATCGGTGCATTTTTTTATCCAATATACAAAATTCTCGTGTCACAATGTTTGTTCCCATACTCCTCCGAAACGGCTCGACCGATTCTTATGAAATTTTGTGTGCATATGGGGTAGATCTGAAAATTGGCCAACATCTATTTTTCATACCCCTAAAAGACATGAAAAAAAATGCAGCAGGCGTAGTCGCTGGCGGGTCGCTAGTTTATAAATAAATCGTTAATTGATGTCAACCCTATGGGAACAAAGTGAAATATCTCGCCTCATATGAAGTCTATTGAGATGAAATAAACGGTTTTATAAGAGCCCTTTCTGTAAAACCATATAAAAAAAAAAAAAAAAAAGACACCAAACTCAAAAGCGACTTCTAAGCGGACGAAGTCGCGGACAACAGCCTGCATTATCAATTTCAGAAACTTCATGGTTGTGCAATGTGTCAGGATTTACTTCTTGCTGGTCGACGCAATTCGTGACCAAAATGCTGGCCGTTTCTTGGCACCAAAATTAAGCATTGCCAATCAACGTGCCAAAGATGCCAGCATTTTATGAACGATGACCACTGGCAGCGGCTTGTTATATGTATGATAGTTTTGAGTAAGTTCGTTTGTTTCTTTTGTTTATTTATGTGTAATTTAAAAAAAAAATATGTTCAAACTGTGAAAACGGTTTTGTGGGGCGTATGTTCCTATATATGTTGTAATTTCATATTTTTAATAAATAAACAAATAAAATAAATAATTACCCGAAGAGACTAACTTAAGTTCATTCGTCATAATTAATTAACTTTCGCGACACTATGGATACACAAACTATAATTGCATCAAGAAACGCGCTGGCTTAAGACTCATCTTGATATATCGTCATTGTTGCCAAGAGTAATCTATCCTGATTTAGTTCTTAACTAGTGTTGCCAGGTCTATCAAAAATCCGGACTGAGTTAAAATAATTATCAGAACTTGTGGTTTCAAATAGACGTGTGTGTGTGTGTGTGTGTGTGTGTGTGTGTGTGTGTGTGTATGTGTGTGTGTGTGTGTGTGTGTGTGCGCGTGTGTGTGTGCGCCGTCTTATATCGGCCTTAAAGATTTGGTCATGTTTCTTCCATAAATGGATGGAATGGAATGGAGTGGTGGTAGGACCCTGTGCAGGGTCCGTCCGGATCGCTACCACCATCTTATCCATTAACCACCCGCCAAGCAACAGTGTTCGCGTTGTTGTGTTCCGGTGTGGGGATAAGACAACCGGTGAAATTACTAGCATAGAGGCATTCCATCTTAGTCCTCAGGGTTGGCAACGCATTTGAGGTCTTAGGATTATAGTCTTGAGAATTCAAATGTCTAAGGGTCTCAGATTCTACTTGCCATCAGATGGCCTGAGTGCTCGGGTGCCTTCTCCTTAACATAACATAAATAAATATACATTTATGGATTTTCGTAAATTCGTCTGAACTGGTCGAATATGACAAACAAACTAATACGTGTTTTAGGATAAAGATCGAAAAGGGTAAATCATATACAACTTTAAACTAAATTAAGTCCGTAAAATACACGACGTTACCATTTTGTCATATTTTGTATCACCACAGTCTGAATCTGTTCTCTTACGTTAGTCTTGCAGCAGAGTTGAAAGCCCCAGAACTTGGTTATCTGCAAAAGCTGAGGGACGATAGACTCTATTGAACTAACTTCTGTAATGGGGAAAAACATGACCGCAGAAATTTAATTTGGGAAAAAATTGAATGAAAATTCTGCTACTAAGACAAAAAACGGGAATCCAACAAATTCATAGGCCCCTGAAAATCGGGACGTCTGGCAACACCATTCTTAACGCTCCCGTCACATAAACTTTGCCAATTAATAACCAAGATACACTAGGCGGATTCAATTAAAGTTACGCGGATAGAGAAACTAATACATTTAAATTAAATAAATACCGAACAGATGCTATAACAAAGTTTGTTTAAACTTAACTCATTAAAGTTTAAATATCTTGAATTGCGGTGTTTTGATTTAAAATTATACTAGCTTGTAGCTTCCTTCGTCTATATGATTACATAAACTTTGAAAAAAAAAGAATGTGGCTCTCGCATCCTTCCTTAGCGTTTCAAATATAATCGTACTATATAGCAAGTTTCGTAAGCAACAAATAGTCAAACAAACAAACAAACAGACTGTCAACTAATATACCCTCGCAAAACTTTTATATACCAAAATTTTAAAAACATTTTTTTTTAGTGAACCTCACCTGCACGTAATGTGGAAATGTATTTTTTTTTGTCGTCTACACCTAGTGTGGAATATCGTTGGATAGGTCTTTCAAAATTATTATGGGCTTTTGAAATCAAGTTTTCGATGAAGGGATTTATTTAGGAAATATTAAGCTTTAAAGCGCTAATTTTAGAATGAAAGCGCATATAACGATTTTAAAAGGAAAACTATCACGAGTAATAAAGTACACGTGAGTAAGGGCATAACTGCAAAAAACAGAAAAAAACCATATTTATAGGGTCAGGTCATTAGACATGTACCTATATATAAAACTAAAGCTAAACACCATAGCTAACATAATCAAACATAAAAAGTTCAAATTCCAAGCATCTTGTACCAAAATATCGTTTTTTGCTCTCCTGAAAAGTGCCGTTTTTGAGTTATTCCCTTATTCACTGGATGCACTGATATGTACGAGTATATTCATGCCAAATTACAGCTTTTCAGTACTAAGAGTCTCTGAGCTAGGCTGCGGACGGACGGACAAGGCGAAACTATACGGGTTCCCCTAGTTTGACTACGGAACCCTAAAAAAGGACACAAGTTAAACTAATATCACGCCTCTGTTTGTGCTGATGGTCAAATCAGAATGGTACTTCATGGGCAGTTGGGCTTAATATACCTTAATAAATATAATATAAAGTTGTTTTATGATTGTCCAAATCAAAAAGGCGGTTATGGCTACAGTCGGTTAAGGTGTACTTTGTTTAGTAACAAGAATTAGCGGCCTTACAGACTGCCGCCATAGGGCCCTTTTGATTTGGACAGCAACATTTATAGTTCGAAACAAACACAATCGAAAACAACTATAAAATTAAATATTCCATAATTGAATCGGTGCTTAATCCGTTTTCAAATAGCCAGCCGCCTGCCATTTTGTTCATCGCATTAAATTGTAAAACAGGAAACGTGACTATTCACCAGCTTTATGTTCAATTCATTGATATTAAATGGTGTGATACAAAATGACGAATGCATCTAACATTCCAAAAGCAATATTGGTGGAATTAATTGGTGCAGTGTTTATTATTTTTGGACTAGTTCCAAGATATTTAAATTTTTACAACAAAATAAGTTACAAATTTTATAATGAAGACTTAGAAATTACGGTTCCAAACATTTTTTAATTAATACCCGTACGCTTTTTTTTATGGAATAGGAGGCAAACCTGCAGACGGATCGCCTGATGGTAAGCGAATACCGTCACCTATAGACACCTGCAGCACCAGAGGAGTTACAGGTGCGTTGCCGGCCTTTCAAATGAGAGTACGCTCTTTTCTTGAAAGTTTGAAGATCGTATTCGTTTGGTTGGTATACCGTATATACATACCATATAGCATAAAAAAGTCAAGAAATAAGTAATAATTACGAAACCGTTCCACTTACTATTTTAACTCGATTGAATGAGAATGGTTAAATTTTACCAGTGTATGTATGTAGGGTGATGAAACCAGTACCTAACATATATGAACCAATGTTTGACAGTCGATCATATTTTACAGAAAATAAGGGTTTGCGTGTGTTTGCCGGAGAAAAGTGCCACTCCATGTCTTCCCGTGGATGTAGTAAGAGGCGACTAAGGGATTTAGGGCTTGTAGTACTGTTAGGCGATGGGCTTGCAACCTGTCACTAATTAATACACTGGTAAACATCTTAGCCTGGGGCCCATTTCATAAAAGCTTGTAACTTGTAGTACAAGTGGAAGTCTCTTTTTAATACGCACTGATGAAAAGAGACTTCCACTTATATTACCAGCAACAAGCTTTTATGAAATGGGCCCCTGGTTGTGCAAAATGTGGTTACATGATTACCAATAAGTCCTTTTAGGGTTGTTGGTATTTCGCTCTGCCTATCCCACTCTGAGAATGAAGGCGTGATGTTATATTAAAAACTTTTCGCCAATTAGCAATTAATATTCGTACAGCAAAAGACATTCTTAAGGAAGGATTAAGAAAACAAATATTTAACAGGATAATTGTAGTTAATTAAGTTAAACGCTTAGCAAACTTCGAAGAAGTTCTCCTTCATCACGACGAGTCATCAGTTGAAGATGAAGTCGATACAATTGTTGAATTACGTTGAAACAGTTGAAGGGGAGCTCGTTGTTCCCCGTACTTCTATTGGTGATACTGTCATTGTTGACATAATTATTTATTTTTATATTTTTTATGTTAATGAAACCATTAACTATCAAGAATTTCTTAAACATCTAACTCGTAGACAAGGTTATTTTAGGTTAGGTTTTATCAATAAATATATAAGTAAGTCAACTTGCGATAATTTTGACTTGAAACACATTATCACTACAAATAATAATTATGTCAGATAATATAGACCCACTAAAAGCGTAATTAAATGGAAAAACAGTTCGTCTCCGGTCCTTTAGGAGTTTCTGTTATCCATTGCCGCTCGGGCTCCAGAGTTCCGACGATGCATGCTAAATACGCACGCAACTAAACGTGGCGGCACGGCCCCGACGAAACCGGCTTGTTCCGTCTTGTTGAGTTTGCTTGTGGTGGCTCGCGGCGCGTACGGGCGAGGCACGCACACATGCAAGCCGCGCTATACTTATTATAACATTGTTTGAAACCCACTTGTTATAATGTGCTTGAAGTAATCACAAAACTTTGATTTGGAGAATGTATGTATATATATATATATATATATATATATATTATTGATGTATAGCTATTAAAAATTAAAAATTAAAATTATTTATTTGCAACTATAGTTATTACAACAATTTGTCGAATCCTCCTTTTAAGTTTGACACTTGTGTTAGGAGGTATTCGCTCTTTCGTACAAGGTATTGTCTTAGTTGACAATAAATAATATTATATAATATTATTCGTTTCTTTTAACCAAATTAAACATAAACTTATAAACTTATAAACAAAATTAGTGAAAATTTAGTATTAATACTTAATTTTAACATAATTTCTAGAAAGTACAACTTTTGCTGTAGTATATAACCATAGGTAATATATTTAGTTGTTTATACTTAAAGGAGGTGAATAGAAAGTACATATATGGTGTTTGTTGTAAAATATAGTAAATATGTAGCTATGTATTGTATAACAGTGACGCGAATATGAAATGTGCTGAGTGTGTTAATGCATGAGAGACTCTGTTTCTTGATAATCTATACTTTTTAACCAGGTTGTAATCTGCCTTTTACACTCGCCGAAAGTTTTTGTATAGACATTAGTTGTTCTGTTTATTTTGTTGTAAAGATTAATAGATAATGCATTAAATTGTCTTTTTGCAAAGGATGTTCTAACGATGTTAGGTTGCTTAATTACTGAATGTTGTTTACGTTTACTTAATATACGAGGATCCAGTTTTAAACCCTTATGAATTTTTAAAATACAATTTAGGATATATAACTTTCTCACAGTGAGGACATCAGCATCTCTATAAACGTCTACGGTGCTGTATCTTATATTTTTGCCTAAAAGTACTTTAAGAATAGAACGTTGAGCCCGTTCAAGAACTATAATTTTACTTTTGTAAGTGCCACCCCATACCGGTAAACAATAGAGGACTATGGACTGTACAAGGGTTTTGTAAATGTATATCAGAAGTTCCTTATTTGTTATGTGTCTTAGGTAATTAAAAAGCCACATTAGTTTCCTAATTCGATTTGCAGTAATGTCAATTTGATTATTCCACGTGAGTAATTGATCAATATGGATGCCTAAGTATTTAGTAGAGGGTACATGATTAATTTTGGTACAGGTACAGTGGCTAGAAAGTTGATTTGAGCATGTGTGTGCAGCAGTTAAGTTAAAAATTTTGTTTGGTTGAAGTTTTTTTGAAATCGAGAATGTTATATAATTAGTTTTATTTATATTTAGTGTGAGTAGGTTAGTTTGGAGCCATTTTATTACTTTAGCCAAGCCCGATTCAGCACTGGCGTGTACCTCTTCCCAACTACCTCCATGAAATACAAGTGCAGTGTCATCAGCGTACGTGATCACGTGACCATTTGGAAGATGGATATCCGTAAGATCATTGATGTACGTCAGGAAAAGGGTTGGGCCTAATACACTACCCTGGGGGATTCCAAAATGGGTGGAGGATTCGTCTGTGCTGAAAACATCGTTGTTTAGCTTAACGCGTTGTGTTCTATTAGATAGATAGCTACTAATAAGAGACAGAAATTGGCCACGTATACCCAGGATTTCTAGTTTGCGAATAAGGATGGGAACAGAGACAGTGTCGAATGCCTTTTTCAGGTCTAAAAAGATACAAAGGGTCTTCTTTTTTTCTTCCATATGTTTCGTGATGAGATTTGTCAGTTCTAATACGGCGTCTTCCGTACTTTTCCCTTCACGAAAACCAAATTGACGGTGTGACAAAAGATTAAACTTATTTAAGTAGCTAATCAATCTTTTATTTATTAGTTTCTCCATTATTTTAGCTACAGTAGAAAGAACTGAAATGGGTCTGTAGTTGTTAACAACCTCTCTGTCTCCATCCTTATACACAGGGTGAATAATAGCCAGCTTTAGTACTGTCGGGAATATACCTTGGGAAAAACATAGAGTACTGAGATGACACAAAATAGGAAGCAGTTCTAATTTTGCCATTTTCACAAAATAAGTAGGAATATTGTCCCATCCAGGCGCAGATTTAGTTTTCAGGTTTAGTATTATAGATTCAATTTCACTCGGATCCGGTTCTAGTATACCAATTGACGTTGACTGAGAACGCAAAGAATCAAGGTAAGTACTGACATTACAATTATTTGTTGTTATTTGTTCTGCCAATCGTTTTCCCACATTGGCGAAATGTTTATTAACTATGTTAGCTGATAGGTAGGGAGAGTTAACCAAATTTACTAATTCGTCATTTTTAGATTTAGTTTTGTTTAAGTTTGTAATGGTTTTTATTGTATTCCATAAACTTTTGTTGTTATTTTTAGCCTTATGTAGAAGATCACGCTCATATTTTTGTTTTAAATTTTTGATTAAATTATTATAGAAGTTCCTATAACGTCGATAAGTTATTTTCAGTATTTCATTAGTTGTATCAAGTCTTGATTTTATTTGTAATTTATTTCTATTTTGAATGCATTTTAATACACCCGGAGTTACCCAAGGTTTCAAAATACGTTTACTGCAAGGAATTTTAACTACTTTAGTACTGGTCACTAATGCATTCTGAATATATTGCAGTAATTTATTTGCTAAAATATTTGGGTCTGTAATGGTTAGTAATTGACTAAATTTATTATTATTTTTAAGCAGGTTGAGCGCGTTTGAATAATCTGTGATAGTTTTCGTAGCTAGATCTAATGTGGAGTTTGATTTAGAATAAATGTTTAATAGTGTCATAAAGTGGTCTGTAATAGTGGTATCAAGTATAACTGTCTTAGAAAAATAAGAATTGGGGTTTAAGTTTATTATGATATGATCCAAGCAGCTGTTAATTCGAGTGTTAAGTTTATGCGCAGGTAACAATCCGTGTGACGCTAGCGTGTTGAGATAATTTGAAGTTGAGCTATTTTGAAACATGATATTTATATTTATATCACCTGTAATGACAACATTGTTGCCCAATCGGCTGTGTTTTAAGTGCATATCCAACGAAGAAATAAAATTACTAGTATTTGTGTTTGACGGCGAACGATAAATACATAAAATAGTGAAATTTGGAATAGAAATTTGAAGGCACGACGCATCATTTAAATAAATTTCTTTTATTTGATGCGGACAAGAGTTCTTAACATAAACAACGACGCCATCATTTTGCGTTATTATTATTATGTATAGCTATCTGTATTTAGTATATACATACATATATAACATCACGCCTTCATTTCCAGAGTGGGGTAGGCAGAGCTACAGATACACCAACAACTCTTAAAAGACTTACTTGTTAATATTCTGTAATCACATTTTGCACAATCAGGCCAAAAAGTTTACTAGTGTATTAGAACAGGTTGCAAGCCCATCGCCTAACAGTACTACAAGCCCTTATTCCCTTTGTCGCCTCTCACGACATCCACGGAAAGACATGGAGTGGCACTATTCTATTCCAGCAATCACACGGGAGTATTTAGTATGTATTTATTAAATTGTTTACTTTGTGTACCTTTTTAGTTTATATATAAATAGTGTTTAGTTGTTTAGTTTGAGTTCTAAAGGAATAAGTTTACAACGCCTGCCATGAATTTGTGTCCTTAGTTATTTCTCAATCCAATGTTGTCTATAAGCCTATTTATGATTTAAAAGAACTGTTCCGTGCACTGTTTTTTTTTTGGTGTCCAATAAATTGTATTTGTATCGAAGTATGAGAACTCTCTTCCCAAAATAATTTAGAAAAACACTATTTGAGATAGAATCTTACCACCACGCATAGCATAGTACCTTTCTTTTTTGAAGCTGGTAATACACGAAGTCGGAAAGCCATAAAAGAAAAACAAAATAAAAACCGATTGCACCCGGTCTATTTCCTTTATTTAATAGTTAACATAAATCAGGCCTGTCTTTTCGCTTAAGCAGAATAGGTATGGGATTTATCCACAGAATGCTGGAACGGCACAAAACAAACAATATGGAGGTCTGTAAGCGTCCATTTTTCAGGGGCCGCCCTGCTATAGATCAAGGCGAGTTCAGGTGTGCAATGCGTGGCAAATAAAATGGTAAATAAAATTAACTCCAAAACTTGATAAATGTTTTTTTATAGTGATTGTTGATTTATGGGCGTTTTCCAAAAAAAACCTATAGTTAAGGACAAAAATGAACAACGGTAATTTTTCCATTACGTCACGAAAATTTGACATATTTTTTATATATTGCCCTCATAAGCCAACAGGCGGTATTTCAAATTGAATAAGCATAGCAGATTCAAACCTCACCTGTTAGTAATATGGTTGAACTTGCTACAGGAGTTTTGTCTGAGATGCCACTTTTTCTCTGAAAGCAGTATAAGTTTATTTTCGTGACGTAATGGTAAAATTACCGTTGTTAATTTTTGTCATTAACTACGCATGTTCAGAACAATAGTGACCTAATTCAGAAATATTAATTTTGGAATTAGGTCTCTATAGTAATAAATTTATGACTTGAACTTAAAACCTCAAATTTTGAATTGAGTCACTATTGTTCTGTGCATGAGGTAGGCTGTCTTTTTGAAAACGTTTTTATACAATTATCCACGTTTTGTGAATGCCTTGTATATGATAACAAAATAAATAATAAAATTAAATGTTTTAAAATTTTAAAACCTGTTTTGAAAACGCAAAAAAAATTTACCTGTTTCAAATGGTAAATAGGTTTGTCTATTTGAAGTCGGCTATTGTTTTTAAAACATTTTATTTTATTTTATCCTTTTTAGTGATCGTAATTATGCTGCTATATGTGGGACAACATTAGTAAGAAAATATAGGACATTTCAAGCCAAGCAACACCACAGTCGCTCTATCTTAATCGAGATATCTTATCCCTCGAAATAGGTACCATTTAGGAGTTCCAGTGGGCATTTTTGGTCAACATCATATTTAAAAAAACCGGACAAGAGCATGTCGGACCATGCTCAGAGTAGGGTTCCGAAGCCGTTACGTACTACAAACATAAAAATCTATAATTTTCTATTTAAAGTCAATTGGTTCCGTCTTAGATGATTTTAGTAGGTATAAACATTTTAATCGCCTGTATCTCAAGAACCAATAATGTCTACTTAGTCGTGATAGTTTTACTAGAAAATTCGTTGTATGTTCTTTCATTACTTTTTTTCTGATTTTAGTATTCGTAGTTTTGGCTGTGGTTAGGGGGGACACTTGAGTCTAACAAAAAATAGCGTTTTAAAGCTTAATATTTCATAAACGGATTACTTAATCGAAGAACTCGTATGTTTGAAAGACCTATCCAACGACACCCCACACTATACACCCGACGAGAAAAAAAAACACACCCCCATGTTACGTATAGGGGAGGTACGCGACTTGGTTTACTGGCAGGTCCGACCGCTGCTGTCGGCTAGCGACCAAAAGCGTTGGAAGTAGGTTAAGCATTTAGGAATTTGAAAAGTTCTGACATAAAGCCGGACATTGCGATAAAAGTCCGGACCGTGACTAAAGTCACAAAATGAAAAAAAAATCTCACCTAGTTACAGTGGTATGGTAGGCATGATAACAGAAACAGTCAATCAAAAAAGCCGGACATAGTCCGGTCGAGAATTTATTAGTCCGGACATGTCCGGACAAATCAGAACGGATGGTAACCCTAGTTGGAAGGTCAAAGGAATGTTTGTTGGAATCCACTGTCTTCCAGTGATCGGAGAAAACGGTGCAAAACTTTAACAAAACTTGTAAAGGTGACATGACGGATAACTTACAACCAAGAATGAGAAAAAAATAGATTATTATTGAAAAATAAGAACATTATTGACAGATTTGTGCTCAACGCTTTAACTCAATATCAGAGTCACGGATTTAGTATATAAAAAAATTTATCTATTTATTTAATTTATTTATTTATTTAAATATCTTTTTATGAGTATTATTTGTTTAATAATAAGTAATTACATTTCATTTATTTACTAGTTTGTACAACGTTCCGTCCGTTTGTCACACTCGGTGCTGGCTGAAAATCAGCGCTGCAGGTGCCTAGCACCTCAGCATTATGCTGAGCCAGTGTCCAGTTCACTGCCACGAAGACACACCAACCACTATGTTTTTCTTTCTCTGTTTACTGTTTTATTATTTATGTGTCTCGTTGTGTTCAGTGAATAAATGTATTTTTCTTTCTTTCTTTCTTTCTTCTATGGTTGTAACTTAAGTTTTGTTAAAGTTTTGCATCGTTTTCCCCGCTCACTGCAGTGTCCACACGGTCGGTCTCGACCAAGGTCACGCTATCGGAGGCGCTTGTCGGCGACTGTCTAGACCCTTAAATAAGTTATCACGAGTAAAAATATTTTTTTCACTAAACCCTTTCAGTTAACGCCAGTGTACAAAAAATCTCACCTGCAACACTATCCTTAATTTAGTTTATTTTATTATAAATGGTGTTATCTTTGACCTTAACTCTTTTCTAACTTACAAGAAAACAATAATGAATATTTTAACTTATAATAGAGATATAAAAGTAGTTTTTTAGCATGAAATCGTTACGTTGTAGATTGCCACTGGAAGGAGGTTACTACATGATGACGCAGTCACCAACAATTGCTTTTATATTTGAAAACGGGTGAAATAATTAGCGCAGAGGCAGTCCTTCTTAGTCTTCAGGGTTGGCAACGTATTTGCGGTCTTAAATTGTAGTCTTAAGATTGTGTATGGGTCAAAGATTCTACTTACCATCAGGTGGCATGTGTGCTGGTTTACAGCACATGAAAAAAAAACCCTTGGGTTATAGACGGTCCCCTTCTTCCCCCCGTTTCCCTTAAGAGGCCGTATACGAAATTTTGCCGATTTCGCTGGTTTACTTGATTTTACAGACGTAATTTTACAGTTGAAAAACTTTACTTCTACAAATTTTAATGCGCAACACGAAAGATAATTTCGATTTTCAACGAATGTATGCACTACTTTGATGTGTTTATTGCATATTCATGAATCGTTTTAACGTGTAAAAGGTATGAAAAAATTACAATTTATTGCTGTAAAATTCAGCAGAGCTTATAGGAAAGCAGTATTCCAAATGTAAAATCACGGAAAGAAGCAAAACCGGCAAAATTTCGTATACGGCCTCTTAAAGGGGATCCAAAAAAAGTTCCGTTTATTAATTTCAAAAACTTATGGATGTAAAATTGTATTAAAATTATTTTTGTATTTGTATATTAGTTTATACCACACTTTGTTAGTAAGTGTATAATAATACATAACATCACGCCTTTATTCCCAGAGGTAGGCAGAGCAACATTACAGATTACCAACAACTCTAAACTTGCTGATAATTCTGTAACCACATTTTGCATAGTCAGGCTAAGATGTTTACCAGTGTATTAGTGACAGGTTGCAAGCAAAAAAAATAAAAATTTAGTATAATTATCACCCTAATAAAAGGCGGGAAAGCCGTTCATTAAACCTCAAAAATCAGGGTAGTAATATTGAATCGAATTTCATTACTGCCCCGTTATCAGGGCAGTAATGTCGTATGAAAATCCATTATTACCCCGTTTTGATTTTTTTAAATTCTAGATGACGTTGTCAATCAACCCACTTTGACACGCACGCCAGTTGCACCCTGCAAATCGGGGCGTATTCACCTTACTTACCGTCTTTTGGCGCGCAAACTGTACGGAGAGTTAAAATTCACAATTAAAAGAAAATTACTTTTGTTACTAAGGCTCTACTTTGCATACATACTTAAATACATAGAAAACATCCAAGACTCAGGAACAAATATTCGCGCTCATCACACAAATATCTGTTCTTACCGGGATTTAAAGCTGGCTCACTCCAACTAGGCCAGCGTGTCGTCCAAAATAAAAATTCTAAATATAGTATAACTAGCGACCCGCCCTCGCTTCGCTCCGGATTAAAGTATTATACATAGAAACCTTCCTCTCCAATCAATCTATCTATTAAAAAAAACCGTATCAAAATCCGTTGCGTATTTTTAAAGATTTAAGCATACATAGGGATATAGGGACAGCACAAGCGACTTTGTTTTATACTTATGTAGTGATGAATAGTTATTAATTACGACTTAAACTTAATATAAAAATAATGATGTAGGGCATAAATCATTGCAAAGGCCGCACTTGATCTTTAAAAGTACGTGATTATCGAGTAATCATGGTGAATTGGTTCGCTTGGTTTTGTTAACATCTTTTGCAAGTTCAATTGACACATTACTTGGCGGTAGTTTAAAGGAGAAGAGTGTGGCGATCCAGACCCAGCATAAGATCATACCAACATCAAAGTAAAATAAAATAAATATCTCGGGACAATGACACACAAATTGACCTAGTCCCAAACTAAGCTCTAGGCTTGTACTATGGGTACTAGACAACGATTAACATACTTATATAGAGAAATAAATACTTAAATACATAGAAAACATCCAAGACTCAGGAATTAATATTCGCGCTCATCACAAAAATATCTGCCCTTACCAGGATTTGAGCCCGGGACCGCTGGCTTCGGAGGCAGGTTCAACCCCAACAAGACCAACTTGGCCGCCAGTCTTTCTTTTCTTTATTGCCTTACAGACCTGTAATACGTTACATATTTTAAAAACAAACAATACGATTCCAATATCCTTGTTCTATCTTCAAAGGCTTTCTCGAAAACAATTTCAGTATTAATCTTGATAGTAAACTCCAAGTAAGAATATTGTTATGAAGACTTGAATTGTTATTTAGTAGTTACCTATAAGTTATTTTACTAGTTATAGTGCAGGATCCGTATACAGCCATAACATAAGCCAAAAGGCGGTATCTCAAATTAAATAAGCAAAGCAGATTCAATTCTCTCCTGTTAGTAATAAGGTTGAATTTGCTACTGGCGTTTAGTCTAGGTCTAGTCTATCTCCTCATTTCTGATTCCCCTTTGAGTTTAATTGGTGGTCACCATCTTATCCATTAACCTACCGCCTAGCAGCAGTGTTCGTATTGTTGTGTTCCAGTGTGGGTATAAGACGACAGGTGATATTACTAGCACAGAGGCATTCCATTTAAGTCTTTAGAGTTGGCAACGCATTTGGGGTACTAGGTTTACAGTCTCGAGATGATATTCTTCAGAATTCAAAAGTCTATGGGACTTAAATATCACTTACCATCAGGTGGTCTCAGTGCTCGTGTGCCTTTTACTTGAGATAAAAAAAAATGTTGCTTTGAGCTTTCTTATGAGACCCATTTTGAACGTTGTACATTATTCTGTTACCCAAAGCGTCAAACACTTTAAAATTTTCAAAAATCGATAAAACAAGATTGACGAGTCAATAGAAAACAGAAAAGTTAAGTACCAATTTCACCAATCGATGTTAACTACTTAACAGACGATTAAAGCGTTAGCAGTTGTCAAAATGTATGAACTAACAGTCGATTAACATTGATTAAATGTAACATCGTATGCTGAAATTGGTACTAATAGTGTCTGCATCTTGGCTAGGCCAGACCTACTATACCTTCTCATGAGCTGCAATTACCGTACTCGTGAGCGAATCAAATGCTGTGTCCTAGGGGATACAGCATACTACTACAATACTGTAAGCAGTATTTTAGTAGAGTGAGAGGGTTAGAGATGAGGGTTTACGGTTTCTGTAGGTATCTGTGAACGTATCGAAACATTATTTATTTTTTTTTTTTATTTCATTTAGTTTAGCATCGTCACGGGTATAAATATTATTATTATTTTATTTATTTGCTCTTGTGTTTATTAGAAGTTTTGACACGGTTTCCTGCTTAACTACGCATGATATATATATATATATATATAATTATTTTATTTAACTGACTGTTGAGTTTCTTGTGGAACTTCTTCTCAGCAGTGGTCTCCTCTTTGAAGCGCTATTAGAATTTGAAGTGTTAAAGTGCAGGGTACAGGACATTTTTGATGTGTATAGTTCAGAAGGCTTTAGTAGGCTTAGCTGAAAGCAATTGAAAGGGTTGATAGAATTTTAGCCTAACAACCATGTTTCCAATAAAATATCCACTATAGACATTTAAATTTCCAACAGTACTCCCCGAACCCGAAAAACCTCTCATTCATAATTCACACCACTCAATCCTTCGACCATAATCTTACTTAGTCGTTCTGGAACCCTGCGCCCCATTTACATATAACGTAGGGTAATTTGTAGAACACGATTAGGGGCAAACGGAGTCTTTGCAGAGATCGGCTGAAGTTCCAAAACTGACGTAAATTACGATGGATGATTCGAGGTAATTTTTAGACGTAATGTTGGAATCTGAGAGATGTTACTTATTAACATTTTAAATGGTTCGGTAGACTCTCAAAATCTTCTCTCTAACATTTCATTACGATGTCGGATATCCCATCTACTCGTACAGTGTACCTATGCCAAAAATAGATTTATTGAAAGAGTATGTTAAAATCATAACGTTAAGTTTGTACATACTGACATATATTCCACATGTCGATAAACAGATTTATCTCCGTCATGAAAAAAAATTAAGAAAATGATGTTGTAGATTAAAAAATATATTAGTAATTACTACAGAGCCCGGAACTTTCGTAGCACTTTGTGAGCTGCCATAGGGACTTCTCGTCTATCGACTTTCGAAATACATATGTATATCGATAAATACAGAATACATCTTTTTAAATATGATTATGAGTAGAAGTAAACAACATGCAGTCTTATCGCGAATGAGCAATCTCTTCGAGATAACCTTTGGATATCAATACTTTTAGGAAATTATAAATAGAAATTTTAAATAATAATATTTTATTGTTTCTTAAGAATATTCGTGGATTTCATATGCCTTTTAAACAATTTTCGAAAGATATTGCAAAGAGAATTAATATCGAGCCTTATAATATATATGCACTCGTAGGTACTGGCCTTTAACCTGGGCCTCCATTCAGGTGCGTTAAAACGATATCGTGTTTGACACGTTTAAGAATCGTTTATGTCACAGTCGCCATTATTGTAAATGACATAAGTTATCAAAACGTTGACAATACGGAAACAGATCAAAAACGATATCGTTATTACCTTGTAGAATTCCAACCCTGGGCCTCTATTCAGGTGCGTTAAAACGATATCGTGTTTGACACGTTTCAGAATCGTTTATGTCACAGTCGCCATTATTGTAAATGACATAAGAGTTATCAAAATGTTGACAATACGGAAACAGGGCCTCTATTCAACTGCGTTATATATAACGATATCGTTTTTGACTTGTTATTTCAGACGTGTATATTTCAGAATAATTGTTGTGTTGACTGTACCAGTGTAGTGTAGTGTTAGCGTACACTATAAAAAAACCGACCCGAATGAAAAAAAAATTTTTTCATTGCCGGATACTCGTTAACATTTGTACTGCTATTGTTTAATAAAACAAAGACTTTTTTCAATCGAACACAATTATTATTTTGCTGGGAAGCGATAGGCAATTATTTTTTATCACCTAGTAAATTGAACCGTCGCTGAAAAGAGACGACAAAAAACATCAGAACAATTAAACCACAATTTCTCTGCAACAATGAAGTGGCGGTCATGAAAATACTTTTTTTGTATAAAAAAAATTAACAATGTAAAACTAAGTTCAACCTAAATTTAATCATATTAGTTTGGGTTTAATATGAATTTGTTTATATATTGGTGGTGGTAAGAACTTCTGCAGGGTCCGTCCAGATCGCTACCACTATCCTATCCTTTAACCTACCATCAAGCAGCAGTGTTCTAATTGTGTTCCGGCGTGGTAATAAGACAACTAGTGGACTTACTAGCAGTTGACTCATAGATTTTTCGGTATTCTATAGGTAAAGGACTATTTTCTGTATATTTTCCCATTTTTTTTTAGTTTTGGAGATAAGGGGTAGTAATTTTAAAACCATTTTGTTTTCATTTCACGCTAGAATTGGCAAAACTTTTTTTTTAATTTTATACTTAAAAAGTATTCTCCATTAGAAATTTATAAAGTTACTCATCCGTCTTTGAGTCACCGACTGACATATATCATATTACATTAATACATTACATAAAATCACGCTTTCATTCCCAGAGTGGGATAGGCAGAGCTATAGTAATACCAATAACTCTAAAAAACCTGTTTACATTTCTGTATGCACATTTTGCACAATCAGACCAAGTTGTATACCAGTGTATTAGTGACAGGTTGCAAGGCCCTCGCCTAACAGTAACCACAAGGGTTTACCATACATATTACCAAATTTCCTCTCAATCGGTCCAGTACTTTCGGAGCAAATTAGCTGTGAGGGTTTTCTTTTTTTCTTTTGGGGTACGGTGCCATATTAATCAAAAATTTCCTCGTAAACCATCGAGAAGATAATTCTAGTCCTTCAGAAGCATTCTTTATAAGTCTTCAACCCTTACCTTTATTAGTTAGAAACCTTTGTAGTTGGCTGCAAGTTTTTACTTAATTAGCTTAAATCAGACGGTTTGAAACTAAACAATTTCTATTAGTTTTAATGGATACTAAGTAATAACTTAAGTTGACGTGACTTTTAGAATACACTCTTTGAATACACGAACTTTTCTTCTTCTTTATGCGCCTCTCCAACTAGTGAAGGTCGGGTACCAACCAGTGATGGGCAAAATATAATCGACTAACGATTAACGATTAAAAATGGCGATTGATTAATATTATTCGTAAGAGTTTCGATTAATTTAGTCACGATTTAATTTATCGCCGATTAATTAATAGCGACTAAATTGTGAATCAATTAATTAATTCATTACATTAATTTTCTCTTTTCGTTTCTTTTATAATATAAGTCTAAGTTTTAGTGACGTTGACAGATTTTCACAGCTTGACAGCTTACATCTGTATAACATCATTTACAACATATTGAATTTTTGTATCGTGCGTGTTCCAATTTTTATCCAGATTTAATCGTGAAGTTTAGTCGAAAAAAATACGATTAATTAATCGTTATTCGTAAAATTAATCGTGATTTATTTTGTGACGATTGATTGTTTAATCGATTAATTAGTTGATTAAAAAGCTAATCGGTTAATGCCTATCTCTGCTACCAACTACTGGAATCGTTGCCTGTCCTTAGCGAGTCGAAACAATTCGGATGCGCTCGCTATTCCAGTCCACTCTCGGATCTCCGACCAACTCGCCGTTTACTAGCGACGCGTTATGTTTTTTTTTACCTTGCCCATCATTATAAGTTGCAAAAGATCATATCTATCGTGCCTAAACACATGACCGAGATATGCAGTTTTTCGCCTCTTAATGACAGGCAAAATTTCCCGTACAAGCTTTTAAATCTGATTATTTAATTAATTTGAGGACACGTTAATCTAGTTGATAGTGACCTTGATGAACACCGAAACACAACAATGCAAACTCTGTTGTTACGTATCTCTAAATTTTAAAAAACAATAATAATTAAATCAACTTATTAAAAGTATGTAGGAATGTTGCTTGAATTTAAAGATAGCTAGTTAAATTGTGATGGATCGTAGCTAGGTTTCATGTAAATCGGTTAACCCGTTCAAGAGATATCAGCTCTCAGAGAAGGGGTTGCTATTATATTGGCTTTTGCCTATTTATTTACATAAGTACCAGTTGATTCCCGCTACTCCGTCTGCGTAGAATTCGTTTATCGCTATTCCCTCAGGAACCGATCTTTTTTTGGAATACAAATTAGCCTATTTCCTATTTCAGACCGTTAATCTATATCTGTGCCAATAAATTTCTTCTACACCTGTTCAGCCGTTTTGGCGTGATTAAGTAACAAACATCCATCCAAACTTTCGCATTCATATTTGTAAGAATAAGAGCTACGGTACCACATACGGACAGACAGACAGACAGACACATGCATAGCGGTCAAACTCATTACTAAGTATATTTTTTTTTTTCACTTACATTTTCTAACGACTCGATGTACCTGAACAAATTTTCCATAATAATTACATAAAGTTGAATTATGGTAATATGTATTAGATTATCATATTATTACAAAATGCTAAATAACAGCCCTTATTAAAAAATAACGTTAGCCGAGAGCATAATTAAATTTACATATTCTAATACCTTTGCATTAAGTTTATTTGCATAATTTCAATCATTTTGGATTGCTCGTTAATTACTGGCAAGAAACTAACATTTACTTAAATTATATTGTGTTGGCGAAGAATGGAATTAAATAGCTGGATGGAAAACAAACCCAACGAAGAAGTTTTAAAGATGGTGTACGAGAAAAGACATATTTTAAAAACTATAGAATGTAAAACAGGAAAGATGATGGGACACTTGATGCGGCACGATAGTTAATTTTTGAACTTTTTGGAAGGTAGAATCGAAGGAAAAAGAGAAAAAGGAAGACCTATGCTGACTTACTTTAACCAAATAGGATAGAAGGCTAATGTCGTGTCGTATCAGGAGGTGAAAAAGCTGGCACAGAACAGAGAAAAGTGGCAATTACTCCACCGACAAATAATAATGGTGTATCTTCTGGCGCGTGCGGTTGTCGCTTACCCCATGTGCTTCTGTTTGGTCCTCAGGAAAAATAACTCTATTAACGAAGAATAAAATTGTCCTCGCGTGTGATTTTTTTTTCATTTCTTGTCCCGTGTGGTTGCCGGGGAAATGTGCCACTCCATGTCTTCCCGTGGCTTGTAGTACTGTTAGGCGATGGGCTTGCAACCTGTCACTAATACACTGGTGAGCTTCATGGAGTGATTGTGCAAAATGTGGTCACAGAATCATAAACTTTTTTGAGTTGTTGGTATTTCTGTATCTCTGCCTACCCTTCTCTGGGAATGAAGGTTTGATGTTATGTATTTCTTTTCCATGGAAGTGTCTATGAATAACTCGACATTGGCGAAATAGACTTTAATAGGAGTGAAGCTATTAATTAAAATAAGAATTAGAAGCGCGTGGAACTAACCCCATGTGCTTCTGTTTAGTCCACCAGAGTAAATACTAATAACCGATCAATTTGACCTCGCGTGTTATATCCATGGACTTATTTCTTTTTAAAGTCCATGAGAGTAAAGGCGCCGTGAGTAGAACTTGTGAATGATGCTGTTTGACACATAACCTCAAATATTCACCAAGCGTTTTTATTAAAAATAACATGAGTATAATGAATAGATATTTCATCTTAAACTTAATATGAAAATAATGATCCAGTGTATAAATCATTGCAAACACCTCATTTAATCTTTAAATGTACGTGATTATTGAGTAATCATGGTGAATTGGTTCGTTTGGTTTTGTTTACATCTTTTCCAAGTTCTATTGACGGCGATTTTATCTATAAATAACTTGAAATTGCCAAATACACCTTGTTAAGGATTTAAGGAGTGGGACCAATTAATTAAATATTTAGCGCGTTTTTTTAATTTTAAAGGGTTATTCACTACTCACGGAACCATAAAAATTCGTAATTACAAGTCACACGTCAAAAAGAGAATGGCGCTGTCACTCCTGAATCACCTCGAGCGTGCCCGAAAAAAGCCGAACTATGTTTCGCCCAGACGCAGCTGTTCGATTGTGTCGAAATGAAATTCCGCCGTCAGTTCGCTTCACATTTTCTATGTACGTGTCTCGAATAACGGCACAGTGTGCTGATTTGCTGATAATACACTGGAAATCCGTTTAAAATAATGAAAGGGTTTTTTGGGTTTATTTATTTAAGCTTATTTGCACAAAACATAATAAAGTACAAAAATACAATAAATAAAAACCTTAGGAGCGTTTACATCTTGATTAGGGTCCTATAATAGAAAAAGCAGTACATAGAATTCTAAGAGATCTGCGGTGATGTATGAGAAGCCAGTTAAGGTGACATTAGTAAGCCACCTAGGTTTGTCACTTTAAAGGGTCCGTCCGGATCGCTACAACTATCTTATCCATTAACCACCCGCCAAGCAACAGCGCATTGTTGTGTTCCGGTATGGGGATAAGAAAACCGGTGAAATTACTAGCATAGAGGCATTTCATCTTAGTCCTCAGGGTTGGCAACGCATTTGTGGTCTTAGGATTATAGTCTTGAGAATTCAAATGTCTATGGGTCTCAGATTCCACTTACCATCAGGTGGCTTGAGGGCTCGTGAGCCTTCTCCTTAACATAAAAATAAAATAAAAAATATGAGACTAGTAATGGACAAGGACCAACATTGGACACTTGATTCTTTATTTTTCAGAAAATAAGGTTTATTCATTTAATTTGCAAGAATCAATTTATAGCTTTTATTTATTTGACAATAATGCTGGGGACCTAGTGAAAAAGGCTATAAGTCGACTTAACTCGTAATAAAAAAGGGTATATACATAAACGGATTATACTAGACTTAAACCCTTTTTCACTTGATCGTCAGAAGACTTATACTCTTTTTCACTAGGACCCCAGTGTGGACGAGTTAAGAACAATGGGTGCGCATTTTCTCACATAACTTTTTAAGTCCAATCATATGTCCGAAAATGTTTCTTATACCGTTTTACATCGTAATGATCACTGTTCATAATCAATATTAATCTCACACCTGGGCCTCTATTCAACTGCGTTATAACGATATCGTATTTGACGTGTTTTAGAATCGTTTATGTTACAGTCGCCAGCCCTGGGCTGGGATTCTACACGGTAATAACGATATCGTATTTGACGTGTTTCCGTATTGTCGACGCCTTGATAACTCTTTTATCATTTACAATAATGGCGACTGTAACATAAACGATTCTTAAACTTGTCAAACACATCGTTTTAACGCACCTGAATAGAGGCCCTGTTTATTTAAGGATTTTAAAAATTATCCAACTGTTAAATAAAGTTAGGTTACATTTGTTAACGTCCTAAAATAAGAACGGTCTCGGTAAAATTCATTTTAGGAGTTGCGATAATTATGAATAACAAATTATGAATAAAATGAGGAAAAAAATATAAGAGTTATTATTATGAACACAAATCAGTAGTAAAACAAAAAATAGGAAAAAGAATTTCATGTGAGCTAATAAAATATAGGACCCAAGAACAATATGGAAAAAGGACTAAAACAATAAAGTTTAATATGACTTGACGATGAAAAAGTTTTTAGGGTTTCGTACCAAAAACGGAAGCCTATTACTAAGACTCTGCTGTCTGTCTGTCACCAGGCTGTATCTAAGAAGCGTGATAGCAGAAAAATGAAATTTTCACAGATGATATTCTGGTGCCGCTATAACAACAAATACTAAAAAAATAAAAAAATAAAAAAGTGGGACTGCCATACAACAAAACTGAATTTTAGGCCAATTTTTGTTCGACATTGATAACGGCAACAGGTAGACGCCTGAAATATTCACAGAATATTTAGTTGTATTTTCACTTTAAAACAAGGAGGGAGGGTCCCGTACAACAAACTCGTTATGTTGAGGTTTTTGTTCGATATTAATAACTGCAACAGGTAGACGCTCAAAATATACACAGACTATTTAGTTGTATATTCACTTTAAAAAAAAAATCAAATTAAAATAAAATAAATATTTATGGGGAAACCCTTAAAACAAAGGGTTATTTTTGAGGTTATTTATGGTGTCTTAGACTCTAATGTTGTAATTATTATCACAGAACCCATTGTGCGTGAGTCTGACTCGCACTTGGCCCGTTTTTTATTTATACTTTGACTTTGGCCTTTTCACCATATCACCCATGGCCGCCCCTTGGCTTATGGTCAATCACTCAACATACACTGCTCAAATGAAGAGATGCTAATCGTTTTCCCGTAGCATCTTTCCATAATTGCCATTAAAAATCTCCATTGATACCTCAGTTAAGCCTTAAACAATTTCTTACGTATTTAAAGCGCAAAGTTTTAGCTCCTAACAAATCACTAATTTAAATTTAATGAAAAAACCGTGCTCTAAAATTGCCCACGCGGCCGTGCGGAAAGTTAACTGAATTAGGCTATTCCTTGATTCGATTGGCTATTGGTTGATTAAATATTGGACGTCGTAAATGGTTCGGGGGATAAACTTGATCTTAAATTGGGATTACGGTGTGCTAGCTGAAAACCGTGATATAGTAGTGATTAGTAACCTAAAACATCATTATTACAAAGTCTATATCGATAAGTACAAACGTCGATAAACCTTTCAAAGATCCTGATTATAAGATAACAATAGTGAAAACTAGTCAAGTGCGAGTCGAACTTACACGCAAATGAACCATGTCAGTACGGGAGCCGCCTTATATTTTTGTATTTATTTTTTAATTATTTTTGTTATAATGGCATAGAATTCTAATTTCTGTGGAATATTTACAAACAAAGGCAAGACTGTGTACCTTACGTTTCATGAGATATAGACCGCTGACAGACATACGAATATACCGACAGCGGAGTCTAAAAGTCTTGGAAAAGATGTTAACAAAACCAAACGAACCAATTCACCATAATCACTCAATTATCACTTACTTTTTAAGGTCAGTGCAATGATTTATACACTAGATCATTATTTGTATATTGAGTCCAAGATTTGTATTTATTTATTTTATTTGTATTATTGTCCCCCGTGTGGTTGCCGGGTAAAAATAGTGCCACTCCATGTCTTCCTGTGAATGTCGTAAGAGGCGACTAAGGGAATAAGGGCTTGTAGTACTGTTAGGCGATGGGCTTGCAACCTGTCACTAATACACTGGTAAACATCTTAGACTACTTGTGCAAAATGTGATTTCAGAATTATCAACAAGTCTTTTTAAAATTGTTGGTACTTCTGTAGCTCTGCCTACTTCACTCTGGGAATGAAGGCGTGATGCTATGTATGTATGTATGAGTCCAAGATGAAACAACAATCATTTTAATAACAACACGCTTGGTGAATATTTGAGGTTATGTGTCAAACAGTACTAATTTGTTTATATCTTATCCAAGTTCAATTCACACAGTTTTTAGTAATAATAGAGCCCCGTTAGAGCTCATGCACAAAATATGCGTTTTCCTAAAATGTACAATTGTCAAAACGTCTGCGTTCTCACAATGTTAGCACTTCTATTTTGTCAGCTTTCTCAAAATGACTGGTATTTAAAATGTTTACATTCCTATAATGTTAGCATTACCATAAGTTTTGCATTTCCGTTATGTTCACTTTTGTATATAGGCTATCGTCTTATTATGTTTGATTTCCTATAATGTCTGCTTTATTTCAAATCGTAGATTAAGAATGCCAAGAAATTAGCCGTTTCAATTCTTCTGAATTAAATTGAAAGAGTTAATTTCTTGGCATACTTACTCTTTGATAAATATCTATAATTACTGTGCAGTATTATTCATATTATTATTTAATATGACCCCTTTACTGTTGGAAAAAATGAAAAAGGAAAAGATTGTAAATGTGGCATTCACGAATAAGACTTTTCTGGAATGCAAAAATTGTAATAAGGCAGATATTTTGAGGTTGCAGACATTTTGAGAATAAACACTTTCTGAAAAGCGAACATTTTAACTAAAACCATTAAAACTGACATTCTTGGAGACAGACATTATAAGAAACTGACATTTTGTGAAGCTGGTATTATGCTAAAGATGTGCTGACATTATGGAAGACAGACATTTTGGGAAAAATACATTTTAGGAAAACGCATATTTTAGGCCTGAGCCCCCGTTAGTACCCTTTTGGTAGGGAACTGTATTGTATGGTAATACTGGTTTTGGGTAGACTTAACATAATTAATGTGGGTAGGCCGACTCAAACTTGATCATAGGATGACAGTTGTTATTAAAGAAATTAAGAAGTAAGCTCGATCTTTACTTGATTCCCCCAAAACATATCACTGGCGCAGTCGGTAGGATCTAGATTTAAATTTATAAGTAACTTAGTTTAGGTTGCTATTCAACAATTAAACTTAGTTGGTAAAATCAACACATTCTCATTGAATAATGAACATAACAACGCTGTAGATATACATAAAGTAAATACCATACACGAAACCATTACCGTGACGTCACAAGATAAATGACTGAGTCAATGTCCCGTGAACAGCGTCATTCAAATTGAAATTGTTAATGATCCAAATGTAATATATAGTTCGTTGTAACATTAGTGGTGCGAGTTCAAAGGCCGTGTAAAATGCCAGCTTACAATTTAGTTTGCGTTTGCTAAAGGTAATGTGAAGTGAAGAATGTTAAAAGTGTTAGTGGTCCAAGTATTCTATACACTATTAGTATCTGAATTCTTGTATTACTATGCATTGAACCACCTTCTTTGGTCTTTGGTGGAAATATTACCACCAAAGACCAAAGAGTGTGGTTGGTGAAGGTGGTTGGTGGCTCCTTTATTTGTGATCCCACTGGCGCTAGTAGTAACGTTTGTGTATGGGCTGCGTTCACTGTTACCGTAAAGGCCCATACACACGTAGTGGCTGGTGGGATACAACGTTTCCAATTTTTTATTTTTTTTTAAATACATGTTTGCCTTTTTTGTTTTTATTTTTATTATTTTTACTTAGAGTGTATTTTAGTGTTTTATTTATTTAAATAATTGTTCGTTTTTGTGCATCTTTCGTGTTGCCCACCGTGCTCTCACCAAATGGGCCCTGCGGAAAACCAGCGCTGGCTGTAAAGCTAGCAACATGCTGAGTAGGGTCCATTTCGTGGCAAATTGTGTTTTGTTTTATATTTTTTATTTTATATTATTAATATTTGTCACGAATAAATGCTTGAATTTGAATTTGAAATTACAGCTTTCTAGTACTAAAATTCTCTGAGCTAGGCGGTGGACGGACGGACATGGCGAAACTATAAGGGTTCCTAGTTTGACTAAAGAAACCTCAAAAAAGATAACATTGTCAAAGGCATCACAGTTTTACCAAATAGAAATATGTAAAGGGCCTGTGTGAAACTATACGGTCTTTGACCCTGTATACGTTTGCCTTCTCCATCATAAAAAAAAAAAACATAAGGTAATTCCGTGACAAAACCTTGGTAAAATTCGGCTAAAATTTCGCCGTGATCACGGGGAGATAGCAATTTATGCAAAGGAAGCAACCAAATGAAGCGAAAACACGATTATTTGACTCTGAGACTGGGAAATTTATACGAAATGTTCACTTTTATTTAACAACTCCGGGAGGGGACTGAGATCGGGTTTAAGCGGGTTTGTTTATTTAAACATAATTCTGATTATTTAGAAGCAATCATTACATAAATACACATACATTCGCAGAGTGGGGTAGGCAGAGCTACAGAAATACCAACAACTCTAAAAGGCGATGGGCTTGCAACCTGTCACTAATACACTAGTAAACTTCTTGGCCTGATTGTGCAAAATGTGGTTACAGAATTATCAACAAGTCTGTTTAGAGTTGTTGGTATTTCTGTAGCTCTGCCTACCCCACTCTGGGAATGAAGGCGTGACGTTATGTATGTATGTATGTACATACATACTATCACGCCTTCATTCCCAGAGTGGGGTATGCAGAGCTATGGAATTACCAACAACTACAAAAAGAGTTGGTGGTAATTCTGTAACCACATTTTGCACAAAGAGGCTAAGATTTACCAGTGTATTAGTGACAGGTTGCAAGCCAATCGCCTAACAGTACTACAAACCCTTATTCCCTTGTATATTAATATTAAATGTAATCAAAAATATCATGGGTTTGTGAAAACAATTTTTGTTTATGAAATATTAAGCTTTAAAGCGCTAATTTTTGTTAGAGTCAAGTTTCACAGCTAAGAGATACTTCGAAAGAGCATACTTATCAAGAATTTTAAAGGAATCTATAACGACTAAGTAGACATCATTTGTTCTTGAGATACAGGCGATTGAAGTGTTTATACCTACTAAAATCATCTAAGACAGCAGCAATGGACTTTAAATAGAAAATTAGTTATTACTTGTTGATTTTTATGTTTGTAGTACTTAACGACTTCGGATTCCTACACTGAGCATGGTCCGACCAGCTCATACATCATCTGTGAAAATTACAACTGTCTAGCTATCACGGTGAATGAAATACAGCCTGGTGACGGACAGACGGACAGTGGAGTCTTAGTAATGCGCCCAGGGCGCCAGATGTAAAGGGGCACCTTCGGCTGGTTATGTCATTCTATCCGTTCTTTTTTTTCGTATGGGTTTGAATAGCGATTGGGGGGCGCCTTAAAAACCTTGCCCTGGCCGCTAGTAGTTAGCACTACTAGCGGCCAGGGCGAGGTTCTAACCAAACTTCATTAAAACTCCGATGTAAGCCGAGGGACTTTGTAACAGCGATCTGAATAAGAATATTTTCCGCTATTCGCACCGTGAACTGGAAGTTAGATACCTAATTAACATATCCCGAATTGAGGATTCGCATTTTGTTTGTTTGTCGCATAATTTCCCACTTTCTTGTTTCTTGTACTTCTAATGTTTATGAGATGCAAACGCGTTACAATTTCTGTAATGTCCGTTAAGGTGATCAGTAGAATTCGTGTTTTATTCCGAACCTTTTGTTTTTAGGGCACGTTATAAGTTAATTCGTGAAACATTGCGCTGACCTAGTTTTTTAACTTTGCCATGTTTACTGAATTGTCAACTGTCTATGTCAAGATGGTGAAATAGAAAACTGCTGGTAAGTAGGATCTGTTACTCATTATCTACGCTACATTCTTAAGACTGCAATCCTAAGACCGCAAATGCGTTGAACATCCAGAGAACTAATATGGAATGCCTCTGCCAGTAATTAATCAAAGCACATGAACGAAAGAAGTTCAGCCTGAATAGTAGGATAGTTAAAAAAACGTGTTTCTATAACTTTCTTTTATATGGTGATAAATAAAACAAATTAGATGTTAAATATACACTTACTTAGTAAAAGGCAGCACTAACACAGCTATTTTAAAAAAACCAAGACAAAAAGAAATTTGACAAAACAACACGCATGTAGTCAGCCGGCTCTCATAACAACCTCCATTTTATTGCTTATCCTTATTTGGATAATAAGGAATCTTATTTATTCCCAGATAACGCCACACAACAATAAATTTTACGTAAAGTATCTTGCGGTATTTTCTTGCTCGAATAACACTAATTCTAGAAAAAATACGCCCTTGCGGTTTCCTTACTTATCCAACTGGCATTGTTAACATAACAAACGTTAATAGACAAATAAGAAATACATCTGTTAGCGATCCAGTTTACTACAAGCTTTTACTTAACTTGCAATATTCATGTTAGTTTGTAAGTTGTTCTTGAAATCTTGCAAGAGAAGTTAGAAGGAGCCCGTTTTTTCCCATAATTTTATGGTCATAATGCCACTGTTGACATAATTTTTGATAGTTATAATTTTTTTTTAATATCGCAGAATTTCTTGAATATCTATATAGACAGGGATCCTATCATTTCATAACTAATGTTTCACAAATGATTCATTTCACAAACATATCATTTGACAACCTGCTTTTTTTTCGAAACTGTGAATAGTTCTGGATTTATTTCAAGACCAACGTGTTACCCTATAGGTTAGGTTAGTTTTATAAAATCCTGAAATATTTGCGAAACGACGCATTTGTCAAAGATTTGTCGGCAAAAAGGCGGGGAACCGTGTATACAATGTTAGGTTAGGTTTGATTTATTTAAAACGTACAATACTTATGCTTTTAAACACATTATGAGTCAGAAAAAATATGGCAGTCAATATAAACCCCAATTTTAAACCAGTTTCTCGTTAGTGGAATGGGCTGAAATTAGGACCACATATCCGAAGACAATGTAATATTATGGTATCTAAGAGTTCATGTGATGTGTGTTTGCCCCGTGTGGTTGCCGGGTTAGAATAGTGCCACTCCATGTCTTCCCGTGGATGTCGTAAGAGGCGACTAAGGGAATAAGGGCTTGTAGTATTGTTAGGCGATGGGCTTGCAACCTGTCACTAATACACTAGTAAACCTCTTAGCCTGTTAGTGCAAAATGTGGTTACAGAAATATCAGTAAGTCAGAAGTATCAGTGAGTTGTTGGTATTTCTGTAGCTCTGCCTACCCCACTCTGGGAATGAAGGCGTGATGTAATGTAAGAGTTCATGTGATGAGTGAGGAAGGTGGCGATAGGATTTCCGCTATACTTAACGTAGAATCACCATGTTTGGACTCATTAGCTTGGTTTTGATAAGCAGATAATGAAATATTGTCCCAAAAATGAAATTGTTGACAGAAACTTATTTTAGAGTAGAAAATGCAGAAATGGTTATTTATGGCATGGGGAAGGCAGCACACATCTAAAGGGCTGACACGCCGAACCAGGAACTAGTGTCAAATACATCTAAGGGAGCTATTGTCGAATAAAATGTAGCTATAGTGACATTATTATAGTTGCTTAGTAAAAGGACTCAAGTCACACAAAACCTTTTTTTATGGCTTTGTTTTTTTTTTTTTTTTTTGTAAAGCAAACAGAATTAAGTGAGCAGGAAATAAGGTTTCTGATTCATATTATAAACATTCACTTATTCCCTTAACAGCTCTCACTGAAACATACAAAGAAATTCATTATACTACACTTAACTTATTTATCTAAATAACAAGAATGACAAATTGCAAAATAAGTACCTACTAGACTAGAAACACAGTCTAGTGAGTTGATATCGTCCATTGTAGATTGTATACATATTATTAAACATTATATATAAGCGGAGTTGGCCAAAAAGTTCGGAGCTTTTATAGTTGCCTCTACAGATATCAAATAGGGTGGTTGCATCGGTCATTTTACGTCGATCTTCAAGAGAGGGCAAATGGTACTTTTTGAGGAGATCGATGTATGATATTTTTTTACCCGTTAATCTCCGATGCATAGACCTCAGGAACCTTTTTTGTACCATTTCAATGGCCTTGGTATATTTACTATACTTAGGGTTCCAAATCACCGAAGCATACTCAAGGATTGGTCTAACAAGAGCCTTATAGAGCAGTAAATATGACTTAGCAGTTTTAAAAGGCTTTGCTGATCGTATTACAAATCCCAACATTCGCATAGCTTTGGAGATAATGTTATCAATATGGTCATTGAAATGCAACTTTTCATCAAATACAACTCCTAGATCACGAAAGCTGTTGACATTGTTTATAGCGCCGTTACCAATGATATAATCATATTTGACAATATTTATTCGGTTCTTGGTAAATGTTAGTTGCATACATTTGTCTACAGCAAGTTGTAGTTTGTTGAGTTGACAGTAGTTATAAAACAAATCCAAATCTCGTTGAAACATATTGCAATCATCAACAGTTTTTATAGTTTTATACATTTTGAGATCATCCGCATACATCACAAAATTACCGTTCGGAAAACATTGCTTGATATCATTAATAAAAATAATGTACAGCAGTGGACCCAATATTGAGCCCTGAATTACACCGGATGTGACCTCGGTTTCCGTAGACTTATGACCATTGACTACAATTATTTGGGTTCTGTTAGTTAAGTAAGAAATAAACCAGCGAAGGAGGTTTCCACGAATACCATTGAACGCTAATTTCTTAAGTAGAAGCAGGTGGTCCACCTTATCGAATGCCTTCCGGAAATCAGTAAAAATTACGTCTACTTGCTCCCTCGCATCCATAGACTCAAACAAATAATTAGTGTAAAGCAACAGATTAGTAACAGTGGACTTATTTTTCATAAATCCGTGCTGCTCAGGAGCAAGGTTTCCTTCAACGGACGGATAGACGATGTCATGTATGAGTCCCTCGAATATTTTTGGGATACATGATTGGACCGAAATGGGTCTATAATTTAACGTCTGTCCTTTAGAACCAGACTTATGAATGGGAGTTACATGGGACACTTTCCAGCGATGAGGAAAGACACCCGTAGACAGACATTTATTAAAAATTATATGAAGTGGAGTCAGTAAAGCTTCAGCCGTGTTTTTAATAAAATATGGATTAATTTTATCTGGTCCAGCACCTTTATTGACGTCAATGGCCTTGATTTTTTTGAGAATGACAGATTTACATAAAGTGATATCAGCTAGATTTGCAACTGTTTCAGTAGAAGTTAAATTTTCAAGGTCACTGTAATCAATTGTTTGGCGTGGTTCGAATACTGATATAAAAAAGTCAGAGAACATTTTGACCATTTCTTCAGGTGAGTTTGAAGACTTATCATTGTAGTGCATCTGGGCTGGGTAATCTGATGTCTGTTTATTGAGAGTTTTCACGTAAGACCAGAATGACTTTATGTTGTTACGTAAGGAATTTTCAGTGTACATAGTATAAGCGTTAAAAAAATTCAACATTAGGACCTTACAGCGTGTTCTTAGGAGAGAATATTCTGCATAATCAGCTAATGAGCCATACACTTTCCACCTGTGCCAAATTTTAATTTTTTTCTTAAGCGTCCTTCGTAATGCCGGAGAAAACCATGTGGGATATTTAGATGAAACCTGTTTTACAAATGGTACATTATTTTCGATTACAGTAGATAAAAGGAAGTAGAAGTGATCCGTAGCGTCATCTGGACTTAAATGGGAAAGTTCTATTTCCCAGTTTATTTTATTGATTTCGTTGGAAATGGCAACGTAGTCGGCTTTTCGGTAATTATATTTCGGCACTGTGCCCTTGGAAATGTGGTTGGGGGTGATAAGTCCATTGTACATTGGAAAGGGGGATGGTGCCTGTCTACGTTTGATAGCTCAATTTCGGGTTCGGACACATGGCAATTAATATTACAGAGTAAAAGATCTAGTACATTATTATTCACGCTCTTAAATTTATTATATTGGTTTAATCTTAAATATGTAGCCGCGTCAAGCACCGTACTTTCACGTAAGCCCAGACTGCCGTTGGCTAATAGAAACTCTGATCCATTTACCGACTGGGTCCAACAAATGTCGGGCAAATTAAAGTCACCTACTAGACACAGGTCGCCATCATGATTTATAAAATTGGATTCCAGGAGTTTATTAACATATGAATTATATATATTATGTTGATTTGAGTTCGGAGGAATATATATCCCATTCACTACAAGTTTCCGGCCGGCTGTCGATATTTCTATGAAGATATTTTCTATGCACACCGATTCCCAATCTGGTCTACGAGTTACTTGCAGGCACTTTTTGGCGGCTATGAGTACTCCTCCCCCGTCCTTTTTCGCCGTAGCCGATAAATCCCTATCACGCCGATATACGTTATATGAATCATTAAATATTTCCGAGTCGTTTATATCAGGTTTAAGCCATGTTTCGGTCAACACAATAATGTCATAGTTACATTGTAGTATATTTAATCGTATATCTATAATTTTCGACCTAAGTCCGCCACAATTTTGATAATATAGCGTTATTTTATTACACGTCATCTTTTAAAATTATAAATAAAAACTTTGAGAACAATAATATTTATGTGTATGGGAGCGAACTTGTTTTGGCGGTGTAAAGTGAGAAGATATATGTATACGATATTTAATAATTGAATTATATAAAATAAAGCAGTGTGGACTTTAAGTAATGAGTACATAATTCACTTGTTAAGGCTATGAAAAATACAGAGAAAGTAAAAAGAAACAGTTGATACAGCAATTATGTGCAGAGAACATAGGGCGTACCATCACAGTTTAGCTAGGTCCGCCGTCCGCCTCACAACGAATAATGAACGCACGAGAGTTATCGTCTTTACGGGCGAGAATGGTGGCATTTTTAATCCAAACGTATTTGTAGTTTTTATTCTTCGCCTCCTGGCGAGTTTGAGAATAGAGTATCTTATTTTTTAACGTGAGGTGTTCGTTAATGTAGATCCGTGTATTAGCTTGGGCGTCGTCAAGGCGCGCACCGCCCGCGCCCGCCGCGGCGTCCAGCAGCTGGCCCGCGGTGAGGCCGCGGCGCGCGCGCATCGCCGCGATCACGTCATCCCGCAGGCGGCGGGAACACAGCTCCACTACCACGTTCTTGGTACGGCCGCTAGTGGTGTTATGGGCCACCCTATGTACCGTTTTAATGGTGTCTTTAGACATTGGCACGCCAAGTACTTGTCCGATCGCTGTAGCGACGTGGAGCAAGTTCTCAGACTTACGTTCCGATAAATTTTGAATTTCTAAATTACATTGGCGGGACTTTTGGTCAAGGTTATTTTGCGCCTCCTGTAGCGCATTTATTTGACAACGTAGCGCCGCATTCTCTTCCTTTACTACGTTTAGGTCCGATTGTACATTGAATTGTGTATTAATTTGACCACGGAGTGCCGCGTTTTCCTGTTTTAATGTGTCCAGGTCCAATGTTATGGTACTGACTTTATTTTCCATTTCAATACATTTGTTAGACCAGGTTCGTACAGACGCAGCCAGTGACTCGAATTCGTTTTTGAAGCTGTTTTTTAAGTCCGATATTTCTTGAAACAGCTGGTCAAATTTTCCATTCATGCTTCTCATTAGGGCCTCTAGGTCAATACTGACAATTGAAGGCATATCGGTACTGGCTCCGGGGGTCTGCTCATTTAGAGCAATAATTGGTATCGGTGTTTTCGGGGAGCCAACGGGTGCTGAAGCTGGCTTTTTCACGGCTTTGCATTTTGAACACTTCCATTTCTTGAGGTTCATAGGCAGAATCCTGTCAAAATCTGTTTTAGTCAGCCCAGCACATTTGTAGTGTTGGCTCTCGTGACATGCTGCACATTTAATATTGTCACTGGGGTCCAAGAACACATTTCATATATTGCAGATCATATTTGCTTACTCAATTTTGACGAAACCACTAAACTGAAAAAAGTGTCACCCTCTCAGAGGCTAAAGCGAGTGCTGTGAAGCAGCGTCGCTTCTGCGCTTATTAGATGTAGCGCCCGCGCGTTATCAGCAAACCCACCGTCGCTTTGTGTGCGCGCGCGCGCGCTATTTACGCCTTTACGCACTGCACCCAGCGCACACTATCACGTGCATCACTCCGCGGTAATGAGATTTTTTAAGAAACGGGTAAGCAAGCAAGCTGCAATTGTACGAGCACTTTTGTTGGTAATATAGTTTTATTTGCGATGTCTTATTCACACACTGATTAAATTCCCATTGTATATTGCACTATTTAACTGTACACTAACTTTGGTACTAAACTTTAACGTATTTCCAATATTAAATAATTGTTAAAGGTGGAACGAACAGACTGCGGTGTTAAGTGCAGTAGCGTCAAAGAATATACTCAAAACTGTGAAGGCAAACGAGCACACAGGCCATCTGGTGGTAAGTGGAAACTGTGACCCATAGACATTCGCATTCACAAGACTGCAATCCTAAGACTGCTCTATGTTTACGAGAAAATTAATAATAATTTCACTGACAATGACATTGATGTTTTTAAACCAGTGATCAAACCTACTTCGTCATATGTTAAGACCATGTAGGTAGGGGAGAGCGGGGCTGTAAGTGCCGGGGGTAAGTTGTTCCGATGATAATAGAAATGCAAGTAAAAAACGGAGCAATTTGTATGACGTTTGACGCGAAACGTTATGAAATTATGCCGTTGCAGGAGCCGTTTAAGTTGCTTCCATTATGGTATAATAGTGCTTATGGAAAAAAATACTAAATCAACGGAACAACGAACCCCACAAAATAATACCTTTTTATCTTTGATTTTTTTGTTAACTGAGTTGATAGTGCACACAAAATAAACACATATTTTGACGAACTACAAAATACTCCTTTAGCGTGTGAGAACTGAGATTTATTTGTTTAAGGATAAGTTTGTATTTCAAAAGGATGGAACAACCAGCCCCATAGTGGGGTTAGTTGTTCCGTTCCGATCGATCTCATAAAAAATGATTTTATTTGAAAACTGTTTAACGATGCACAAAGCAATATCACTATTCAGAAACTCCAATAACCATTCTTTAAATGTGTGTGTAAGCCACACAACATATACAGTATTTTCATAGCTCAATTAAGTGTTTTATGAAAATCGGCACTTTCAGCCCCGCTCTCCATATTCATTTATTGTTTTATCTTATTTGAAAAGACACTTAGAAAACTTGTCTCATCACTAATCTGTCAAGTGCTACCTTAATGTCACGAGTTAGCAATGTGTAGCGATAATTGTTTGTACCGGTTAAGTGAGTGCGTTAATAAAGTAGCTCTTAATTATCGGTGCATTGCTTTTCGATCAGTTACCTACAGATATATTCACGAGAGTTGGCACGAATGGATTGAACGAGTGAATGAAAATGTCTATGTGTGCATGACATAATTATTAAATACAGGTTGATGCAAAAAGTAATTACGATAATTGTGTCTAAGAAAATCTGGCATACCCGCCAAAATAAGAAACCTTTGGAAACCAAGAACACCTAACGTAGTATACTGCAGTGCCACGCAAACCATCCATGAAGATAAATCTAGTCCTACTTAAACTGGTCTACTTTCATCATGAATAAAATGTATGAAAAATCTTTGACAACACGTTGTGGCTTAGCGGTAACGGGAGTTGCCTTCTAAGCAGCGGTCCTGGGATTGATGGGTTTGATAGATCTATCAGTCTTAAATTAAAACAACACCATTAATGTAAATACTTTATCCTCATATGTACAAATGCATTAATTGACTGTGGTTTATTTGCAGTCAGCGTCAAATAGTTTGTAGCAGTGAAAGTGGTCAAATAGTTTGGTATAGGATACATTTAGTATGATGTACCGAACTTTTCGACCACTTTGACTGCTACAAACTATTGTCATTATATGTATCTACGAACAATCAAGACAAATGTAAGTCGAGATTTACCATTTGCAACCATGTGACTTCCTCTAGAAAAATACACCTCATAAATAAAGTTCGCGTGATTAAAATACAAACGATTTCTTTTCTTATGCTGATATACGCGTATAAACGCAAGCTCCATATAAACGCATTATTATTTTCTCTTTAGAAACATTGGTAAGCATTATTCCGTACAGAGTTGAATCATTTTTTTTTTGTAAATTGTCTCTTGGTGTCTGAATTACATTGCTAGCTGTAATAAGTAATGAAGTTTTGATTATAATGTCAAAAACTTCTCACAATTTCTCATTTTTCTTACAGTATGTACCTATTAATGTTTTTTACAACCAACATACTGAATTAAAGTGAATATTGGCACGCCTTTTTAATGGCATGGAATTTACATAAACACAAGTACATTGTTTATTAATAAAATGTCTAATAACTAATTAAAGCAATTGCTCTGTGTTTAGTTTGTATTAATAGATGTAGCAGTATCGGCGTGTGCACACTTGCCTATCATAAAATTGACTTATATGTCGTTATAATAAGTCTCATTTTCCTGTGAGGCTAAGGGAAAATGCCTAGTTATGCATTTCTAAAAAAGTTTGTACATTTCATTCACGACTTCAATTTGCAAAAAAAATTGCAGGTTGGTAGAATGAATGAAGCTGAGCCTAAATAACATAGTCTCCCAAAATGTCCTCATACATTTGTATGAAACTTTCCTTTTTTGTTACTAACTTTCTTTGGTTCATGGTAACAAAAAAGGAAAGTTTCATACAAATGTATGAGGACATTTTGGGAGACTATGTTATTTAGGCTCAGCTTCATTCATTCTACCAACCTGCAATTTTTTTTGCAAATTGAAGTCGTGAATGAAATGTACAAACTTTTTTAGAAATGCTCAGTTACGGTAATGCAGGCTCATCAGCACACGCCATCTCGCAGGCGCGGGAGACAGCTTTAAGCAAACTTGATAGAAATGATTAATTGTTTAAGTACCTTTATGTTAAGAAATATTTTACATAAATAACTGTATAAGTACTAATAAGTAAAATCGTTTATCTGTTATCTATAAATTATCAGTAAAATGGAAATCAATAATTACTTAGTCAATTTTTGATAGGTAAGTAATTTTGTAAGTCCTTTTGGATGTTTCAATCGATAATAGCAATTAGGTCGTTTGTATTAATTTATAGATATATTTGACGTTTATTAATAAATTGTGAACACAGGAAAAATGCTTTTATTTAAATTGACATTGAATGATCTTGTAACACCTTACTATTCGCGAATAAAATCGATAAGTAGTGATAACTGTGATAAGACTGATAAAGAATCGGCCAATTATTTGACACTTTGCTTCCGTACTAATATTTGCATAATAAAAATAGAAATACTAAACCGATTTAAAAAGGTATACTGTCCCTGACTTCCGACTACTTTTTTACAAAAAAAAGTGATCTGATCGTTTTTAAATCTCAAACTAAGTAATAAACTGAAATGAAGTGGTTGCTATCGCTAGTAGTCGATAAAAAATAAACAAAGGACTTTAATCAAACGGAATATACCGGCAATGATTTATTTGTTCAAACAAATAATCTTCGGATGTGATGCTGCTCGATGTAGTCAAACTCGCCACGTAAGCATAGTCACATAATGTTAATGCGATAATGTACAAAAACGTCTACTTTGGTGTTGACTATACAATTAGATTGGTATTTTTGCTTCTCCGCGTCTCCACGTGGTAGTTAAAGCAGCTCATGAACTTTGCGTTCGAAACACGAGATGAATGCGTATTTTCCTTACCTACTTTTACGCTTTTAAAATAGTGCCTAAATATTGGTAGTCATTAAAATAAAACTACACAGGACCTGTGCTCCCTACATCCCATTGATTCCCACGTTCCTTACTTTAGATCGTCGTTACAAACCTCATTAGGCGCCTGCCCCCGCCTAGTCTTACGAGACCACGTCTGATTTATAATGATGGAATAAAAAAACGAGACATGCTTACACATAAATATATTCGCTGTTATAACTATAACTAAGAAATGCTAGAACTAAAGCATGGCAATATAAACATTGACGTCAGCCAACGAAAATTAAAGATCAAATACTGTACCAAGTAAGTAGTATCATAGATTTATAATTGTAAGATATACCTTAAATTAATTATTTACTGTATGTAATTAATTCATTGTATGGACAACTGGGACAACACAATACTAATATTTTTGGGTGAGTGCATTTATAAAATCCATGCATTTTCATTAGAAAGTAGCAAAGAAAATAACCAACACCTACACAATTAAACTCTTGCAAATCATTTGAGATAAGTAAGTTCTTCAATTGATCATTTATCACAAATGGCACAACAAATTTGTGCAACTAAGTTCTACAACTAAATCTTAACAATGCAACACAACAGTGACTTTAGGATACATGTAAAGCTCCATTAGGCCAAATTGATTCCTAATTAAAAAAACCAAAGTTTCATGTACAGTCGGACCACAACAACAGCTGATCAAAGAGTAAACTCACAAATCTGAGGTAAACTACCCAATGTTACTAATCTTTTACAGACACTAAAGCCTCGTAGGCTCGGGTGTGTTACATTATACATAATAAACAATTTGTTGTTGTTATGCTCCTACTACACACCTGGCATTGGAACTAGCAAGAAGCCATTACCCACTTTGTATTTACTACAAATGATATCAAAATCTTAAGATGATGGTAAAACCTTCAAAAATTTAGCACCTTAGTTGGCTTCTCACTTTTTCAATACTGACTCTTATGTGCGACTGACAAGTCATTAATTGTTTTACCATATTACAAACAAATGTGAGCTTTGCTGTGTTAATACACTATTATGTTTTAGATAAGTTTAAGCCAGTATCCACTTGACTGTCACTTAAGATAAAACGACAGAAATAATACAGTGTCAATATTTGTATAGCATATCCATAGTATCATTTTAACCTCGTAATGCCCAGAGTTGAAATATTGTTGTTTCAAAATGGATCATAGGTACTTGTCATTCATAGTTGAAAATAAGTTTGACAGAATACATTTTAAAAGGCCTTTGTGTATTACAAGGATAAAAATAATAATTATAGGTAAAGATTATCATTTACAAAAGAATTTGGTCAGAAAATATATTCATGTTAACACATGTGACACAAATGTAACTATTCTAAATGTAACACAATAGAAACTTAATATCCCACTTAAAGTGAGGTTTTTTAGAGACTAATACTGTGTTTGCATACAAATGATGATGCCATTCTGATGCCACTGTTGCTGTTGTCAGTCCATGCGTTTGGCGTAGTATGAGTGCTATGCACGTAGGTCTCATTGGTATACACAATAGGCCGTTTTTGGTCTCTATATTCTTGTAATTTCTGTAAATACATCAATCTTTTGTAACGAATGTTGTCATTTTCAATTATCCGCATCCTGTTGTTCTGAATCTTCTTCCACCGGAATCCCATTTTATGTACCAGTCGTAATAAAGAACTGACACTGCCAGGAAAATCTATCGACTCCTTTAAAACTTTGTGTAATGTTTTAATAGTTGGTAGTGTTTTGTGTATTTTGTGAAAATCGTAAATATACCTTCGGATGACGTTTAAATCAAAATTGTCCACCTCCGATTTTTTCGACAAACGTGATCGTTTTTCACCGGGTGTCACAAACACATTAGAAGTCGATCCCTCAGTCGCATTTTTGCAGATACAGTTAACGATTCGCTGTACACTTCGTTCTGATGTCCCAGTCGCCGCAGACGTTAATTTGTATAACTCTTGAATTTTTAGAAATCCACCTTCAGCTTTTTTAGTTTTTTGTTTAAAATAATTAAATACGTTAAAAATTATTTCTCGAGACTGTCCCGATAATGTTTTTCCTCGTCCAAAAGTAGGTGTAGTCATTTTGAGAATAAGATAAAATTACATTGCGGTATAAGTATTGTTTATCGCTTATATGACAGTAAAAAATGAGTGAAGTGTCATTCTAATAAGAAGGTTATCAAGCACAATGTAATCTTATCTATGTAAGTTCTTACTTCGTAATCTAGCCTGCATTTTGCATTTTACAAATTAATAAAATATAAACATTTTTCATGCGTAATGACGATGTCGTGAAACTTTTCGCCATTATTTTGTTAATTGCGGCGTCGGTATGAAAACAGGATAAGACAGTATATTATAAATAAATTTAAAACTCTGTTGACGACGGACTCCTCGGTCTGATCCTTTTTAGGTTATTTACTATTCGAACACGCCATCACCTTTCTTCACAAATAAAAATAAGTCAAAAAAATAAATGTATGTTTTTTTTAAGTACAAAGGACTTAAAAAATTACTAAAAGGATTAACATTGACATTTGGTGCAGATTATATATTTTTTTTCCTGAACAACGAGAACGTGTTAGGTACGTGTTTACAGAATATAAGGAGGCCCCTGTATAAGAAAGGCACTCCCACTGCCACTCACAGTGACAAGTGACATTACTTTAGGTCAATCCATTCGTGCCAACTCTCGTGAATATATCTGTACTTCCAAGTATGTAACAGTAATGTTTATATAGAAACTAATTATTAGTAAATAACAATAACGCCCAGAATTTTTAATTTATTGATAAATATTTCAATTGAAGATAATCGGAAAAATCCTACAAATAAAAAAATATTTTAAAAAGTTTCTATATGACAGACATTTAGACCAAAACTCTTAAAACTTAGCCTCTTTTCACGCAAATTCTTTGTATACAAATGTCTTGTAAAGTTACAAAAGCCAGTTTAAACTTCTGAGAGCCCATTAAAGGCGTCGTAAAGACTAAATTAGAGTGCCAAAGACATTGTACCAATTTTGGTTCAAGAGAGGAGGTGCGAATTATTACCGAGAATATAATTATAATTCAAGCTTAGCACTTTCATATTCAAAACTGTAAATATCTAACTAAGTCGTTATAACAGAACGTAAAACAACATTTATTTTAACTAACAAATAATATTTTAGTACAGAATAATAGAACACAGAACAGAATATTTTAAAATGACGGCTTACTTTTTTACAGAATGGGATTGCTCTTGACCCTAGTCTAGACCAGAAAGTCAGGACAGGGTCGACGATGATGCGAGCTTACCCAGAAGGTACCTATTAATGAGTGGTTTATAAATTAATGGTTTGCATTTCAAAACCACTTATCATAAATATCACCATAACATTATCATAATTAGATTTTAAAGAAAAGATGGTCATTTTAGTGGTGTTAGGACCCTGTTCAAGGTCCGACCGTCCGGATCGCTACCACCATCTTATTCATTAATCAACCTCCAAGCAGCAGTATTCACATCATTGTGTTCCGGTGTCGAGATAAGACAACCGGTGAAATTACTAGCATAGGTACATTCTATCTTGGTCCTCAGAGTTTTAGGTCTTAGGATTGCAGTCTTCAGTTTATAATCTTGAGAATTCATTTGTCTATGGGTGTGAGATTCCACTTACCATCGTGGCGTGAGTGCTCGTGTGCCATCTCATTACCATAAAAAAAAGGAAACTTCCCATGTTCTTTCTGGTTTCTGTTTCACCTTAGAGTTGAATGGTAGAGAATGCTTGTAGCATTAAGTCCGCCTTTTGTACACTTTTTTAATTAAGTGCAACAAAGTATTTAATTAAATTAATAACACATTAACACAACCAAAATAATAATAAATAGATTCATATTTCTCGTTTTTTCCTCGTATTAGTTAGTATCGATGTTTTTCCTCGTAGACGTGCGATGCTGAGCAAATAAACTCTTATATTAAAAGTAGATACAAACGGAGATCTGTGTATCTGCGTATATCACTAGCTCTCAAGATTGTAGGGTTCCGGGCCAGTTTTTAGGGTTTCATACCTAAAAAGAAAAATACGGAACCCTTATAGGATCACTCGCGTGTCTGCCTGTCCGTCCGTCTGTCACAGCCAATTTGCTCCAAAACTACTGGACCTATTATTACGTAAGTCGGTGACACAAAGACGGGCATGTATGTATTTAATTTAAATTAGTCGTGTTATACATTTCCCGACGTGACACGACTAATGACACCTGTAAAATGTATATCCCTAAGTAGACCGCCTGTTGTATACCTATGATTTAAATGTACTGTTCCGTGTTCTGTTTTAATTTTTGGTGTTCTATAAAGAGTATTTGTATTGTATTGTATTGTATCCCGGCAAAATTACGAATTCTGTCAAACTGTTAATAAATTCTTCTATTTTACCTACATGCAATTTTAACTTGTGTGCTAATTATTAACCAGCTAGCTAAAGTTGTCCTGTCAGCATTTAAGTGCGTGCATTTTTAATTTAGTCAGCTTTTTTGACTAAGCCACAGTGTAAACGGTACCTTACTCTTTTTACTGTGGCTTTCTGAAAAGCTGTTACCATTTTTACATTACTTTTTTTTTATGATATCATTAGACGTCTTTAAAATTTTTTTTGCAAATAACTTTTCTAATACAAACAAACACATTTAAATATTCCACTTTACTCCGCAGGTTCGTTGACATCAGGAGTTCTTATTTCTCAGACGCATATAAACGACCTCTTTAAAAAAACATTTGTCGGTCTGGAGCACACATTAAAGGTCAGTGACTAGACAACATTAATATTTATATAAGAATTGAGCAAACTATCTATAATATCACGACAACCATTCTTGTAATTTAAAATGTAAACAATAAACGCAGATGGGTGCAAAAAATACTATTTTATCGTTCATCTCTAAATCTAAATGGCATAATCTTAGCAAGTTAGACTATAGGGTTTTATTGCCATCGACGTACAGTCAAGGTCATAAATATGTATACACTTTAGTACCTTGTCACTTTAATCGCTGTGACAATTTCATATGGCAGTTGAAACATGACGTTAAATAGACAAGGTACTAAAGTGTATACATATTTATAACCTTGACTGTACAAACAGACAGAAGGCCCCCCTGGTGGAAAGTGATCACGGAGACGTCACCAATTGCGTGGCCGATCTCGAAATTTAATGACAATAGCGATATCTCTCACTTTTCAATAAGAGATGCTTATTAGACTTGTGTTGATGCAAAAAAAAATAGGAAATAAATAAACACATTTAACTAAGTACCTAAAGGAGATATTGGTGCCAATCCAAATGAAAGGACTTAAAACACTTGTAAATAAATAAAAATGCTATAATCCATTCTTGTTAGTCAAAAATAGAGTTTAAAATTTATAGTCGTTAACAAATATTTCAAATTAGAAACCACTCATCCGAATTGTCTCCATTATTACGTACATACGTACATAACAACACGCCTTCATTCCCAGAATGGGATAGGCAGAGCTGCAGAAATACCAACAACTCTAAAAATAAATGTTTTACTAACCTATTTAGTGTTTATTTAACCACGCACACACAACGCACACGGTACAACAAACAGACCAAAGAGAAAGAGAGGGGAGAGTGTTAACGAACGAATAAGTGCATTCCGTTTTATACATCACAGGTACCTAATAGGTTAGTCCAACTGTAGGAAACATTGCGGTCGCCGACTTCAGTTAGACTAACGTATTCCTAGCTACAATTAAAAAAAAAGATTTTTTTGCGTTTTCGAAGGCAGTTTTTCGTTTTAAAAACATTTAAGTATTTTATTATACTTTTTAGTAATCATGATACGCTGTTACGTAGTCCCACTTCTTAATATGAAACTTAAGTTATTTCAAGCGCGCCACAAGCAAAACCGCGGGAAAGTCACGGTCATATTTCAACAAGTAAATATTAATGAAAATACGAAACTGAAAAGCGGCATTTGAACACTATCTAGCACTTTGGTTATTAGAGATCGCGATAAGATCGCCTGTTGTTTACTACATATGTACAGTCAAAGTCATAAATATATACACGTTCCCAAGACGCCAAAAATATCTACACACCCTATTCCATTAATAACAAAGGCCAAGTATACATCTTTTTGGCGCAATGTCCGTATGGATAATATTGTTTTAGACTGTACATAACATTGTTTTTACTTGATCTGAATTGCAACTCACTGTAGTGTATAAAAAAGAAAATTGTTTTATATTGTATTGAACTAACTAATTGATAAAAGTGCTGCTCAATATTTGTTTAAACTAGTTGAAAGTAAACATTAAAACACAATAAATGCCAACACTAATTAAAACCCAACAATAACGTATTTTGACGTTTTTGCAATAACCAATTTTCGTTAGATTCATGACTCATAATATTTGGGGCCTAACGAAGGTTTTACTGATTCGCCGGTATAACGAGACTCAACGAATCAGCCTTTTCACAGTACAAGAATACAACATAGAATTAAAACAGTAACACGTTATTTCTTACAAGTAGCATTGTCAATTTATAGTATTGATAGTATCTCTTCATCGCTGCCACACTCTCGCTGGCATCTGTCAGTATGCTTGTCATGCCAGAGAGTGTATGAAAGCAATAGACATTTGAATACTTATTAGTATATACTATATAAGTTACTAGCAACCCGCCCTTGCTTCGCTTCGGATTAAAGTATTATACATATAAACCTTCCTCTTCAATCACTCTATTAAAAAAAACCGCATCAAAATCCGTTGCGTAGTTTTAAAGATTTAAGCATACATAGGGATATTGGGACAGAAAAAGCGACTTTGTTTTTTACTATGTAGTGATATTGTAATCACTTAACATTTGGTAAAGTCCTCGGAATACTCACCTTAACACAGACAAACACAAAAGGGGATTAGAACAGGATGTTTACAGGACGGGGGATTTTGGACGGGAGGATATCGTATAGCGGGGCGTAAGAGTAGATAGATAGATAAAAAACTTTATTCATAAATTACGCCATGAAAAAATATATCATAATTTTGAGTTACATCAGCGTGTGGGGTATTTTTAGATAGGGCTTCCAAAATGATACAGAAGTTTTTAAGTGACTTTTTTACGTAAGTGAATAGTTGGCGAGATATACGCTTATAAAGTCGTAAAAATTCTGTCCGGGTGGGTAGCTTTTGAACTGTTAAATAGAACATTCTAATAAAAATTACAGTAGTAGAACATACGAAATACTTCCAACCAAAATTGTTTTGAACACGACACTCTGTGTAGTTATTGAGATTTTAAAATAAAAAAAAATAAAAAAAAAACAACCATGAACGTTCATCCCAGCTACGGAACTCTTCACTGTGCGTGGTCCGACATGCACTTGGCCGGTTTTTTTTATTAATGGTGGTCCACCGCTATATTCCGCAGTGATTTCGCCAATAACGACACCCCTTCATTCCCAGAGTGGGGCAGGCAGAGCTAAAGAATTAGCAACAACTCTTAAATAGCTTCTTGATAATTCTGTAACTGAATTTATTAGAATAAATCAAAAGTAAAAACCGGATATCTTTTAATCTTCCCTTTCCGAAGGTTACTGAAAGCTGCATACTCTTTGACATAATAAGTAACACTGACAATGAATGGGTGTCTATGATTTCATCAAAAAACCTCTCATAATGTTTTCGGGGTATTTTAAACATCTAACCTAACCTAACCCACGTAATTAATGTTTAAGAAACATTATGGTTCAGCAAATAGAAAATAGCGTTCGATGAAATGAAATTCGATGAAATGATACATTCGATGAGGTGATGAGTTATCGTTATTAATACCGTGGTGTTACTGTGCGTAACTTTACACTGTGCGTCTAATAACGCAAACGCAGAGCTTGCGCCACTCAATTAGATGAGATTTATTAGGGATACACAGCAACGATAAAATTAGGAAAACGTCGATCGTCTGCACTTCCAATGGCTATTCCCTAAGCCGAGGATGATTGATAAAAGATTGCTCCAATCAAAACGGAATCCATCAACTCAACAGAACCCTGAATAATTGGTAGTAATTGAATTGAAATTGGACTTTTTAAGAAGAACTGGGCCGGAAATATTTTTTGTTAAAAATGTACGTCTAAAAATCAAAGTTATGGTGACTTCAACATTCTGTAGGTGTTTAGGGTTCCGTACCTAAAGGGTTAAAATATTACCCTATTACTAAGACTCCACTGTCCGTCTGTCTGTCACCAGGCTGTGTCTCATGAACCGTGATAGCTAGACAGTTTAAATTTTCACAGATGATTGTATTTCTGTTGCCGCTATAACAACAAATACCTAAAACAAAATAAAATAAATATTTAAGTGAAGCAACGTGATTTTTTTTACGTTTTTATTTTGATATTAATAAAGCCACGGCAACAAGTAGGTGCGTGAAATATTTATAGAATATTTAGTTGTATACACACTTAAAAAAACAAATGAATAAGAGGACTGCAATACAACAAAAAACGTGATTTTTTTACAGTCTTTTTTTAATGTTAGTAATATAGTATATACGGAACCCTTCGTGCGTGAGGCCAACATGCACTTGGCTCGTTTTTTAATTAGCTCACAGGCCACCTTATGGTAAGTGTGATCGGAGATTTATAGAAACATGCATTCTCAAGACCACAAATGCGTTGTCAACCTTGAGAACTGAAATGGGATTTCGCCGGTTGTCTTATCCCTAAACTGAAACCCAACAATGCGAACACTGCTGCTCAGCAGTAGGTTAAAGGATAAAAAGGCAATAGCGTTTTGGACGAACCCTGCAGAATGTTCTTCCATCACTAAAAAAGAGGCTTGGATTATTTGAATGGATTATTGGAATGGTGCAATTAAATAATTACATCCATTGATTAAAGTAGGTAGTTTGCAGACAATAGATCTAAAAAATGCCGACTGAATACTTAGTGGTTACACAATTCCGATGCATTCCAAATGCGGTTCTTTAGATCAGTAACATTCGGTTCTGCATTAAAGTTTCATCAGTGTGCAGCTAGCATATCAACTTCACAAACATTGCATCCAAAGTGCAACTTAGCAGCTGGATTGCAGTTTCATTGCAAACCGAGTATTACTAGATGCTATTGCTAGATGCTAGACAGTGAAAATATAGTAAAAACAATTCAAAAATAATTTTAATTCAAGTCGACACAAGAGCGCATACGCCCATATCGACGGAAATAATAATTATTTATTATTTCAAAAAGAATTTTCAATTCACGTGTCATTTAAAAACGGAAGTATTAAATTCACTATTTTAAAAACAACGGTATCGTTGGAGGATATAAAAACCAATATCCCAATTGAATTTCAGTAAAAAACAGTCGCATTCGCATCGCGGACGAATTGTATAATCGGACCGTTAACGCGCCTTTCGCCCGTGACTCAAACGATATGTCACAAGTCCATACAAATGAGCATCACGGGCGTTGAACGACTGAAACAATTTGAAAAAGGAAGTAATAATTGTGACGGGTTTTTCATAAAATTGGCACGCTTTTTGTACGCAAATACCGGCCTTTGTCGGTTCGTGACGGAGCCATTTGTAAACTTACTGCGTGTCGCTTGTATACATAATTTTAATGTGTTAACCCAAATTGTTATCATTATTCCACGATCGTTAATGAAAAAATCGGCCACTCACTGGACTCTCACACGACGGAATGGGTACCTCCGTTTAGCACTAAGATTGAGTAAAAACTGCCAAACAAAACAAGTTTCTTGTGTTGGGATCCCCTTTGCGGCTATATTAATGAACACTCTATGAAACATTTAACTGTTTAGCTATGGTTATAAAGATACAGCCCTGTATCAGTCAGACGGCATAGCCTTAGTAAAAGAGTCCCGTAAAGTCTTTTAGTAACAGGGTGCCACAAACAAATTTTTGGAAATGTTTATGCGGTAACTTAACTTTATGACATTTTTCTTAAAAAAAAACACAAATTAAAATAAAATATTAAAATCTAAAGTTCGGGTTGAGGCTAATTAAAGATATATTAAATTATGTCCGTGATCGTAATATCAATTTTAGCTATGGTTAAAAAATACAGCCCTGTATCAGTCAGACGGCATAGCCTTAGTAAAAGAGTCCCGTAAAGTCTTTTAGTAACAGGGTGCCACAAACAAATTTTTGGAAATGTTTATGCGGTAACTTAACTTTATGACATTTTTCTTAAAAAAAAAACACAAATTAAAATAAAATATTAAAATCTAAAGTTCGGGTTGAGGCTAATTAAAGATATATTAAATTATGTCCGTGATCGTAATATCAATTTTAGCTATGGTTAAAAAATACAGCCCTGTATCAGTCAGACGGCATAGCCTTAGTAAAAGAGTCCCGTAAAGTCTTTTAGTAACAGGATGCCACACACAAATTTTTGGAAATGTTTATGCGATATCTTAACTTTATGACATTTTTCTTAAAAAAAAAACATAAATTAAAATAAAATATTAAAATCTAAAGTTCGGGTTGACGCTAATTAAAGAGATATTAAATTATATCCGTGATCGTAATATCAATTTTAGCTATGGTTAAAAAAATACAGCCCTGTATCAGTCAGACGGCATAGCCTTAGTAAGAGAGTCCCGTAAAGTCTTTTAGTAACAGGGTGCCACACACAAATTTTTGAAAATGTTTATGCGGTAAATTAACTTTATGACATTTTTCTTAAAAAAAAAACACAAATTAAAATAAAATATTAAAATCTAAAGTTCGGGTTGACGCTAATTAAAGATATATTAAATTATGTCCGTGATCGTAATATCAATTTTGAATCTTTGTTAAAAAATATAGCTTGCACAGATTTAGTCTGGAAAGACGATTGTCCTACCCGTCGCCCTAAGAATTAAATAATAAAATTGATCCTTATCGTTGATCCTATCATTTGGTAAAATAAAAAGGCAGTTACGTAACTTTAGTTGGTTCGATTATTGTAAATACTTTTTTTTTTCTTTTGGCAAGGGGCCTTCCCCTCAGGCAACCTGATGGTTAGTAGAATCTGAGACCCATAGTTATTTTAATTCTCAAGACTGCAATCCTAAGACCTCAAATGCGTTGCCAACCTTGAAAAACAATTCCATAACATCAATCACAATCAAATCGGTCGCGTCCTTTATGTAACGAAAGTTCGTGATACAAACTATATAAGTAACTTTCGTTACACAAAGGAATCAATTAAGTTTTGTTTAAATTAAAGCCCTTAACTATATTTTTTTTTTTTTAAAATACCCCTTATCCTGCCTTGTATAATGAACAAAGTAGGTTTCTTGTTAGTAAAAGCATTAGTTATGATAGAAAAAAATATATATTGAAAATATTTCAAATACCTCCGAAAATGTTGAAAAGTCGTCAATTAAAATTTGCGTAACTTAAATTAACTGAACTAAAGAAATCTGTTAATTATGAATAAAATGCTGATTTCACGGAAAATTTTCACGATGCTAAAAAAACTGAACTGAATTATGGAAAACGCAGCGTTCCGTTAAGGGTGCTGATTTAGCCATATTATTCGCGTGCTTTTGAATAAATTTTAGGAGAAAATATCTGTAACGAAATGTAATTGCATTCCTTTAAACTGTAATTCAACTTATTATATGATATAAATTAAAATTTAAAGAAAGCACCTAAGGCAATGATAAAAGTCGTTCTTAACCTGACTCCAACTCTCCGAGGTACAGTCACTGTCATCGACCACCTCCAGCTTCTTGGCGTAGAGCTGACGTCTTTCCTTAATTTTGGTGCTACAATTGAGTCTAAGACTCAGACTGCGGCAAAAACGCTAGGCGTCCTCAATAGGGTGAAGCGATACATCAATGCAGGACAAATTTGAACTATATACAAGGCCCAAGTCCGATCATGCATGGAGGACTGGTGTCACCTCTGGGATGGCTCCGCTAAATAACAGCTTGCCATGCTGGACTTGGTTGAGCGTAGAGCTAGGAGGCTTGTGGGCGATAGAAGGCTGGTTAAAAATAAGCATTGATCATTAGGCGTAGGGTCGCGTGCCTGTGCGTGTTTTACAGGCTGTATTTCGGAGAGTGTGCACAGGAGCTACACGATATGATTCCTCCTTTTCCTTTCTACCACAGGAACTCTAAACGGAATACGGGGTACCCATACTTAGTTGCTGTGCCTAAGATCAGAATCTTCGAATCTAGTTTCATAATGCGCACAGCCAGGATTTGGAACATCATGCCGACGTCCATATTTCCGTGTGCCCGTTGCCCGTCGCCCGTCGCCCGTCGCCCGTCGCTCGTCGCCCGTCGCCCGTCGCCCGTCGCCCGTCGCCCGTCGCCCGTCGCCCGTCGCCCGTCGCCCGTCGCCCGTCGCCCGTCGCCCGTCGCCCGTCGCCCGTCGCCCGTCGCCCGTCGCCCGTCGCCCGTCGCCCGTTAACCCGGTAATTACTAAAAATAGGATTAACAACTTATTAAGAGGATTGTGAAACGACGATTACATCGCATAGCTATCAAAAATAATCGATACAAATTTAGCTCCGGGCGATAACGTTTCTCACCCCCTAAATCTAGTTAGATTTCCGCGTTTAATATTTTTTTTTTAGTTTACATGATAAACTAGGTTTATAAATACGTTTCCGTTTAATTTTAATTTATTTGTTTCTTTCCAATAAATATTTTCTTGAAAATCAAAACTTACAGACCTACATTTTCATAATATCTACAACATATTCAAAAATCGTAAAAATGTGACGTTTAAGGGGAGAAAAACGTTATCGCATTACTTCACATTAAAACATTTTAAATGCACCAAATTACGTAACTATTAAAATTATATTCAACATAATTTCTCCAACTCAGGTAATGGAGAGCATTGTAAATCATCCACCTTCCCAAGGGAACCCCAAAGTGGTTGTTGTGGGACCACGGAACCGGAGAGAAGCAGTAAGTAAGACGCCATTTTGTTACTGTTTCAGTGGAGGCTAAGTAAACAAACATCTTTAAGCAAACAACAAACAGTCGAGTATTATAAATAAACAATTAAAAAAAAAAAACCGCCTTTAAAACGCAAAAACAACTTCTTTTAAAATTGTAGGCACCTACCTAATACGTTAGTTCAACTGAAGTCGGCTTTTTTGCTGAAAATATTGTGGTCGCCGACTTCGCCAAAGTTATTTTTGCGTTTTTGAAGGCGGTTTTTTGTTTTTTATAACATGTTATTTTAAGCGCGTCGCAAGCAACGCCGCGGGAAAGTCATAGTGATATTTCAACAAGTAAATATTCTTCGTTGTTGTCGCTCAACTATCTTAATCGAGATATCTAGATAAGGGTGGCGATACCACTCTTGAAATAAGTACCGTTGAGGAGTTCCGGTGGCCATCTGTGGTCTTCATCATCAGCTCTGCATCGCGTGATACTTTCTAAATGAAAATGCTAGATTTTTTACTAAAAATACTAAAATCGCTATAATTATGTTTGATTACAATATTTTAGGAGTTCTCTCAATTCCTCACTGATTACACTTATCAGATTCAGATTTGGTGACAATGGGACCACCTCGGAAGTATACTCTCTCAAACCAAAAAAAACATATTGAAATCGGTCCACAATTGACGGAGTAATCGGCTATCGACTAACCTAGTTAGTAGGTAGGTGCGTACAATTTTGAAAGAAGTTATTTTTTGCGTTTTTGAGGCCAGTTTTTAAATTTTGTTATTATGTGCGTTCATTTAAGATATTTTTCAGATTTTTGATACTTGTAGTTTTGGTTAATTGGGTTACGTAATTCTAGCAAAAATGGCAACATTTAAAAGCCAATAAAAAGTCCTAAACCGTCCCCTAAATCTCAAAATAATAATAAAAAAACATCATGGTTTTTAGGATTCCTTAGTCAAACTAGAAACTCTTATAGTTTCGCCATGTCCGTCCGTCCGTCCGCTGTCTAGCGCAGGGACTCTTAGTACTAGAGAGCTGTAATTTGGCACGAATATGCATATTAGTCACACCAACAAAGTGGTACAATAAAATGTAAAAAAATATATTTTTTAGGGTGCCTCTTTGTCGTTTTGTAAACAGTTTCGTTTGTCGGTTTGTGACAACAGTTTTTCGATTAAGTAATCCGTTTATGAAATATTAAGCTTTAAAGCGCTATATTTTGTTAGACTCAAGTGACCCCCCCACCTACAGCCAAAACTACAAATATTAAAATTGTGAGAAAAAACTTTTATGAAAGGGCATAATATTATAACGAATTTTAAAGGATAACTATCACGACTAAGTAGACATCATTGGTGCTTGAGATACAGACGATTAAACTGTTTATACCTACTAAAATCATCTAAGACGGCACCAATTGACTTTAAATAGAAAATTGGTGATTATTTGTTGATTTTTATGTTTGTAGTACTTAACGGCTTCGGTACCCGACACTGAGCATGGTCCGTTAAAGTACATCACACAAAGTTGTAAAACAAAACGTTTAATTACCCTTGCTTTATTATAAAATAACCCATGTTTTCTGTTTATAAACAGCATACGAGTATATACGAGTATACGTGTACAAAATTACAGTTTTGTGACTGATAGTTTCTGAGAAAAGTGAGGGTGACATACAGACAGACATATGGACATGGCGAAACTATAATGGTAAGTTTGACCTCAGAACCCTAAAAAGGTGAGCATAATTTAAAAACGAGTAATAGGTACATACACACACTTAAACTAGGTATTTATTCGTGTTATAATCTGGTTTTTGGGAAACTCGTTTGGCTGATATATTTTTTTCTCAATGATTTATTTTCTCTGTGCCTATTCAATATTTTATCGCATTCAGCAAAATGATTATCTCACTCTTTTTCAATCAACTTCGACACGGAGGAAATTCTGAATTCAATTTTATGTGTATCCCTCAGATATTTTACGAAATTCAATTGTCAAACGATTTTCATGATTATTTTTCATGTGAAGGCTATATTTACTAGGAGTGACGTTCACATTATGTCAAGATCTAGTCCATCGGGTCCATGAAAAGTCACCGAAACTCTTTAATAAGTTCGAGTCAGTTCTTTAAACATTCTAAATCTTATGCTAATTTTAATGAATATCTGTCACTCTTGATGGAGTATATTTCACCAATGTCCAGTTATTAATAGAGAATCCTGTGGATTTATCAGAGAAATAAGTCCATGATATCACAAGCAAGGACAATTGTTCGGTTAAAGAGACTTGTCTCTTGTAGACTAAATACGAGTAGAAGCACATGGGGTTAGCTCCACGCGCTTCTGTTAAGATTTTAAAGATTTAATTATCATGAACCGTACTCTTGTCAATGTAATTTTCTTCATTCATGATTTCTCGGATATTTAAATTTGTTTCAAATAGTTTAGGAGTGTTTACCTAAGCGCGTGGAGAACCCCATGTGCTTCTGCTTAGTCCTCAAGACAAAAAAAATATTTTACTGAACAATTATTATTGTCCTCGCGTGTGGTTGTCCGACTTATTTCTCTAATAAGTCCTTAAGTTGCCGGGTTAGAATAGTGCCACTCCATGTCTTCCCGTGGATGTCGTAAGAGGCGACTAAGGGAATAAGGGCTTGTACCTAGTATTGTTAGGCGATGGGCTTGCAACCTGTCACTAATACACTATGTAAACTTCTTGGCCTGATTGTGCAAAATGTGGTTACAGAATTATCAACAAGTCTTTTTAAAGTTGTTGGTATTTCTGTAGCTCTGCCTACCCCACTCTGGGAATGAAGGCGTGATGTTATGTATGTAAGTCCTTTGGAGTGTCTATAAATGACTTGACATTGGCGAAATACACTTTAACAGGAGATAAGCCGTCAAAAAAAAATAGAATTAGAATAGAATTACTTATAAGAAGAAGAATAAGGAAGCAATGAGGAACCTGTGTAATTTTTTTTAGATCGATCGATACATATTATTACATACATACATAACATCACGACTTCATTCCCAGAGTGGGGTAGGCAGAGCTACAGAAATACCAACAACTCCAAAAAGAGTTGTTTATAATTCTGTAACAGGAGAAAAAAAAGAAGAATAAGGAAGCAATGAAGACAACCTGTTTAAAGATTTTTAGATAGATCTATTATTTTTAGAGATTTATCGTTACCGTATAAGAAACTCGGCCAGTATCCTTGGATAGGACTTGTGCAATATCAGAGAAACAACTATACTGAACTTGTGTATGGCTGCGACGCCTTTCTCATCAGTGGTCGCTATGCGCTGTCAGCCGCCCAGTGCTTCACGAAGGATGCTGCTGAATTTGGGACAGGGTGAGTTTGGATCACGACTCCTTCCTCCTTAGATGATAGATTAAGCCTAGTTGGTAGTAACCGTATTGCACGGGCTGTCTACACCAATGAAGCTTAAAATGCGACTAAGGCGAACCCAAACTATTTGTCTCAGCTGAGTCCACTCCAGTTTTTACTACTTCTTATTATACCCTCTATATTAAAGAGTTGTTTAGTTGGCAATAATCTCATAAACGCAACTTATATTAAGTACTAACATTTCTCTTTTATCCCCGGCGACGGTTCTACACTAACGATCATGATACTCGTCGGAGCTACGAGACGAAGATACGATACGATAAAATTATACAAATATGGACCCTGTTTGACTTGAAGTTACCGCCTCGTCGACAGAGTTGCGCGGTTTTGTATGTAGGCTGAAAGCAAACGTACAGCAATACGCGTCTATGCCACATGAGTAAAGAAACGGAACAGAGACTAAGCTTCATACAACCGCGCTGCGATAGGTACACTACTACAAGCGCGATGCGCGTGTGTGCGTGTGACCAAACTCCTCGTCACGTACACGCAGAAACTGGTTTATACTAGTTCAGTTTGTTCACAAGCGCAGGGCGCGCACCGCGTCGTGTTCGATTTCAATGTATTTGTTGTGCACGTGAAAATATGGTGGTTTGTACTGTGTGTATGAACAATACAAGGAAAAATAATGACATCTCATATTTTGGCTATCCTAAGGACTCTGTTAGGTAAGTAAAATCTTTATTATCTACATAAGTACCTACTTACTTCTAATTTTGCTTACCAAAATGATACTGCTTGAGAAACTTCAGAATAAAAACATTGAATTCACCAGTAAATAGAACGCGGTGTTCTCGCTAAAGAGTGATCTCGTTCAGAAAACGTTTGGGTAGTGGATTTACACCTACCTATTATTTTTATGCATGCAAATACGTGGCTCATGTTTTTTCTAACCGACTTAAAAAAAGGAGATGCTATGTTTGCATGTTTGTCCGCGATTATCTCGCGTTTGCATTTTAACATGCAGTTTTCAGAAAAGTGTTTGTTACATTCTGGAGAAGATTTTGGTATAAGTACAACAAATGGTAGTAACTCATGCAGTTGCTCGGGAAAAGCATTATTTAGTAACGTTGAACTAATGATATAAAACCATAGAAGGCTAATGAAAATACTCAATAATAATAATTAGGTTTATTGCAATCACTACACAAATATCTGCCCTTACCGCAATTTGAACCCATGGCCGCTGGCTTCGGGGCAGGGTCACTCCCAACTAGACCAACGTGTTGTGTGTTTTAGACTTGCTTGCTTTAAAATACCATAAGATCAAAGATGTTAAATGACAAGATTTTAAGTTTTCAATTATTAAGCTTTTATCAAGGGCTCGCTACTAAAAAAACGCTTTTACAATCTTGTCAAAAAAACGTCATCAAATTCGTCCAAAAGTAACTTACAATTACACATTCTGTCCCTATGCAAAATATGCGCATACTTTAGTCGTCGATTTGCGGAAAAGAGTCCGCCAAAACCTATAACCTATACATATTCAGGAACTGGATTTTTAAATCAAAGTTTGGCTCTCCAAGACAGGCTAATAGCTCGAGCACGAACGTTTCAATCATACATCTCGTGTTCAAATCGCCATTACCATTCAAAAACGTGTTCTGAATCGACAAGTATCAGTAGTCACGACCTCCTAAATTATACTTACGATAAAATTACATTATTTTACGTAAACTTTACCTTTACTACTCGATGTCCTGACGATACAAAAGTCAATGTCAATGTCGACTTGTTATCAGATTAAAGTACTGAATACATACTAGAGGGCACTGATATCAATCGCTGTATAAATTTTCTCAATGCGTTAACGTCACTTACTCGATAGAAGGTAAAACTTCGTGCTCAGGGTAATGAATGAGCACGCTCAAGAAGGTCTAAGGTCGCTGGTGTCGAAAACGATACGAAGGACTAATGAATTGATTGGGGTCATGACATGAACCAAAACTTTGGACAAAAGTGTCATATTATTATTACAATCTTTAATCCCTCAGAGTCGTATTTGTGCTTTAACCTTTTACATAATTACGAGTACATGCTATATTGTCTTATTAAATATGTAAGGTTAGGTTACTCTTTGACCACAAATTTATCTAAAAAAATGCGCTGAAAATTACCTCTTTGCGGAAGGAAAGTTTGTCAAATGACATACTTTGCTAGTGACGATCAAATAAAAAATTAGGGAAACAAATTGTTGTCCTGAAAGTCATTAACAGAACGGTGTACTACAACTCTGAATTCTTAATATCAATATGTACAGATTTGATCCGCCCAATCTGCCTGCCGACATCGGACATAACGCTGAATCTTCCCAATCATTCTTCCTTCAAAGTAGCTGGTTTGGGACTAATAAATTCTGCTACTTCCACTAACGTTCTTCATCATTTAAACGTATCTTTTGTGAATTTTGATATAAGTAGCATTTGACACATATATTACTAAGGATTCTTAATTGAAAGTTCAAAAAATCTGCCACCTATAATTGGTAAAGTCATATTGCTTTAGATATATTGTATTGTTTTTATCTCAACCGCCATCACTATCTACAAAATAAGAGCTATCGTTACGTTGGCAATACTATAAAATATTTTAAAATCAATATCGTTTCACGAAGTAGTATAAAGCCCCAGGTGGCATGCGTGCTCATTTACCATTTATATGCCATAAAAAACTGTCAAAAGTTCGTACTAAATTTTGTTTTTTCAATTACAGACATGAAAATCAACTTATGCCGTAATTAATGTAACATTAGAAAGTCTTCACTTCTGCGTTGGTGGCCAAGGAATAGATCCTTGTAAAGAAGATGCTGGAGGCCCATTAATGTATAACAAAGGTAACAAAACCGGTTATTCCAGACGCCACGCACGATAAACAAGTGCCGCTTGGTATTTTTATTCCTGACAAAACTTTTCTGGTGGTAGGACCCTGTGCAGGGTCCGTCCGGATCGCTACCACCATCTTATCCATTAACCACCCGCCAAGCAACAGTGTTCACATTATTGTGTTCCGGAGTGGGGTTGAGATAACCGGTAAAATTACTAGCATAGAGGCATGCCATCTTAGTCCTCAGGGTTGGCAACGCATTTGAGGTCTTAGGATTATAGTCTTGAGAATTCAAATGTCTATGGGTCTCAAATTCCACTTACCATCACCTGGCCTAAGTGCTTGTGTGCCTTCTCCTTAACATTAAAAAAAAAAAAAAAATGATTTCTCGTCTCGACGCTCGTGGATTTACCGGTTAATTGAGGTAAAATTTCGGAGCAAAACCGAAATAAACCTGTATTAACTGGTATTTTTAAACTGGTTCTGAGACCTGGTTAACATTAGGTAAATTACTACCATTTACTATATGTGGAAGAGCGATGTCTCCCGATAAGTACAGATATTGTAACAGATGTATTGCTTGTTTTTTCATGGAAACGTACGTAAAAAATAATAAGTAAATATATAAATCAATAAATAAATAAAAATAAATAAATCTTTATATCTACCAGGGAATCTCAACCTTAATGTAACATGCAACCAACTGTTTAAACGAAATAAATGTATCATTTAATTTTATCATTATAATTAATTCTTAACCTTTAGCGTTACTTGCTCTATAGAAGAAAAAAGTTGATGCTTCAGCTGCTCAAGGTTTTGGCGTCCTTAACAGTTGACGCCAAAGCGTTGTTTTTAAATAGGTCCTCAAAGTTGTTTATTATACACGGCGAATTTTTCATTTATTTGTGGTTTATTAAGAGTGGTTTATGTACCTGATACATAATGAGGGGTCTTAAAACACGATTTGGCTAATTCATATATTATTTTATCACACATATTATAAGAATTTCCGTGTGGTTGCCGGGTTTAAAATAGTGCCACTCCATGTCTTCCCGTGGATGTCGTAAGAGGCGACTAAGGGAATAAGGGATTGTAGTACTGTTAGGTGATGGGCTTGCAACTTGTCACTAATACACTGGTAAACATCTTAGCCTGATTGTGCAAAATGTGGTTACAGAGTTGTTGGCAATTCTGTAGCTCTGCCTACCCCACTCTGGGAATAAAGGCGTGACTTTATGTATGTATGTATATTATAAGAACTCTAAGATGGGTTCAGAATCCGAAGGCAAATGGCATTGCTAGCAGTGCTGCTTGTAATAGATCTATAGGTGCTAAGCTAAGTTTCGTAATGACTAAATTTTAATTTTTATTTTTATTCGAATTGGCGCCTATTAAGTTTGAGTTGGTTTTGGAATACTCGTGAGTTCCAAATTTGAAACTCATAACTATATCATATTTGATAGAACACTACGTCACACTACAGCAGATAACAAAATTGAATGCTGGCCATTGCCAACGGGTTTTGAATGCATTATAGAGGACTTATACGTGTGTAGATAAATAAACTTTTGCAACCAAGTTTTTTCAACTCAAATACCTCTGGAATTCTAGACAAGTCTGACCTTGGAGAACTTGTACCTGAAAAGCGTTTTATAGGTCCCTAAGTTCCTATTTGTTTGTCTGTGAATTCTCTTGGGGTTGTAGGACTGTGAAATTTTACTACGTTTGTGGCCTCTGGTTCACAATTGAATGTTTTTCACGTGAATACGTTTGTTATTTTCACTTTAACCGCTTTCAAAAAGAAACAAAGGATTACGGGCAAATTGGGTATAGCACCAACAGAATTGAAACCTAAATCATTAAAAGGAAATAAAGTAAAACATTATTTCTTACTTTGGCTATCTGGTTTTCAAGTCCACTTTGCTTTCTGGTGAGCTAGATATTTGCAATCAAAGTAAGAAAATTATGTTTTACTTCTTTCCTTTTTAGGGTTCCGTAGTCAAACTAGGAACCCTTATAGTTTCGCCATGTCCGTCCGTCCGTCCGTCCGTCCGCAGCCTAGCTCAGACACTCTTAGTGCTAGAAAGCTGTTATTTAGCATGATTTACATACCTATTAGTCACGTCAACAAAGTAGTTTAGTAGTAAGTAGAGTAGTATTCCTCCCCTACACGTCACGTGTGGACGTCATTTTTAGGGTTCCGGAGCCGAATGGTAAAAACGGAACCCTTATAATTTTGTTATGTCCGTCTGTCTGTCTGTCCGTCTGTCCGTCTGTCCGTCTGTCCGTCTGTCCGTCCGTCCGTCCATCTGTCCGTCTGTATGTCACAGCTATTTTATTCAGAGTCTATTAGCACTATATAAATGAAATTTGGAGGATAGATGTATTCTATGAACCGCTATACAATGATGTAGTAAAATTGAAAAAAAAAAATATTTAGGGGTGGCACTCCATACATCAGCGTGTGGGGTATTTTTAGATAGGGCTTCCAAAATGATACAGAGGTTTTTAAGTGACTTTTTTACGTAAGTGAACAGTTGGCGAGATATACGCTTCTAAAGTCGTAAAAATTCTGTCCGGGTGGGTAGCTTTTGAACTGTTAAATAGAACATTCTAATAAAAATTACAGTAGTAGAACATACGAAATACTTCCAACCAAAATTGTTTTGAACACGATACGCTGTGTAGTTTTTGAGATTTTAATTTAAAAAAAAATGAATTTCAACCATGAACGTCCATCCCAGCTAAAGAACCCTTCACTGTGCGTGGTCCGACATGCACTTGGCCGGTTTTTTCTCCTCTACCCGATAGCGTGGGGTGTCGTTAAATAGTTCTTTCAAAAATATTACGGGTTCGTTACAACAAACGATTTTTCGATCAAGGGATCCGTTTATGAAATATTACGCTTTAAAGCGCTAATTTTTTTAGAGTCAAGGTGTCCCCCCCCCTACAGCCAAAACTACCAATACTAAAAATCATAAAAAAAATCTTGAATGAGTGCACATATAACCAATTTAAAAGGTAAACTATCACAACTAAGTAGACATCATTGGTTCTTGAGATACAGGCAATTAAAGTGTTTATACCTACTAAAATCATCTAAGTCGGCACCAAACGACTTTAAATAGTAAATTAGTTATTACTTGTTGATGAAAATCAAGTTTACGTTTGGTACTTAACGGCTTCGGAACCCTACACTGAGCATGGTCCGGCATGCTCTTGCCCAGAATTAATGACATAGGTTGCAATTCTGTTGGTTCTAACCCAATTTCCATAGAAAAGTGCCCTTGAATGATCCTTTAAGATACTTTGCGTAATTATGTATGGAAGATCTACTGGGGACTCAATTTTACTCGGTAAAACCATATTGATTTTGTTGAGTCGTATTGTCGACGTTAGGATAGCTCTTATTTACTTGACTGTAATGGCGGACGAGTTAAAAAACGATTTCATGTCACAAGCAACATGGATTTACCGAGTAGATAAAAGCCCGTGCTAAAAGTCCTTATTACCTCATAGTCAAAGTTTGAAAGTGGAATTGATGAGGAAATGTCACAAGCTCAGGGCTGGAATTCTACAAGGTAATAACGATATCGTTTTTGACCTGTTTCCGTATTGTCAACGTTTTGATAACTCTTATGTCATTTACAATAATGGCGACTGTGACATAAACGATTCTTAAACGTGTCAAACACGATATCGTTTTAACGCACCTGAATAGAGGCCCAGGGCTGGAATTCTACAAGGTAATAACGATATCGTTTTTGACCTGTTTCCGTATTGTCAACGTTTTGATAACTTTTATGTCATTTACAATAATGGCGACTGTGACATAAACGATTCTTAAACGTGTCAAACACGATATCGTTTTAACGCACCTGAATAGAGGCCCATATAGCGTTTGAAATATTTACTTTAGGTAAGAACGTTATATTTGCGCTTCAAAGATACCAAAGGAACTCCTTAATAATTTACGTGGTTGGATCTCAAGAACCACGCTTTCCTAACGGTGTAAGCTCGAGAAAGCTATTATCAGAGCCCGGAATTTTCGTAGCACTTTTGAGCTGTCATAGGGACTTCTCGTTTATTGACTTCCGATTTACATGTGTATATCGATAAATACAGAATACATCTTTTTAAATATGATTACGAGTTGAAGTAAACAACATGGAGTCTTATCGCGAATGAGCGATCTCTTCGAGACAAGATAAAATAACAACTCTAAAAAGACTTGTTGATAAATCTGTACCCACATTTTGCACAATCAGCTCAAGATGTTGACCAGTGTATTAGTGACAGGTTGCAAGCCCATCGCCTAACAGTACTACAAGCCCTTATTTCCTCAGTCGTCTTTTACGACATCCACGGGAAGACATGGAGTGGCACTATTCTAACCCGGCAACCACATTGGGTATGAAGCAATGAAAATATTTAAAATTCCTACGATTACTATTCAAATCTCAAAAGGGCTCTTCAAGCGTTCAAAGGAACGCAATAAACATAGCTAAAGGTAAGAAATATTCAAAAAAGTTAAGCATTAACATATTCCCTAAGGCCAGTGGCTGCCCTTTAGAAATATTTCATTATCATACACATGTTACCCTTTGGGCATTTCTATAATAACAAAAGATATCTGCTCGTAACAAGTATTCACATTACAAGGTTGTTCTGCCCTATCATAATCATTCAAATATCAGGGGACGATCTTACACAAATTGACCTAGTCCCAAACTAAGCTCTAGGCTTGTACTATGGGTACGAGACAACGATAAACATACTTACATAGAGAAATACATACTTAAATACATAGAAAACATCCAAGACTCAGGAACAAATATTCGCGCTCATCACACAAATATTTGCCCTTACCGGGATTTGAATCCAGGACCGCTGGCTTTGGAGGCAACTAGGCCACCGTGTCGTCAAATATGGATTTGGAAATGATGATTTTTGTGGGTCATCCAAATAAATAAATAAATATCAGGGGACAATCTCACACAAATTGACGTAGTCCCAAACTAAGCTCTAGGCTTAAACTACCTAGGTCACTAATTGACTAGGTCAATTTGTATGAATTTAGCCCTTATTTTTAATGTGGAACGTAAACAGTCATTAATTTTAGCATAGATCTTATTAGTTGACAAGGAAAAATGGTTCATTGACAAACAGTTTCACAATTGAAATAAAAAACATTAAAAAATCCAGTCCGTTCTATTCAACTATCAGAGAATAGAAATAGAGATAGATAGCGTCAGAATTAGGGCTTTCATTAAATGGTATGCAAATTTATTCGTAAAGCGAATACATGTATTTTTTTATTATTTTGTTTCTTACTTGCATTAGTATCCGCAATGCTGCTTCCAAAATCAAACTTTTTCCAATATGGCGTGTCTAAATTCACTAAAGCAAGCTAAATTGGTTTATGATTTATTTGAGTCAAGCGTGACCTCAAATTAATGTGTGTTCAACTGGAGTGATTTATGTGTTGTTCTGCGAAGTTACTCAGTAACTATGCGGTAGACGCAATAGCGATGTAACGGTATATGGACTGTTAATGTAAAATATCAGAAGTTCAATTCTGCTCGATAAAGTCATGTTTTTGACGTTACTACGTGTGTTTATCGTAATTTCTTATTTGACAATAATGACCGCTAAGTTAAAAGCAATACCATAACATGTGACGACATGTTTGCCTAGTTGATAGTGACCCTGCCTTCGAACCTAGCGGTCCTGACTTCAGGTCATAATTTGTGTCCCCATACAAGAATCAAAAGGGATCGCTTGTGTTTCCACGCGAAGTATGAATGAATGAATGAAATAAGTTTATTTAGCATATAATAAATAATATACGAATCTAAAGTATCACAATTAACAATATGCTAAAAAGTTTGGTGCCACGAAATAAGCCAATGGTTATTCCGTCACGCTGATTTTCAGTGACGCGTGGTTACCGAGGTTAAGTACCTACGTGAGATGGAGATACTGCCCCCCTAAGCCAATACGCAGTATCTCAAATTTAATAGCCAAAGCAGATTCAATCCTATCTTGTTAGTATTAAGGTTGCATTTGCTACAGGAGTTTTGTCGGAGATACTGCATTTTGTGTTAGTAGGGCAGGATAGTTATTATGTGCGTTATTAATAATAATTACGGTTTATTTTACATCCAGAATATTTATTGAAATAATGTTGTACCAGCATTTACCTACAAGTACCTACTCAACGATTGACTCAACGATCATTGTTAAAGATCGAAGAGTTTTGAATATTCAAAAACGAAAAAGGTGTCATGTTAAGGTGGGTACGAATTAGAACGGCCTCGGGTTGAGGCACGCACGGCTCAACTATTTTGCTTAAATTCGTACGCGCTCACGCGCTGTACGCGAGCATCGCGCGAGTGGCGCGCGGTGAACCGTCGAGAGTCGGTCTCTTGACCGTGCTCAAAGGCGCCTCGGTGTGCGTGCCTCGCGTAATTGGTCGTGTATCCGAGCATGCCGCGGGCAGTACAACAAATTCTAACTTGTCTGTGGGCGAGGCGCGTACAAACTTGATAAATTTCCTGAGCCGTTCCACCACCGAGGCGATTTCTTCTTCTTTTTGTTAATAATTCGGTGAATTATGATAAACGCAGCCGCGGCTGTCATCGTGTCCGACGCCATTTTGAAATGACGGCTCGCGTCAAGCACGCTGCCTCACCCGCGCATATTTATGTGCAACAATTTGGCTCGCGAGCAGCTCGGCGCGCAGGGCGAGCATGCCTCAGGCTGAGCCGCTCAGATTCGTACCCAGCTTTAGAAAAATAGTAATCGAGGATATTGTTATAATCATGTTTTACGTTTAACAGTCTCCAGGAAATATGACCGAGTTAATTATATTATGCAAAGAAAAGCATTATGCGTTGTGGTTTTTAAGGTCCAGGGCTCGTAGCATGGTCGCCTTCGAACAGCTGAGGGTGACCGATGGGAATGAACGTGGATAACACATCTGTCACTCTGGCACTGATATACTGGTCAGAAAGTGACAGATGTGTTATCCGCTTTTATCAACATCGATAAAGGCGACCATGCTACGGGCCCAGATCGTAGAAACTACCGACTTTATCGTAATAAAATGTGACATCTTCAATGTTAAAGTTTACAAGTTAGTAGATCGCAATATTAACGCAGTTGCGAGTTGGGCTTGCACTAATAAATTAGCTTTTTATGTCGGTAAATGCAAGGTCATCACATTTACAAGATCGAAGACGCCATTTTTAGCCAATTACTCTGTGGTTGGAGTCCCGTTAGCGCGCTCAAAGCGTCATCGATCTAGGTCTGCATTTCGACACGAAACTTAATTTTTATTCGCACATTATATCGATCTGCAAAGATGCGAGTAAGGCTTCGGGTTTTACAATGAGAACAGCAGGGCAATTAAAAAATTTCAAAATCACTCGCATCTAGTTTTAATGCATTCGTTCGAAGCAAGCTTTTGGGATCCGATTGAGGCCAGGTACTTCCTTCTGTTGGAAAGGCCCCAACGCAGCTTTGCAAGGTACCTATTTAAAAGGCTACGGCTACTATACTTTCATATTCCCTCGCTCTTTGTGCAAGATATGGTCGGACTGAGCTGCTTGAATTCCAGGTGGAAATTGCATCTATTAGTGCATTACTGTTCCCTTTTGCAAGGTATAGAGTGGACAGCCCACTTACTTCGGAACGAATCTGTTTATTTGTGCCCGAGCAATATGTGTTAGCCTGGGCGCTCCGCCGCCATCCGTTGTTCGCCGCACTCGAAGGGTTCCGCACGCAGCACGCGAGGAACGCGCCAACCAACCCGCGCGATAGAGCTCCTAGGGACGAATTTTGGTGCTCACCGACGAAACATGACGACATCTACGAGTGGGCCCGCCTTTTGGATAGATAGATCAAAGACTCGTCTATATACAAGTTCATCTTGGACCTCTAAATACAGGACACCCGTGTAATAAACTAAAAATAAACGCCACCATAACGCCATTTTTTTGTGATAAAAATAGTTAATTCAAAATGGACGATCGCTCAGTTTTACCAGTGCTCACATATCATATTTCTTCAGGTTAATTAATCTCTGTCCGAATTCGGAAGTCACATTTTTATCTGGCCTCATAAATTTGCACGCGTTAGCGATTATTTGTGCCGTTTTAAAACATTTAAACAACTAAAAATGTTAGTTCCCAAAAAATTGTCTGTTTATTTATGCATTTCTTCGTCAGCTTTTTATTTCCAAAACCTTGAGTCGAATTCTTGTTTGAATTTGAATCAATTCGCCAAAACCTAAACTAAGATTCGTTTGGATTATCAAGCTACTACAAGTTACTAAAATGTTCAGCTACTTATGAGTTCGAGTGTACTATACAATGAGAAATATACTTTTATAAAGAAAATGTACATTAATATAATATACATACATACATAATCTCACGCCTTGATTCCCAGAGCGGGGTAGGCCGAGCGACAGAATTACCAAAAACTCTAAAAAAAATGTTGATAATTCTGTAACCACATTTTGCACAATCAGGCTAAGATGTGTATTAGTGACATACTTATTGCAAGCCCACAAGCCTTTATTTCCTCAGTCGCCTCTTAAGGCATACACGGGAAGACATGCAGTGGCGCTATTCTAACCCGGGAACCACACGGATATATATTTTAGATTAAAACGGCAATATATTATATATTATACGTCAAAGATAAGATACAGGCTATAGAAAATGTTACGACTCCCGTCCAATGGCCATATTTAAAAGCGACAAGCGGTCATCAGCGTGAAACCCGTCCTAATGTCGGCATAATAAGTGTTATTATTGTTTGTGCTATCAGGCTGAACGAGAAATGTAACCCTTAGTATTCGTTTTCGGACCAACAAAATAAGCCTAGTTTGGGACTAAGTAATTTCTTGTGTGATTGACGTTTACGATACTGTTTTTATTTTGCCAATTGTATAATTGTTTTAATAAGTTATACAATAAGGCCTAAACTAGCAAATTGCAATACAATCAGTCTAGTGAGGAGCACAACTTAAGATTTATTAGAAATACATTCGAAAGGGCCCATGGGCCTTTTCGAATATACTTCGACCCTTTTAGCATCTTTTGTGCAATTACCCTCTTACACCCTCAGCTGTTCGAATGTGCAGATTTCTTCACGATGTTTTTCCTCACCGTAAGAGTAGTAAAAAACTCATTGGTACATGGTGACCGCATGGGTTCGAACTCGGTACCCTACGATCACGAGTTGACCCCTTAACAGCTGGTACCTATATTCAAACCGCGGATAGATTACTTCTAGTCAAAATTTGACACATTTGACACAATCTATCCGCGGTTTGAATATAGGAACTGGACATAAGCCACTAGGCAACCGAAGTTCTTTAAAACTGTATTAATAAAATATGAGTCTGTAAATTATTCATGTCCATCCATTGGAGAGCTACGATACCACAATCAGACACACAGACGATGTACTCAGGGATTTAAAAGAACCTGTTTTTTTTTGGAAAGTCATTTATTGCTTATCAACACCAACATAACGTTTAATCTCGGTGGGTCTACGTTAAGTGTAGCGGAGATCCTGTCGCCACTTTCCGACTCCATCATCAGATCAGCTCGATGGAGCCATATTGTTGTATTGTCATCGAGGTTACGTAAGTATACCAAATTTCAGCTCAATCGGTCTGCGGGAAGTGGTTCAAATCTTCCTTCCAAGATTCCACCCAAACAAACATACATTGCATTTTTTTTTTTTATGTTAAGGAGAAGGCACACGAGCACTCAGGCCACCTGATGGTAAGTGGAATCTGAGACCCATAGACATTTGAATTCTCAAGACTATAATCCAAAGACCTCAAACGCGTTGCCAACCCTGAGGACTAAGATGGAATGCCTCTATGCTAGTAATTTCACCGGTTGTCTTATCCCCATACCGGAACACAACAATGCGAGCACTGTTGTTTGAAGTTAATATAAAGCTTGTAATAATAAAAAGGGTTTTTTTAGGTGTTTTCAATTTACGTTCTTATTATTTTGTACTGAATAATCAATCTCGTTAAAATAAAAGGTAGACCAGGTGTACATTTATTACTTTTCATTACCACTCGCTTTGAATAATAAATTGAAACGTAAATTTTATTCCGTCAATCCATGTTACCTTTTCCGATTACAGGCATCCAAATAATGGTTTACAAAATCCTTTTAGTATTGAAATCCCCGAGCCAATGTCAAGTTATTTATAGACAGTCACAATTGTTCGGTTAAAGAATATATTCTCTTGTGGAATAAACAGAAGCACATGGGGTTAGCTCCCCGCGCTTGTTAAGTCCAGCTTTCACCCACTCTCGTCTTCTTAAAGTGACATCTCCTACTGGACCATCATCAAGGCTATCTTTACTTTTGATACTTACTGCCAGGCCATGAATCGGTTTTTAAATACCGGTTAATATCGGTTTTGATCCGAACTTTTCTATGAACGCGAACGTTGGGAGAACTTTATTTTAACCTTAATTAACCGGTTTAATGCACGATCAGCGAGTCGAGAAATCAAAAGTTTTGAACTAAATAAAAACATAGCGCTTATTTATCGAGTGTGACGTGCGTCTAGATGAACCGGTTTTTTTAAGCTAGATACCGGTTAATTTGAAAATAACTTTACATAAAGGTTTGCTTAAACCGGTTTATGCGATCAGAACCGAAATGAAAAGGTTTTAAAAATTTAACCGGTATCCGAACCCTTCTTACTGCAGCTGGGAACAGGGATCTGGTGCTTAAATTGAACCAATTCCAGAGGTTTTTAAGCCATGATTTCCGTCTCCTAGTTTTTCTGCTGCCTTTGATCTTGACTAGCATTATGAGCTGGAGGAATTCATACTTCTCTTTTCGCATTATATGTCCCAGGTATTGCAAATTCCGAACCTTTACAATGTTTAAGACCTCCACTTTTTTACTAATTATTTGAAATATCCTTAGATTAGACACTGTCCTTCCATGATATCCTCAATCGCCGTCTGTAAACCCACATCTTGAAAGCTCTCTGGCATAACAAATTTAACAGATGCCAGAGTGTGACAGCCTTTGACAGCAAAGTACTTTTGATAGGTGATTTTTTCATTGTAAATATGTAAAATTACTAGCATAGAGGCGTTCCATCTTAGTCCTCGGGGTTGGCAACGCATTTGAGGTCTTAGGATTTATAGTCTTGAGAATTCAAATGTCTTTGGGTCTCAGATAATTACCATCAGGTGGCCTGAGTGCTTGTGTGCCTTCTCGTTTTCATAAAATAATAATATTGTAATTAATTTATCTACAATATAATATTTGGGTGAGGACCAAAAAGTTGGATCATAGTTAAGTGCAATTAACCATACAAACAAACAACGATGACGAATAATGATCAGTTGTGCGACGAAAAGTATCCTTAAAATTATGAATAAATTAATTAATAAATAAAATGAATAAAAAAAATAAAAATGATGTATGGCTTATTTTCTTCGCACAAAGGAAAAGTTTAATGGAAAATTTAATTTCGTGAGTTACCGTGGCCAACTTTTTGGTACTTACCCATTTTTCCGTAGCGCTTAGTTGTTTTGGTAGCTTTAATTACACTTACAACTTAAATATTGTATGCCAGGAACCAAATGAGATGCACTGCTCTTGCCTTTTTAGGGTTCTGTAGCCAAATGGCAAAAAACGGAACCCTTATAGATTCGTCATGTCTGTCTGTCTGTCCGTCCGTATGTCATAGTCACTTTTTCTTAACTACACTGTTGAAACTTGCTAAGTAGATGTATTCTGTGAACCGTATTAAGATTTTCACACAAAAATAGAAAACAAAAACATAAATTTTGGGGGTCCCCATACTTAGAACTGAAACTCAAAAAATTTTTTTCGTCAAACCCATACGTGTGGGGTATCTATGGATAGGTCTTCAAAAATGATATTGAGATTACTAACATCATTTTTTTCTAAACTGGACAGTTTGCGCGAGAGACACTTCCAAAGTGTTGAAATGTGTGTGTGTCCCCCTGTAACTTCTAAAATAAGAGAATGATAGAACTAAAAAAAAAATATGATGTACATTACCATGCAAACTTCCACCGAAAATTGGTTTGAACGAGATCTAGTAAGTAGTTTTTTTTTAATACGTCATAAAAACATTGATCAAAGCTACAACGAACTTTTATATTATGTTACTTGCTGCTACGGAACCTACCATGGGCGAGTCCGACTCGCACTTGGCCGCTTTTTTAATTATTATATTCTAACTACACTTACATTAAGACAATAAAGATTTATATTTCTATTTGTATCGTTTCTTTATCGTTTGTCTGTATAGCTTGCTTGGCATTTGGCGAAGCTTTTCGAACAAAAACTTGAGCAATGGCCGATCCACGCCCCTCTCTTTAGAGGAAATGTGGAGAGATTGTTGAAAAATAGGTATTGAATGAACTATCGCTGTCACTCTGCTCACTCGTCCCCTCAAATTAGTGGGATAATGACAACTGCAGCACCGACAAAATCATCTTTAGTAAAAATTAATTAAAGGTCAAGTGGTATGTTTGGTGATTCTCAAAAAAAACTATACAATGTATTTGAATAATTCGAGTTAGGCGACTAATGTCAATATTGAAAAATGACTAGGTATAAAAATGTCGACATCTTATATAATTTCAAAAATTAACAAAGACTAGAATTATTTTTGTCGTTGTATAAAAATGTCGACATATAAAAATGACCATCTGATTTTTGTCGATGTATAAAAATGACGACAGTGGGTACTGTGGGTAATAGAAGCTCCGTGGCAGCTGAGCTCCGTCGACGCTCTTATTTCAAATTGATTAGACAGTGTCGACGGAGCCCCGCTCACGCGGAGCTCCTATTTCTGGGTGGTTTGGCCCTCCGGGCCTGCTGTAAAACTAACATAACCTAAACCTACCTAGACCCTGTTCCACCAATCCCCCCTCGTCTTAATTCCATTTCGACATTATTATACTTCGTCACTGTTTTACTTCGTCGTTATTATTACTCGACATTTTTATACTTCGACTTTTTTATGTTTGGAAAATCTGCATTATTATACCTCGTCATTTTTCAATAATATAGACATTACTCGAATAAACCGTTCTTATGGTGAAGGGAAAACATCGTGAGGGAACCTGCACATTTGAACACCTGAGTGTGTAAGAGGGTAATTGCACAAAATATCCTAAAAGGGGTTGAAGTGTATCACACAGACAGGACCCATCTGTAAGATAAGATAAGATAAGTCCTGAACTACAGGGTATCCTAGCTCAGGATCCAGCGACTAACTGATTATTGTATTTTTTTGGAGAATTAAAATTTTTCATTCCGTTTCTTAACTTGCACAAATGCATATAACGTAAACCAATTTAAAAAAAAAGAAATACCTATGAACATTGTTTATTGGTTAAAATCATTCTCAACATTTTACACGCAATAAGTATATTTTTACCTTTATCACGTTAAAAGAAAAAAGGAACAAAACTACATTTATTCACTAAACACAACGCATAAAAATTTGGTTGTACACTGTTTTTAGTTTACTGCTTTTAATTTTTTAAGTGTCCCCTTGTTTTACAGACACTCATTTCATAGAATGTATCACTTCGCAGAATTCTCATTTCATACAAATTTCCGCTGTAACCTTACTGTTTTCAGATTATGTTTTGGTGGTCACAGGTCTAACCTTTTTTTTTTCCTGGGGGGAAATGCCTTTGCATACCCACCCCGACGGGGGCCAGGGCGGGTAATGTCCGGCTTGCACGGACTAAAACCCCCGGAGCGTTCCACCTATCGCTTTAAGAGGAGGCTACGGGACCGCTATAGCGCCAAAACGTAGCCCCCAATAGGCTCGCCTGAAGACGGGGAAGTTTACTAGCTCCCTCGCCTAATTCCGCTGGTAGCACCCTGGAACACAGCAGGGGCTTTCTAGCGCAGGAGTCACAGGTCTAACCTAACCTACGTAACTCATGCTTAAGCTAATCTGAAAACTTTCAGGTTTCAGCAGAAATTAGCTTTCTATGAAACGAACATTCTGCGAAGTGATACATTCTATGAAATGTGTTTCTGTAAAACAAAAAAAAACACTTAAAAATAAAAAAACCGTAAACTAAAAAACAAATTAGTGAGTGTATTACAAACTTAGAATAGAAAAACGAAAATCGTCGCTATGTTTAAGCTACTCTTTGATATTTTCTCTAATCCAGGCGTCATAAGCGAAAACTTTTGTGTAAACTCCAGCGAAATTGGCCTGCCCACATTGAGAAGAGCCAAAGCTAACAAGCCCGGCCACTTCGGTGTAATTGGGTTGATCATACATCAGTGGACCTCCAGAGTCTCCCTTGCAAGCATCCTTCCCTTCACCACCCGCGCATAGTTGTCCGCTGCCCAAATTAGCTTTGTATGGTGCATACGCTGTTTTACACTTCTGAAATGTAAGATTGTTATTATTAACCTTTTCGCCGCCATTGACTTGAAACAAATGTCGTCCTCACACGCCAATGACAGCTACAGCCACAGTTATAAGCGTCGATGGCGTGGTAGGCACGACAGTACACGACGCCTTTAAGTGTTCTTGGCATTCAAAGGGTTAAAGGAAACCCAAAACAATACAATATTATTATTTTTTAAATTGTACTAAGGGAAACAACTCCCTTTCTGGGATCTCCTTGATTTCCTTGAGAGATTAGAGAAAAGCAAAATTAAGGTTGTGCATCGAGTGTAAATGTAGGTATAAATTTAATTTGAACATTATTATAACTAACCGATAAAACCTATATGATAGAAATGTAAAGGTTTTATTATCTTTGTTACTACTAGGAATAATATTAACAACATTATCAAAAAAACCACCATCATCATAGGAATGTCAATTTGCTTGGGATTTTCCCCTGATATTCATATCTATCTATACTATTTAACGATTTTAATAAAGTGTTCACATAGTCACATATATATATATTTCTTATATCATCATCAACATCATGTCACCTTACAACTGGTCGTATTAAAATTAATTCCTTTGAACAACTCGCCCATTATTTTATCAATTTAGTGTCCCACTAGTCAGCTGGATAGACCACCTTTCTGTCTTCGTCATCCCTATGGAGAGCGTTCTTCCGCCCATCGGTCAAAAACGCGTCCAGGTCACCCCCCTTTTGGGTCTACCTCGGCTATGATATCTCGTGGATGGTAATCGGTAGTATTTTTGGCCCATCTGGCATCGGATTAATCAGGAAAAAATCTTACTTCGAAATCGTAGAAAGGGACGTCGATGTGGTGCAGAACGTTTGTATAAGAAGTGGTAGCATTTATCGCTCCCCACCCAGCAACCTTCATCCGAAGATTACTCGGAGGGTTTACAGTAATGTCTGATGAGGGCAGACAGATAGGGCTGATGAAATCTGGAAATAAAATTATAGTTTTTTTTGGTATGCAAGAAGATTTTTTTTAGTTGGTTTTTAGTGGCAACGCATTTGAGGTCTTAGGATTACAGTCTTGAGAGTTCAAATGTCTATGGGTCTCAGATTCCACTTACCATCAGGCGACCTGAGTGCTCCATAACAAAAAAAAACACAATAATCACACACATAAAAAAGGAAAAGATACAACAGAAAAGTGATAGTTGTCGCGAAACGGTCCCAACTCAGCATGTGCTGGCTGTGGAATAAACGCTGGTCTGCTGGTATGGAGAAGGTAAACGAGCTGACGAGCTACCTGATGGTAAGTAATCTCTGAAGCCCGTAGATGTTTGCAATCTTACGATTCTAATCTTAAGACTACAAATGCGTTACCAACCCTGAGGTAGTTTGACCTGGGCCTAATTCTACTGGGTAAAAACACATTGCCTTTGACATTTATTGTGTCGTCTCTGAAACGATAGCTCTTATTCACTTGACAGTAATGGCGGTCGTGTTTGATTGTTTATAAAACGATATGAAAATAGGTGTAAAAAATATGTAAAATAAGACCCCAGATGTCATAACGTCAACATCGAGTGTATTAATTTATGTATGTCGTCTATTTTCTAAACGGTTGTTGAATTTTAAAAATGAGGTGTCGTTTGAGCAATCAAATTTCGGTTGTGAGAGCGGCGGTTAATAAAAACCGATTATTAACTAACATACACACATACGATAGTATTAAAAAAAGCAGTCGCGTTCTTAATACTTACATTTAATTATTTTGAAATGTAGCTATGTACTCCGTAATTATTTAGTAAATTCATTACTATGTCAATTATACATGCGATGTGGACGGTAATTGTTGTTAATTAATTAATAAACAGCGTACAATATCGGAGCAATTTGGCCTAAAGAGAAGCATAATGAAAACCCTTATAAAAAACTTGATTAACACATTGAATGCCAATATTAAGTAGCTGGTGGTTCAATGGGTTAAATGTAGGGAATGCAAATAAACGGTTAATAACCGAACTTAGACCGAAAAGACGGTTAATGACCTGACTCGCACCTGAAGACAAAGTTTTGCAAGGAAATTTAAAATATTGTTTAGTAATAACAAATAAATAATAAAATAAATCCGGTTTTAACCGGTTATTTGCATACCCTAGTTATTACGTTCTTAATTATACCTGTGTGAGGAACCGTCTCCGCGAGTCTTATCAATACAATATCATTATGGTGATTCCTATCCTTTTTAAAATCAAGATGTACTAAAATCTTCTCGATCGGTATCGATATCGCTCCTGTGTTGCAATCTTTGCCACCATCAGTCCCCACGCAGTCCGGACCTTCAGTGCTCGTGTCGTATTCTCCAAGTCGAATTTTGACTCTAAAAACAAAATTGAAAGAAGATGTAGTGACTAAGATGAAAAGGCATGCTACGATGGTTCAGTCATTTGGAAAGGATGGATGAAAGAAGATTGACGAAAGAGACTTCACCTAATAAGGTGAGGTGAGAAAGTGAGTGGAAGGATCGGAACATGCCGCCCTAGGCGTACTATTTTACTGAAATCTGAGAAATACTGGAAGTGAAAGTAAACGGCCGAATCTTACGTAGGTACCAGAAACCGACGTGCATGCATTACTCGATGGATGAACGTGGAACAAGCACAAGAGATTTGTCAGTATGACTGATGAGTAAGGAATGAAAAGATCAGAGAGAAATGTGGACTGAAAGAAGATGTGACTAAGATTGAAAACACGACACCAGAACAGGTAGCTCATGATCTCGCTTGTTCACCAAGGTTCCGCCGAAATAGACCTAAAGTAGATTATAAGCAGTTTTTCTAAATTGGGTTAATGGGGGGGAGATGTTATATATGTCGCATAGGTAGGTAGTTATAGCTATACGGTGGCTGCGTCCACCGCCACCTTGTGACCAATAAATAGTGTGCTATCAATGCTCGGACGTATTACTTGTCTCCCGTTTTAGCTCCGCTACCTTGTAGATAGAACACTTCGATGGTTTGGTGATTTGGAAAGAATGGATAAGAGGATTGACGAAAGAGTTTTATAGTGCGAAAGTGAGTGGAAAGGTCGGAAGGGGCCGCCCCAGGCGTACTTCTTCGAATCAATTCGGAGAAATTCTGCAAAAAAGCCGAATCTTAAGCACCCGAAACTGACGTGCATGCATGACTCGGTGTATGAATGTGGAAGAAACGAAAGAGATTTGTCAGGATCGTAGCAGGTGGAAAGAAGTGGTGTTTACCTACCCCTCTGGGAAACAAACGTGATTTAATGTATGTACGAGTATAGAAGTATGAACAATAACCATAAATATATTTGACGACACGGTGGCCTAATTGGGAGTGACCCTGTCTCCGAAGCCAGCGGTCCTGGGTTCAAATCCCGGTAAGGGCAGATATTTGTGTGATGAGCGCGAATATTTGTTCCTGAGTCTTCGATGTTTTCTATGTAATTAAGTATTTATTTCTCTATATAAGTATGTTTATCGTTGTCTAGTACCCATAGTACAAGCCTAGAGCTTAGTTTGGGACTAGGTCAATTTGTGTGAGATTGTCCCCTGATATTTGTCCCCTGATATATAATAAATTTAAAGAATTAATAAAATTGTTATAATTTTTATTTTAATAACGCTTTTGTGATGGGACAACTTAAACACGTTGGTTGATAATACGTTCGCCAAGTTCAAGAGAGAGTTGTTTAAGAGTGTCATCTACTAGTTTTTACTTCTCGCATAAAGTAGTTTTTTATCGAAATCTACATATGTTTATTTGTCTGTGTGGTTTTCCGTTGACTAAATGACTTATGCAAATTCTAAATGTTGTGGTTGCTCTACTGGTTTGAAATGTTCCTGTTTTACATATTTTAATAATGTTTGGTATTTGTTATAACAAACTAGAGTGTAATCTTGCTTGGCGAAACATCTTCCGCGATGTATCTTGGTTAATATTTTGTACTAGATTTAAATAAGTGGAATGTAGTTCTTCAGATATATATTTATACATGTTTTATTTGGCCAAAACACTAATATAAATAAGTTTCATACTGGTTTAAATTTTTATTATAAATACAATAACGCGTTAGAAAACCGTCGTCAGTCCGTCATGTCATGCAATATGAAGTTGTCAAACAATTAAAAACAAGTAGGTACTAAAGTGATCATCTACATAACGTTGACTTCTCTTACATACTCACGTTTGCAAATGCAACACCAATGTTATTTCAAGGTTAAAGTGATTTAAAGGTCAAGGGCATTTTATATGTCAATTTGTGAAGATCATTTCGTGATATTCCACGATGCGGTAAGCCCTAGTAGGTATAAACCCTTTCGACGAAGCTATAGTGATTACAGGCTCATACATACATAATGTCACGCCTTCGTTCCCAAAGAGGAGTAGGCAGAGCTAAAAAAACAAATATTAATAATTTTGTAACCACACTTTGCGCAAACATTCTAAGATAGTTTACCAGTGTATTAGTGACAGGTTACAAGCCCATCGCCTAACTATTACTGCAAGTCTTTATTCCCCTAGTCGCCTCTTACGACATCCACGGGAAGACATGGAGTGGCACTGTAGTAACCCGGCAACCACACGGAACAAGTGGTCACAGGCTCGATCCTCATTAAGGGAAAATTATACAGGGTGACATCAAAGACATGACTGATTTGAATTGTTACTGTGATTACAGTGTCATTAAAATAAAATAGTCTGAATAGGATCTAAAGTGGGTATGATTCTAAAAATTGGGTCGCCATAATTTACTAAATAAGTGATTGATTTCAGGGGAAAATAAACAAAAAGGAAAAAACTTTTGTTTTTTGCAACTAATTTTGCTTGTAAATAAATGGCCATCAATTACAGAGTCTGAAAAACTGGTTTCTGATCACGTCTTCGATGTCACCCTGTAGTGTGATGAGCACGAATAATTCTTTCTAATGGTACTAAAATAACTAAAACATAGAACGAAAACGTGAGTTCGTTTACTTTCGTTCGAAAATGTAACGAATGATAGATGTTCTTGCTATAGCTATTGTATACAACTTACGGCGTTCCAACCTGACTCACGTCAGCTGTGAAGCATTGGGCAGCTGACAAAACGTATCGATTACTGATCAGAACGGCACTGCATAAAAACTTGGTGTCGTTGTTTTTCAAATATTCAACTAGACCCATCCAAGGATACTCGTCCAAATCGGCGAAAAATCTCGCTGCAAAAGTTAATAAAAAATTAAAAGTCACAAAAAACAATCAAGTGCGATTTGGATTCGCAAATGAAGAGTTCCGTACCACCATAGAATATTAACCTTGTAAGGCCCGATGTGCAAAAGAATGTGAATCAAAGAAATAAAATAATCCATCAAGATACAGTACAAATTATGTCCTACGAAGACACAGAAACGTTATAGATTGTCTCAAAATGAACATTATCATTGGGTCTTCGAGTCCCTCTCTGACGACCTGGACATAGAACGGGAGCGTAGGGCGCTGGCAGTTAGATGCAATATGGTTTGCAAGGTGTTCAGACAACGTGGAATTGACGCTTTTCAAAAAATTCTGCCAGTCGTTCTACACCAGCCTGTGGGTTAACTATACGCAGAAGGCCGTCGGTGCCTTACGAGTTCTATATAACAATGGTTTTAGGATGCTGTTGGGGCTGCCACGATTCTGTAGCGCATCGCGAATGTTCGCTGAGGCACACACCGATGGCTTTGCGACCATTATGCGCAAAAGAGTTGCATCCCTCGTGCGGAGGATTCGGACCGATTTCAGGGTCGTTTCCAGAAGCTCTGGAATAATATACACTGTTCGCACTAGAGTTTCGATCTCAAAGGCGAAGTTTTATCCGGCAAGTTTAAGGAGTCCCGTCGGAGCGTACAAAACACATTTTAGCGCGTGCCTTCTCATGTTCATGCCAAATTGCAGCTTTCTAATACTAAGAGTCTCTGCGCTAGGCTGCGGACGGACGGGCGGACATGGCGAAACTATAAGGGTTCCTAGTTTGACTACGGAACCCTAAAAACCGGGCAAGAGCATGTCAGACCATGCTCAGTGTAGGGTTCCGAAGCCGTGAAGTTTAACTACAAACATAAAAATCAACACTTTTTTTAACTATTTTTCAGCATAATTTCGACGTATGTATTACTGTACCAACTTACAGATAAAGAGTTCGCGGACAGACGGACATGATTTGATTAGATTCGATTAGATTATTTATTGTTCAACGTAATTAATTTTAATTAATTTAATTAATTTTGCAGTGCAACGGGGTAATGCTGCGAGCGTCCTCGGCCCTCGGCACGATGCCGCAAGTGGGTTCAATGGAGGGTTTTATTTTATAAGTTAGTTTTAAATAAAATGTAATGGTGACAGCATAAATTTTACAGCATGTCAAATTATTATAAATCACATCGAGGTCGTCAGAATTACAAACAAAAATATATAAGCATAAAACAATGAATTAGTACTTAAAACCAAATACAAGTGATTTCATGATAATAGTAAAACAAACTACATATAGTTTAAGTAAAAAGGAAAACACGACACAAGTAAAATAACTAATTAGAACGTCAAATAATAATAGAAAAATAAAATATAATTATGCAAAGTTAAAAAGCTAAGTACAAGTCAAGATCCATATAAGTGCTCATTTACTGCGTTTAGTGGATTTGGGTAGGTAAACTATGAAAATTCCTTGTAGACTACGGAACCTTAAAAATCGCGTCCGAATCGGTTCATACGTTTGGGAGCTATACAATGCTACAGACATACACAAATACATAGATACACG